>CAUOFW020006303.1:0-433346 GCA_963454935.2 Ilex paraguariensis | reverse complement strand
ATCTCTTTTCACTCTCAGATGCAATTTTTTCAAAGTTTATTTTCACTCTCAGATGCAATTTTCTACGCCTCTTTTCCAACCTGCTATGACATTAAATTTTTTGTCCTCTTTTGATCCTTTTTTTCACAGTCAAAAGATGCATTAAGAATCTCTTTGGAAGTATATCAATCTAAAATTATTTTTTTAGATTTTGTTCAAGTCTAATATTTTAGTTTTAGCTGCATAAATTGATCATTTTTCTGTTCTTTGATTTTATGGCACAGTAAATCAATATATGTCACTAATGGGGGAGACAGAGACAAATGCTAAATCTCTGGCTAAACTTGTATCTGAGTCTGCTTAAGTAGTGAAATTTATGTTTGTGCAAAGATTCTGGTTGTGTTTAGTTGTATTATGTATGGTTGTGGTTGTATTATCTCAAACATTGAGTTATTAATATTATGATTTTTATGTTAAAAACTTGATTAAAGTTGTTGGTTGTTTATTTAGATGAATATTATGTAATATATGTATCAAGTTTAGTCTAAACATTTAGAACAACAAGTTTATTTGGCTCAACCCAAATTAAACTCGTAAATTAACCCGATATCAACTCGAAATCATTAAGCCGAATTCAAGCCAAATCCGCCCGAATTAAACTCGGGCAGTGCTTGGGTTGAGTCCCTCAACCCGAGGTAGGGTTAGAGTTAGGGTTAGGGTTGAAGATTATACATCTAGGGTTGGGCTAGGTTTGACTGTCCAACCCATCCGAGTTGCACCCCTAGTTGATCGTCTAAGTCTGAATTAATATCCTTAAAAAGAGGGTTGGGTTTGCTCCTAAATTTATTATTCTGCCTGAAGCCCGGCCTAATAACCCGGCTCAAGAGCCCACCAAGCCTAGCTCACCCACTCTTTCTTTGAAAAAAAATTACATTTTTAGATTATTAAATTTGAAATAACTCTCTCAATGTCGAAATTTAAAATTTTAAAAATATAGATACTATAAATGATGTATTATTTTTTAATGTATTAAACATAAAAGTTTTAAAGCATAGACTAATTTAAATGATAGATAAGTGAATTGGTGTAAAACTAATTGGGATGTATTCATTCAATTGAATGTAATTCATCCCCTAATAAAAAATAAATTTATTCATTATTTTATTTTTATCTATTTTGACTCTACTTTTGATTCAAAAATATAATTTATACAAATATTAAGTTACAAAAATATTAATTATTTTTAAATAAAATTGTATATAAAAAAACTTATGAGCAGACTCGTCCAATATGCTCATTGTTTGGGCTGCGGTAACCTACCCCTACTCAATGGCTGACCCAGCCAACTCGATAACTCACTTGGGTACGGGCTTGGACCTACACTGCCTAAAATCGGCCTAGCCCATGGACACCCCTAGTACTTATTCAATGTGTTGAGTTTGTATCTCTTTGAGGAAATTAAATTTATTTTTCATTATTTAGAATAAACGATGAGTCATTAACTTTGGCGGTCTCTTGTGAATAATATTGAGTAATTAACGAGACATTATGCAACTCACCAATAAAAAGTAGACACGTGGGCAATAACAGTCATCATAACGCGCAAAGCATGCTTGAAAGAGACACCGAGGAGTTATGTCAGATGGAGCCGAGTACGCCCCTCAAAACCTAGCATTAAATAGAATCTGACAGCTTATTAATGTGGGTCTTATGTGGTTTGATAGAGCCATTAATGAACATCCAAATCCTCGAAGAATGTAGAGACATTCATTATTAGGAGGCATTAATGACCATCATGCCAACGTGAAGACCTTGGGGAAGCCTGATGACTGTCTATTCCTCCTCATGAAAGCTCGGGCGTAGGTTCCAAGCACTGATATTAAGTAGTTAATAACCAGGGTTTGGCCCATGAATGCTCAATGGTTTTCGAGTGAGGATCTAATTGCTTGTGAGGACTAGTCTTAATGAGACTTGATAAGATGACACTCATTATGTTGGAAGATGAGCACAGGCCATTAAACTCTAAAATGGGATTCAAGGACAGGACCATCATGGCAAACCCATGTATAAATACCTCTCGAAATGTCGGACTAAAGTACGCAATCTCAAATGAAGAATACAATGTGCATTGTGACTATAATGTCGACTGACTTGAGCTGCGGAGGGGATTAGTTGTGTACACACCCAGCCCCTTTCTTAATCCTTTGATTGTTTATGGTTCATGACTCAGGATCATTCGACAGATCGCTATCTCAACTTATTACAAGAATTCATCCGTGCAGTAATAATAATCTCTGATTAATACATAGATTGATTTATCTGCATATTTATTTTATGCATGAAATAAGAATTACCAAATTAAATTTCACGTTCTTTCCTTTTTCTTTTTTCTCTGTTTTTTGTGTTTGAAAATGCAAAACTTATTTAAACGCTCAAATTCAAAACTATATGAAGACAACAATATAATTAGATCACATTTAGGGTAAGATATGATGAATTAAAACCCCATTGTGATTATCTACCAAAAAAAAAAACTTGGGCTAAACACATATTATTGGCATTGATATAACAAGAAACGTGGGTGACATGTCCAAGTAAGAGCAAATTCACATGACTATTCAAGTGAAGTTGATAACGCACAAATTAGTTTTGCCCACCACCTGTCAAGTAATTAATGCAATAACAAATAAGGAGAGAGCTAACAAAAGTAACACATAGATATAGAATGGTTCGGTCACGGTGACCTACTCTACTTTGAAAGACTTTGGTTGCTAGGGTGTTTTATTGTTGTGGAAGTGTGAAGCGCTCAAGCGATTCAGGTGTGAAATAAGGTGCTAGATACAAGATGTGAGAGATGTGGGAGTCAT
Source organism: Ilex paraguariensis (assembly GCA_963454935.2). NCBI lineage: Eukaryota > Viridiplantae > Streptophyta > Magnoliopsida > Aquifoliales > Aquifoliaceae > Ilex > Ilex paraguariensis. The sequence continues at coordinate 430,500 of CAUOFW020006303.1, read as the reverse complement.
GCCAGTCATAGATGGCCCCTATGTATAGGCGGGACTTACATTTTATAGTCTTCTCTTAATAGATTAAGGCGGTTTATCAGTAAGTAAAAGACTAATTTGGTGGAGGTGGCGTCATCTTCACAACGGATAAGACAGTTGCAGAGCTCTCCTCAAGATCGAGTTTTAGGATGGCGTGGTTGACTTCTTCACTCCTTATTCCAAAGTGGCTTGGATGAGGATCTTGGGATAACGCTTACTCCAGGGTGGCTTAGATGAGACTCTTGGGATGACGCTTACTCCAAGGTGGCTTAGATGAGACTCTTAGAATGACACTTACTCCAAGGTGACTTGGATGAGATTCTTGGAATAGCGCTTACTCCAAGTTGGCTTGGATGAGACTCTTGAGATGACTCTTACTCCAAGGTGGCTTGGATGAGGCTCTTGGGATAACACTTACTCCAAGGTGTTTTGTATGAGATTCTTGGGATGGTACTTACTCCAAGGTGGCTTGGATGAGGCTCTTGGGATGGCGTCGCCTACTCCTTGATGACAGGGCCCTTGGAGCCATGATGAGCCTAACTAGGCGTGGATCTCTTTTAGGCTAGACCCATTGGATTTTTTCTAGTGGATCATTTATTCAAGTTGGGCCCATAACCTGAGTTAGGTCTTGGGGGCTCATCATTTGCCCCCTAATGCCCTGAGTCCAATAAAACTTGGAGAAGAGGGCATTTAGCTAAATTTGGACTCTAGTGGATGAAGACTCCTTTTAAATGATGACCTTTTTTCCTTCTTGATACAGTTAATGCCCATAGGACATAATTGCTATGAATGAGTTAAGTGACTGAAGACCGTTATCGAATGAAGGAAGAGAAAAGCCGGAGGCCATTGACATCAGAGAGGAGGCTGATGGTGCTGAAGTAGTTGGCATCAGCGGATGAGCTCAAGAGGGCGTCGACAAGGTGATGTCCCTGGTGGGCGTTGGCGAGGCAGCGGGCGACGACGAGGCAAAATGTGCAGTAGGCGTAAGCGAGGCAGGGGCCATATTGGCGTCGAGGGCAAGACACTATGGGATGGCGAGTTCACCTTAGCCACCACCAATAACAGAGGAGAGGGCATGCCATAGTTGGCACCCTTGGAGGCTGGGCGAGGACGAGCGAGCACGGCGACAGCGTCGCAAGACACTGGGCACGGCCAAACAAGTGTGGCATCAACGTCACTGTGCTCAGTGGGGGTGTCAACACTAGGTGAGCCAGGCATGGCAGCGAAGGATTCTGGGCATGGGACTATGCAAGTTTAGAAGGAAGGGAAGCCAGGAGTTTGGTACTAGTGCATTAGGTGGCAATGACTCTAGTTAGGTGGTGGATGATATGGTTCGTTCAAGCAGAACTCTACGAAGTCAGATCCATCAAGATTTTCTTGGTAGTGACCCAAACAATGTCTCTCTTTGTCTTCACAAACACCGAGGAAAGGTAGCTCTTGATGGCGACGAATCCAAAGTAAGTACCATTTCCAATACTCTCAACACTGATGTTGATATTCTATGGATTACAACATTCTTCTCACTATGCTATATCGTCAAGCTGAAATGGATGAGCTTACCTATGATGACTCATCTAGGGATATTGTTATTTATGAGGAGGTGCTTCGGGTAGAACTAAGGTTTCCCATACCTTCCTTTGTTTGTCGCATCCTTTATTGTTTTTCACTTGCACCAAGATGGGGTGCCAGGAGGCTGGGCACTAGGAAGGGGCACCAAGAGGCTAGGTGCCAGGATCAGGGGAGCTAGTACCCAAGAGCAAGTGTCAGATCCTTAGTGTTGGGAGTGCAGACAGGTCTTGTATGCGCTAGGTGTTAAACGCGGCAGCGCTGCAACAATGAGGTGGTGGTGTTGGATGGATAAAAAGAATGAGGCCAAATTGTTGACATTTAATCTAATGTACTCCCGTGGGTTGCAAACCACTTGAGTTTCAAGAGCGTGCCTACAGATGGAAAAAATAATGTCACTCCAACATCAAAATATTCAACATAATTACTTGGAGAGAGATGCAGACACTTCAAGATGTAGAGAAATAGAGGCTGCTTGCGTGAGAGTAAAGACAAAATTTGAGGGTTGCTTGTGAGAGAACTGTACTTCTTCAGATTGAGCTTTTGGCGACCTGTGAGAGAGTTGCTAAGCTGAAGGTAAGCTAATTTTGAGGCTGCCCACATGAGAGTAGAGGCAGAATTTGAGGGTCGTTTAAGCTGCATCTTTTGAGACCGATCTTTTGCTGACCCGTGAGAGAGTCACTAAGCTAGAGGTAGGCTAACTGTGAGGCTACCCGCATGAAAGTAGAGCATAGATAGGTCAAGATTTTAGCGACCTGTGAGAGAGTCATTAAACTGGAGACATAGACTGTCAGCTTAAGAGTAGAGCAAAGATATACCAAGTCTTTTACGACTCGTAAGAAAGCCACTGCCTGCTTGAGAGTACAACATAGATAGGCCAAGCTTTTGGCGATCCGTGAAAGAGCTGTTAAGTTGGAGACATAGGCTGCCTGCTTGAGAGCAAAGCAGAGATAGGCCAAGCTTTTGGCGACCCGCGTAGAGAGCCGCTAAGCTAGAGATAGGCTAACTGTGAGGCTATTCACATGAGAGTAGAGGCAAAATTTATGGGTTAGGCCATGGGAGGGTCACCAAGTAGGAGGCTCATTCCAATAAATGGAAATGAGCTGGGCACCTTGGGGCTTGGGGCCTAAGAAGTTGGCTTCTGAGGGCTAGCGCCTGAGGTGCTGGGCGCCTAGGGCTTGGTGCTTAAGGGGCTGGGTGCCCGCGGCCTGGATCCTAAGGAGCTAGGCGCCTGAGGGCTGATGCTTGAGGAGCTAGGTGCCTAAGTCTTGGTGCCTGAGGAGTTGAGCGCCTAGGTAGGAGCATTGATGGGCCCTTGGCGCCTGGCGCTGAGTTTTCTTGACGATCTCTCTCCTCAAAGTGGTGTGAGCTCAGCCATAAAATATGTTAATGCAGGTGCCTTTGTGGCTTCTTTTGTCAGAGTCAGGCACATGTGATGATGATGATGGCGAGGACTCACCTGGCCTGGCTTTGGTGACATGCATTTATGTATTTCTGAGCATTTGTCCACAATTATGTCATGCTCTTTGGTAGGTGCTTCATCATTGAGAAGAGAAAGCTAGATGAGCGTAGGCTTCCCAAGAAAGCGATCATGGTGACCTTGTCATCGGGCTCCTCAATGTGGAGGACCTCGTTAAAACGAGTGAGGTAACTTCTCAGGCTTTCATCCAGGTCCTATTTTTTGCTGAGTATGTGGGTGACAAGATTCTGATGGCAGCGTCCACCAGTGAAATGTGCCACAAAGGATCTGTTTAGTTCAGCGAAGGAGCCTATGGAGGCCAGGATGAGCTTGGCAAACCACTATCGGGTAGATCCCTTTAGGGTTATTAGAGAGACTTTGCACATGATTTCGTTAGGAACATTATGCAGTTGCTTTAAGGATTTATAGGTGTCGAGGTGATCCAGTGGGCCTTTTGTGCCATCAAACGCTTCCACCGATGACATTCTGAATTTCTAAGGAAGTGGCTAATTTACCACATCGGCTATAAAAGGCATGTTAGTGCGCCTTACGAGGTACTCAACAGTTTCAAATCCTTGCACATTCATGGCATTGAAGACGTCACCTAGTTGATTTATGTACTTCCTTGATTTTTTCACCCCAATGATTGTGGACTCCTTTGGATGGATCATGAAAGTGGCTATTATGGTCCACACTTTGATTTTTCCCCTCATCCTCCTGGAAAAGGAAAGTCTCCAACATGGGAAGTGGGAGTTGGAGGAGGAGGAGGAGCTGCTCTATGGTGATGATGAGGGGTTTCAAGTCCTTGCAACTTCCTTGGTGCCCTGGGCAAGGAGCTCCGCTGGTTTGATACTCTCCTGGCTATGCACCTCCTTGTCCAACAAGCATCAATTATAGGATCTGCTGATTCTGGGTTACTAGCTGCTGTATCGTTTCCAGCTGTGGGTTTGGAAGATGATTGGCTGGTAGAGGAGCAGCATCTTCCTCTCGTGGTGGATTATCCTCAAGCTGATTCATGGATTTAGTGATGATTTTCATAGATACAAAAAAAGGATGGTTGAGTGAAAACTTTGTCATTCCCACAGACGGCACCAAAACTAATGATGCACAAATTGATTTTGCATACCACCTGTCAAGTAATTAATGCAATAACAAATAAGGAGAGAGCTAACACAAGCAACACACAGATATAACGTGGTTCGGTCAAGGTAACCTACTCCACTTTGAAGGACTTTGGTTGTCGGAGTGTTTTATTGTTGTAGGAGTGCCGAGAGCTCAGGTGAGAGTAATGAGAGCTCAGATGAGTCAGGTATGAGATAAGATGCCAGATTCAAGATGTGAGAGATGTGGGAATCATGTCCGTCATAGATGCCCCATATGTTTAGGCGGGGCTTATATTTTATAATCGCTTCCTAACAGATTGAGGTAGTTTATCAGTAATTAAAAGGTTAATGGTGGAGGTGGCGTCATCTTCGCAACAGATGAGGCAGTTGCGGAGCTCTCCTCAAGACCGGGTCTTAGGATGACGTGGTTGACTTCTTCGATCCATACTCCAAGGTGGCTTCGATAAGACTCTTGGGATGACGTTTACTCTAATGTGGCTTGGATGAGACTTTTGGGATGACGCTTATTTCAAGAGAGCTTGGATGAGCCTCTTGGGATGACGCTTACTCCAAGGTGGCTTGGATGAGACTCTTAAGATGACGCGACCTACTCCTTAATGACAAAACCCTCGGATCCTTGATGAGCTTGACTGAACATGAATTTCTTTTAAACTTGATTCATTGAATTTTGTCTAGTGAATCATTTATTCAAGTTGGACCAACAACTGAGTTGGGCCTTGAGTCGGGCCCATCAGAAGCGATTTGTTTATCGTGATTGGCTTGGCTTCAAACTAAAATTCTATTTGTTATTTATATTCCGACAAAAGGCAGCTGTACTGAAAACTATATTCTGCCTTATTGGGTAGACTTTAAAGCAAAAGCCTGTGGTAGAGAAATTTCCAAATATTTCAAACGCTAAACACCCTAAATTAAAATAAATATAACGATTACAATCAAGTAGGCTGTTCCTGACCAAATCAACAAATAAAAAAATCAAGTAAAGGATGTTTAGCATCTGTTTTGCAAAGACTTGTGTGGACTGCAACAATAGTTTTTTAATGCAAAGCAGGGCCAGCGAAATTTAATAATGTTATTTAGATTTAATTTTTTAATATAATTTATTGATCTAATTCATCATAATTATTAAGTTAACAGTAATATTATGTTTATCAAATTTTTTTTCTCTAATAATATGATATAATTTCTATTGTTAAATATTAATAGAACCCACTTATTTGATAGTAAAAAATATATCACATCATTTGAGGTGAAAAATTTGATAAAAAATATTAGTCAACATAGCAGTGTTAATTAAATTAATTATAAATTACAATAAATACCGAGTTCGTCAATACAATGACTATAAATTATTAAACCAATAAATTAAACACAAATAATCCATAATTTGGTCAAGTATTTGATGGAGTCAACTGCCCAGCAACGTTTGCGTTGGGCAAAAGACCATTATGCATTACTCATATCATATAGCTTGTCCTTCATTTTCATTGTATTTATAGATCAAGACAACAGTCAGTATGATCATATGTGTTATCTGTACTTATGAAATAGACTGGCTTATTTTTGCATAAGACAACGTATATTAATGAAATATGTTTATTTAATTTTGGATCTTTCATTCATTTGTTGTTTTATTATTTCAATTCATTTTAGCACAATATTTTGATCTACTATATTTGTGGTCGCCTTGTAAAATTTGAAAATAGTGAAATCGAATAAACTTCTATCTTTGCCGTTTGTAACAAATTTGAACATTATAATGAAAGATTTAGGTGGAGCACAAAAATTCTACAGCCAAGTTTGAGATTGGTTTAGATAGGATTGAAGGCTAAAATGATAAATTAATGTTAAAATTAAGAGATTTGACCAAACACACATGGTTTGTTAATGGATCCCACAATATCATAAATTACTTTCCAAACCATGTATTGAATAAAACCATTTGTTGTTATCCAACAATTTATTCGAGTTATTGGGATTTCATTGAGTATGTTTGGATTTAAAATCTAAACCAGTCCAATCCACCAAAGTTTTGCCAAACACCCCCAATAGGTATGATCGGGAGGTGTCTCTCTTTGGATTCCTTGGGGTCTAAAGCGACAATTAGAAAAGATGTCTTTTATTTTTAAAAATTAATATTTTATTTAAAATTTATTCTTCTTGCTTTTTGAGATACTTCTTGTCCAGACTTAAAATGATAATGATAATAGAGAATTATAAACTTTATAAATTTTATGATTTATAAAAACAACAAATAAACAAATAAAGGCAGATGGTCAAAATGATAAAATAGAAAGAGGCAGATCTGTTACCATTTGTTTGCTAGGGACGGAGATAAATAAAATGGAAGTGACAATCTATTAGGCCTTCAAACTCTTTTACCCTGCATAGAGAGAGAGAGAGAGAGAGAGAGAGAGAGAGAGAGAGAGAGAGAGAGAGAGAGAGAGAGAGAATGTTGAATATTCACTTTTTACTGTTTTTTTTTTTTTTTTTTAAATTTTTTATAATATTTTTTCGTCTCATGTGTTGGAGAAATAGGTCTAAATTGCTCAATTTAAATCTAACTTTAATTTTATTATTGAGCTTAATTTTTATAAAATTAATTTTTTTATTTAATATAATGGTTATAATTACAAAAAATGGGACTTAACTAAAATAAGGGACCTAAAACTCAAGTTTTAATGGCTTTGCAGTAGGGGCCGGCCCTGGTTTGGGACCCCGGACCCACACCAAAACAGTTTCAGTCTGCAACCAAGCAAATGGATCTTGGCAGATTTTAAAAACTTATAAGAACATCTACAAGCTTACTTAATTTTTTATTCAAATTAAAATTAATATCTTAATTTGATGTAAATTACTGTAATAGACAAATTCAAAATTAAAAGAGAATAAATTCAAATTTAAATGAGAATAAATTCAAATTTAAAAGAGGATGACCATTAAATTTTTAAAAGGAGAATAAACGCTAACCATTAGTGATTTGAGTCTCTTTTAATTTGAGTGAAAAATTAAGTTTTTCTTGATTTGATATGAATTTAAATATAGCAACAGAGAAAAATTTTAATTTTTTTTATTCAATTTAAATTAAATTTTTAAAAAATAAGAGCCGAAGATGCTCTAATTAGTTGGGTAAAAAAACCCTTTTCCAAAGAGCAAATATAGAGTAAAAGTATCATGTTTCACATAATATTATCATTTAGGCATTTATTAAAGATCAAATATTTTGTCACATAATTAACAACTATATCATATCTGTACTAGTCATTACTCATACCTGAAGGTATTATGTAACACAAAAAAATTGTAACCAGTTGTCTAGATTTAAAAAAAATGGCTAAGAAACATTCATACTAATTTTTCTTAAAAATGACCTGAAATATACTATCAACTATATCCTCCATATTAATGGAATTATCATAAAAATGTATAAAATTTTTTTACCAAAATAACACCACATATACAAATACCTCAAAACAACGTCACATGTAATTTATCACCACTGTCATGATTCAACTCAATAACACAACATAATTATAAACTCAAAAACTAAATTTTCAACTCGCTAAAAAAATAATGCATTACTCAATAAAAAACATGTGAGTTGAAAGAAAAATGAATAAAAACACATGACTTTCATCTTTACCTCTTTCAAAGAGAAAAATGCAACCTCATAACACAATATTTAGAAATTCAAAGGCCGACAACCTCCCAAAATTTGTCAATTCATCAAAAATAAATAAATGAAAATAACTCTATAAAGCATGAATTTGTACCAAAAAATTAGTAGAAATGCGAAGCATACATCTTGCTCAAGAGAAAATTCATGCTATGAAGCAATAGATAAAAAGAAACCCCTATAAAAGTAGTTTTTTGTAGAAAACAATAGAGGTCAAAAATTATTGTTCATAAAATTCATCTCAAGTCTTGGTACCAATTGATTTACAATTATTCCAGCGGGCATATCACCATCATAAAACACCACGAAGGGCAATAACCACCAAAATAAACACCACAACTCAGAGTTTCACCCTAAACTAAAATACCAACATCACAAAAATAATTATGACATTTAAATTTAATCCCCTAAGCATAATTGATATCAAACATACAATTTAATTTCAACGATAGCAAACTTTGAAATAAGAGTTACACGCATCATGTAAGTTCAATTGAAATATAATTAAATTGATTTAATACAACTTAAGAAATTGATCCCAAATTAATAAAGCCCTAATACTATTTGAATAAAAATCAGCATTTGATAAAACCTAAAACATAGTTTGACTCAAAAAAATTAAGGATTTAATTTCGATAGAAACAAACTTAGTTATGAGATGAAAAAATCACCAAAAAACTGTGGATGAATATCATGATAGCACAAATGGTTAATTAAAGACAACTTGCAAAATTAAAACAAAATTTGAACACATTAGACAAACAGTGGTAGATAGCATGACTTAGAAATATAGTAATAGGCACCATGAATTAGACAAATGGAATATGTAAGACACCAAGAGTAATAGAAATATTAGTATGATGAGGTGAATTAGAGAAATAGTAGACACCATGACTTAGACAAATTGAACACATTAGACACCATGAAGAGAATTTATCTCAATAGAGAGAGATCCTACCTCCTCCAAAATCTATTGCCTAGTTGATTTTATTCATCAATTTAGCCATGTTCAAAGGATAGTCATCAACATAATTTGAATTCTCTACTTATTTTCTTTAAGTTATACACATAACATAGAGAAAATTCTCGCATCTAGTTATCCATGCTTTTTATTTCTAAGAAGCTAGCACCAAAAAATTACACATTCAACACACTTTTTTTATCCAAAATGCACACTGAAAAAAAATGGGTCGACCTTCTGTGCAATGTTACAGATGCAACACAAATTTTGCCCCAAGTGCTAAAACCCACAAACAAAATTCAACTTTTTTTTTTCAAAATTACACAATGAACACAAAAAGGAATAAAGTATTTCAACAATCTCAGTTCCAAGCTCTTTCTCAATCACATACTATCAGAAAGGGCATAAAGTATGCTTGAATCACTTCAACAAATCCAAGCAAACTCATAATACTTATAGTACTCCACTTTAACCAATTTGTCGATACCAAAATCAATGAAAACAATCAATGAGTAAAGCAAGAAATTCCCTAGCTAACCCTCAATAAATCAAGAAAGTAAGAAGGCAAGAGGAATTCTAAGTATTATACAACTAGAAGCAATCCAAACACCAACACATTCGTTATCCACTACATTTAGTACCTCTACTTGCAGCAAAATATAATTGTAATTACAACTGTTCAATTTAAAAAGTGAATACATGCCCGCATAAAAATTAAAATAAGAGAGAAAAAAATAAAAAATGGTCTAAGACGCTACTTAAGGCAATTTAGTTTGTTAGAATCAAATCAACACTAAGTTTCTCTTCATTTGTCTTATTGAACTAATAAAAATCCAATGAATCACATCAGTTGTGTATGGACTGTGAATTTATAGAAATCATATGACAATTAAAAGTGAAACCATGGAGGACATATTTCCATCAAGTTTGTAAATAGTGTGCCTAGTTACTGTATACACAAATTCAACACCACAGAGAATATTAATCACCCACTTAGGCAGTGCAAGGCACGAGCCCATAGTTTTCCGATTAACGAAACCCTTACCTTCTAAAACTATCTGAGTAGGAGCATCAGCCTTTTCCCGATGCATAACTGAACATCCTAGTTTGCCAATATTTCTCCTTTATCTAACGCATGTTAGGATGGTTTTATGAATTAGAATTAGTAATTGAATATTGATCTAAATGTGCAATTAGAATAGAAAAAAATATTTTCTTGTAACGACATAATTCATATAAAAACAAATATTCACTTGTAATGTGTCCTGTTTAAGAAATGAGAGAAACGCCTCTATTGATCACAAAAGCAAATTCAATCAAGGTACAACAATAACATAAAATAAAGTAAAACCATGAAACCAATAGAAGAGACTTGTTTTTTCTCTCTCAACTTGGTTGTTTCGTGACCTGAGTTCTGTTTCCACAAAAGAAATGGAAGCATAAAAAAATGTATTATCTAAAAAACCTAAATCTAACACCTGTGTCATTAGAATTAGAATTACAGAATAACCAACACTAACAACTACTTGCAGGATCGCAGATTGACAACATCAAGATTAAAAAAATCAAGAATACCAAATCAAAGGCAAATTCAATCCGTGGCAACATCAAATTCACTTCACGCAATTGATATATTGTGAGAAATCAATAATTGTAAAAACAATTTTCATATGCTCTTACCAGTTTTTATGACTAATAGTAGTGTTTTAGGTTGTCATTGTCATCATTGGAGCTGTGCCATCGCTAGCTGATGGAGCTACGTTGTTGCTAGTTGTTGTAGATATGATGTTGATGGCTGCTACCCGTTGAAAAATTCAACCCAAAAATATAAAGGTTGGCATCAAACAAAATAAGTTCACAAAAAAATAAAAATAAATCAAAGGAGAACATTAGCCAATTCATTGGAGCAATAATATAAACACCAGGTGTTCGGTGGCCTGTCGTGGGTTTTATTGGTAGTGTGTGTGTGTTTTGGGGGGAGGCGTTGGTTGGCCAAGAGGTTTCGATGGCACTGGTGGAAGGATAGTGGGTGCAGGTGTTTATTTGTTTGGGGTAAAGGGTTTGGCTTTGGAGGTGTTCATTGGTTTCGGGGGGCTGTGGTGGGTTTTCGTAGTAGTGGAAGGAGGGGAGGAAGGGATGGTTTTAGTGGTTTTCTCTAAGAACGTGTGTGTGTGTGTGTGTGCGCGTGAGAGAGAGAGAGAGGATGAATAGAGATACAGAAGGAAGGAGAGGAGCAGTGTAGGGGGTTTTTTGGGTTATGGTTTTCAGGCGGGGGGTTCTGGGTTGAAGTAAGATAGAGATAGAAATAGAGAATAAAAAAACAGAGAGAGATAGAGAAAAAAAATAAAAAACAAAGAGAGTAAGAAAATAGAACCTGGTAACGGGTTGATGGCAATGACATTAAGAGGGAGAAACGTCATGAAAGAGTCCTGAAATGAGATGTAGAGTGAGAGATACACATCTTTAGAGTTCTAGAATGAGAGGCCTCTAGAAAAAATTTAGGAATCAATTAGGATCATTGGATCAATAATCACTGAGAGATTTGAGCCACGAAAAACTAAAGATAAAGAAATCTAACTACTTTATTATATAGATAATATGTAGAGATTTGAAAAATAAAGATAAATTTTTCAGTTTTGTCGGTAGGGTATTATTCATGCACCATTTGTCGGTAGGACACTACATATTCATCATTTAGATATAAGTCATGTTTAAGAGCATAATTTGAGTATGTCATAGAAGAGAAACATGCTTAGAATGTTAAAATACACCTACTATGCGAATTTGAGCCTAAACGTAAATAATTTTAAAAATTAGACAAAAAAAGTATCTTGGGACGGTCTAGGTGGGACTGGCCAAACTCGGCCATCAGCGAAAATATATATTTTTTTAAATTTTTATTTAAAATAATTTTAAAAATTTGGGTTAAAACAAAATATCGAATTGAGGCGTTTCGGGATGAGTTGTAGTGTAATGGGGTCCCGGATTCATCAAGGGCAAAAGGGTCATTTTACACCTTTACCCTCCACTATAAATACGACTCTTTAGTGTAAAAATATCAATGTTTTTGGTTTGGGAAGGGGCAGTACACGTTAAAGGAGGAAGAATAAAGAAAAACCCTAGGTTCTTCAAGCCACCAAAACTCAATTCTAGGCCAAGATTCTTGTAATACTTCTTTCTAAGAAATTGTTCCTCTCAACAAGAGCTATATTCTCACCCATCGATTCGGCTATAAAGCGAACACAACTTCCTTGGTTTGAGAAAAACTATTTTAGATATGATATTTTGCTAAGTTGAGAATAAATTTAAGTTTTCTTGTCTTCGTATGTGTTGATTGGATGATTTAAGTGTCTACTTGATGTTAGAAAATCATTTAATTGGTAGTTGCTTTGAAAACTTAGAATTTATGATTTAAGTACTTTTGTGTTTTTCGAGTTTGTTGACAATTTGTTACTATGGTAAATGTGTATATTACTTATGTGTTAGATTATTATATTCTAGTTTATATTCATGTAGATAAACTCTTGTGGTTTGAGAGTTATGATTTATTATTGTGATGCCCCTAAATCCAGGGGTCCCGTTGACCACTGTCAATCTGCAGAAATATCCGTGAATGCCGCATAATCCGACATAACGTAATAATATCCTTTTACTTGAGATTTTAACTCACACGTGTAACCCGTGTTCTTTCAATTATTTAATCCAACCAAGGTTCAGTATACCCCAATACATCTCATTTAATGTCCATTTGTATCTTTGGAACCAAGGAACTAAAGTCCAAGAGCATAGCACTTTAGTTTTAAAATTTGAAAAATTTGGAAAACCGACCGGTACGGTTTGCCCTCTAGACAGACAGTACCGGTACACTCTGTTTTCTAGACCATAGGGTACCGGTACATAGTACCAGTACACTCTGTCTAGTTTTGTTCGTTTCATCGGTTTTTCATGTCCAATTCATTCCAAACCTTTCCAAATCCATCCAAAACATGTATAAATATATTTTTTACATTATATATGATTCATACAAGTCTATTACAACTCATTCCATACAACTTACATGCCAAAATAGAATTAAACCAAAGGTTTTACATAAAACTCGGTTCAAGAGTCACAACCCGACTCTTCTTCACCTTAAAGGCCCTATATGTGTGTCATCCACCGGAATATGCCCCGTACCTGAAATATTTCCCGTATAGGGTGAGCCAACGCCTAGCAGAATACTTCCTACAAGGGCTACTCCCCATCTAAGTGCATATAAATGTGTACATGCAACAACACTCAACCAATATCCATTCCAATGCAATAATATTCAATTCATGTTGGAATCTATCACGTCATGTCATGAAATGAGATGAGACTCACTTACACACATCAACCCAAGCCTTAACCGGTTCTCACCACACTATGCAATGCAAGTGTATTACATTTATCATTGATAAAATACATCCAATGATCATTTTAAAACACACACCATATATTCATAAAACCACTTCATTCATGGATGTTTCCCATCAAATGAAATCATTATATAATAAAACCATGTGTCTTTGTTTGGGTAGCGGACTTTTGGTGTCGCACCATCGGCTCCACAAATCGATACACTTTTTTGGATTTGCACCATAAGAAGTGTATAAAACCAGTAGTTGGGCCTTGCACCCAAGGACGTGTCTAGCCCTTCTTGCTAAACCCGACACAAATTTTTCATGCCATGCAACCGTACAACTCTGTCAGACCTTGGTCCAACGGTACTGAGCCCACTTATCACCCACCTACTTGGTGTTTGATATCAACCATGCACTCACACCCATGAAATGCGATGTGTTCCCTTGAATATGCGATGTAATGAATGCTGTGAGCCAAATTAAACACATATCATGTCCCATATGTAATGGATGTCATATAGACAAATTAAACCACACATCTCAACATGTGTCATGACAATTTATATTATAGGCATATAAATTCCATAAATCAATACAATGTCAATATCTCAATGAGCACATATTAACATTTTTTTTCAACACATTTTCTAAGCATGTTATACATCACTATGTCATAACAACTTGATTCACACATAGACATTTTGGCAAAACACCATTAAGGCAACAATTCATGTTATCACACAAGAGTTTCCACCTCATTCACAAAGCATAATATATGACATATAGCATGCCCAAAATATCAAATTCCAAGCAAAGCACACAAGTAATTTCCTACGCCAACATAATTAGGAATTGGTCTAGGCCAAATTCCATGCCCATTTCTTCTTTTTCACAACCATGGTCAATGACCTAGGTTATTCCATACCCTTACCCCATTCCAAATACACCCTAAGTAAGAAAGTGAACCAAAATAGGAGGAACCCTACCTCTTGGAGCGTATAAGAAAGAGTGGAAGCCTCAAGACACTTTTCTAGCCCCCAAAACCTTGATTTTCTCAAAATTCTCCTCTCGGATCTTTGGTAAAACTCTTCGTTCTTGGTACGTATGCATAACCCTCGCCGCGTAGATGAAGTTTAGTTCTTGGTCCAAGCGATTCCGACCGACGGAATACCTTGGATCGTAGAAGAAAGGTAGAAAAATGAATTTTTCCCTCTTCTCTCTCTTTTCTCTCTTTAATGCCTGAAGTACCCGGCCAAATTGGTGTGAAAAATATCTGATTTTTCAGATATTAACCCCTATTTATACTTTTAATTACGCGGTCAACATTGTTCCGCTCGTTTATCACTTTTGGGTCCATTTTTAACTTAAAACGACTTAATTAAATCTCGGTTTTAGTTCAAATAAATTTTATTTGAACTTGTATTCAATTATAAGAAAATTTTATAATTTCTATTTTTTTGGACTTTTAAAAGTTCATTTTTCACACAATTGTCTCGAAAAATATGCAAAATTCGACGAAATTTGACGTGGTAACTCAATTTCGCAGTACGAATCTAATGGTGAAGTCCATTGCTTCATTTGAGCTTTATAAAAATATATTTTTTAATCCCGCATAATAATGACAAATTATTATTTTGCCCTTTCTCAGAAAAAGTTCAAATTTCTCCGGGTTTCACATTCTCCCCCCTTAAAAGAATTTCGTCCCTGAAATTCACACATACATACACATTCAATCACATGCATATGTGACAATCATATAATACTAAATGACTATAGTAATGTACCTCCATCCTCAAATAAGAAGGGATAACTGGTACGGATAATGTCCTCGTGCTCCCATGTCGCCTCCTCCGCTCCTCGATGCTACCACAACACCTATACTAGCCTCACGATCTTGCCTCGCAAAACCTGATCTTGGCTATCCATGATGCGCATCGGTCCCTCCTCAAAGGTCCCATCAACGTCAACCGCAAGCTCTCCCCAATCCACCACATGAGTCAGATCTGGGGTATACTTTTGGAGCATAGAGACATGGAATACTGCATGAACACCCGATAGATTTGGCGGTAACGCCAATCGGTAAGCAACTGTACCCACCCTCTCGAGTACCTCGAAGGGTCCAATGTACCTCGGTGACAGATTTCCCCGCTTGCCAAATCTCACCATTCTTTTTTTTTTTGGCATCACTTTCAAGAAGGCATGATCTCCCACCTCAAACTCCAGAGGTCGCCGCCGTTTGTCGGCGTAATTCTTTTGTCGGCTTTGAGCCGTAAGAAGACGCTTCCGTATAAGGTCCACCTTCTTCGAGGTGTCTCTAACCAAATTCGGACCCGTAGAGGGTCTCTCTCCCACCTTCGTCCAACATACCGGAGATCGACAAGGCCTCCCATATAATACCTCATAGGGTGTCATCTGTATGCTCGCCTGATAACTTTTGTTGTAGGCGAACTCTACCAAGGGTAAGTGATCTTTCCAACTACCCCTGAGATCTAGGATGCATGCCCATAGCATGTCCTCTAACGTCTATGTAGTCCTCTCAGACTGACCGTCCATCTGGGGATGAAAAACAGTGCTCATCATCAATGATGTCCCCATAGCTCACTGGAAACTCTCCCAAAAATGAGTCGTGAACCTGGGATCCCGATCTGATATTATAGATACGGGCACCCCATGTAACCGGACAATCTCCCGTATATACAACCTGAGAATTCCTCTAGTGTGAAAGTCATTCGTACAGCCAAAAAGTATGCCGACTTCGTAAGCCGGTCTACTATCACCCACACCGTGTCATGTCCGTGGCAAGTGAGTCACAAAATCTATCGTGATATGTTCCCACTTCCACTCAGCTACCTCCAAAGGCTAGAGTAATCCCGCTGGTCTCTGGTGTTCAGCCTTGACCTGCTGACATGTGAGACATCGTTTGACAAAGTCTCCAACGTCTCTCTTCATTCCATTCTAATAATATTGGCAACGAAGATCATGGTACATCTTCGTGCCACTTGGATGTACAAAAAAATGAGAGCAATGAAACTCTCTATGAATCTCCTCTCTCAACTCCGTAGACTGGAGAATCATAATCCTTCCCTAAACTGAAGACTACCATCCAAGTGAATGACCTAGCTCTTGTCACCTGTACCTGCCTGTACTCGGCCCCTGATGGACACTAACTTCATGTCTTGTCCCTGGGACTCAATCACTCTACTCAGTAGGGAGGTGTAGCCACCAAACTCCCTAAAGTACCCTAAGCCTACCTCATGTAACGTAGCTTGAACTGTCCCACAGTCTCGAGCATCTGCCACTCCGGGAAGCTACACTAGCCAAGACTCCCTGTGACTTCCGGCTGAGTGCATCAGCCACCACATTTGCCTTATCGGGATGGTAATGCAAAGTGAAGTCATAGTCCTCTAGGAACTCCATCCACCTGCGCTATCTCATGTTGAGGTCTCGTTGTGTGAAGATGTACTTCAAACTTTTGTGGTCTGAAAATACCTCAAACTGTTCACCATACAGGTAGCGGCACCAAGCCTTCAAGGCAAAGACAATGGCCGCCAACTCCATGTCGTGCGTGAGATAATTCTGCTCGTGATTCTTTAACTGTCGAGAACCATAAGCTACCACCCTCCCGGACTGCATCAATACACAATCGAATCCGTCCTTTGAGGTATCACAATACATCGTGTACCTCTGTCCCCTTTCTGGAACTATCAGAATAGGAGTTGATATAAGTCTCCACTTCAACTCCTAGAATGCCTTTCACAAGCATCATTCCACTCAAACTTGACCTCTTTCCGGGTCAACTTGGTCATAGGAGCAGCTAATCGAGAGAAGTCCTCAATGAACCTTCTATAGTACCCCGCTAATCCTAAGAAATTGCATATCTCAAAAATTGACTTCGGCCTCTCTCAATTCATCACTGCTTCAACCTTCTCTGGGTCCACAGATACACCCAAAGCTGACACTACGTGTCCCAAAAACTTCACCTCAGTAAGCCAAAATTCACACTTGCTGAACTTGGCGTACAACTGATGATCTCTCAAAATCTGGAGAACAATCCTTAAGTGACCCTCGTGCTCTTCCTTAGACTTGGAGTAGATCAAGATGTCGTCAATAAAGACTATAACAAACTGATCTAGGTAGGGTTGAAACACCCTATGCTTGAGATCCATGAATGCCGTTGGAGCATTCGTCAATCCGAATGGCATGACTGTAAACTCGAAATGCCCATATCGCGTCTGAAATGCCGTCTTAGGGATATCAGCCTCCCTAACCCTCAACTGATGGTAACCGGTGCGGGGATCTATCTTGAAGTAGACTCGCGCCCCTCTCAGCTAATCAAACAAGTCGTCAATCCTCAACAAGGGATATCTATTCTTGATAGTAACCCTATTCAACTGACGATAGTCTATGCATAGTCGAAGGGTTTTGTCCTTCTTTTTGGCAAACAACACCAGAGTGCCCCAAGGTGAAGTGCTTAGTCTAATGAAGCCCTTGTCCAATAATTCTTGTAACTGAACCTTTAGTTCCTGCAACTCGGCTGGTGCCATCCTATGTAGAGTTATAGAAATAGGCGACGTACCAGATGTAACTCAATGTTGAAGTCTACATTTCTATGTGGAGGTAATCCCGATAGTTCGTCTAAAAAGACATCCTCATACTCATATACCACTCGAGGTAGATCCAACTCCTGTCTCATCTCGTCCTCCAGGGTAAGGCTTGCAAGCCAATCCATTAACTGTCTGTGTCATCTAGAGTCATACATGGCTTGGGGTAAAGCATCATGCTTTTCCCCCTGGAACTTAAAACAGACACCATCAGGTGTGTAAATAGTGACCCTCTTCCTATCACAATCAATGACGACCCGATGTGCCGTCAGCCAATCCATCCCGAGGATGACATCAAACTCTGACATGTCCATGACCCTAAGGTTCACGGTGAGTAGAATCTCTGAGATCTCTAGCTCACAATCCTGACATATCTGATCAACTCTCACCCTAACTCCTAGGGGAGAACTCACATGCAATGGCTCTTCCAAGGTCTCAACCTCTAAGCCCAAGTCTTTCACACAAGATGCAACAATAAATAAATGCGATGCACCAGAATCAAATAACACACTAGCCCATAAGCGAGAGAGTAGAAATGTACCCTGTATCACTGACTGATCTGCCGGCTCAATTTGTGGCATCATGGCGTAGACACGCCCCTGGGTTCTCGAAGTATTGGCTTGTGAGCCCTATCCTCGGCCTTGACCCATGCCCTGTCCTAGCTGGCCTACTTGCGGAGTTCCTGCACGTGAAGTAGTAGGGGCCTGTGTAGCACCCTGAAACTGGTATTAGCTCCCCTGGCCCATGGTGGGGTAGTGAGGAGTGTAATGCGTCTGTTGTTGCCCCACCGAAGTCTGGGACTGAGATGACCCGTAACCCTGGGATCCCTGCCTTTGAGGGCAATCCCGTTTCATGTGACCCAGCTGGTGGCAATGAAAACATGCCCGTGAGCTTGCCTGGCTGGAAGCCTTGAAGTGTTTCTGCCTTGGGAGGATTGACCCTGACCTTGGCCTTGATGACCGCGGCCCTGTCCTTAGAATCCTTGAGGAGTGGAAATCCTCTACTTTTTCCCCGAACTAGAAGAAGAGGATTGACCTTTCTTCTTCTTGTCTTTAACACTTACTTCCCGGATGTTTCGTGCATCTTCTACCTCTCTCTCAATGGCCATAGCTGTCATGACCATCGAGTCTAAGTCTTGCAGAAGAAGACCCACAATTTTGCCCCGGATGGACAACTTCAAACCATCCTCGAACTTTCTCACCTTAGCCATGTTAGTGGCCACATAGTCATCGGCGAAACGTGCTAACTCACTGAACTTAGCCACGTATTCCATCACCGTCATCGTCCCTTGTCGCAAGTATAAGAACTCCTGGGCCTTTGCATGTCTCTCGGCCATTGGGAAATACTTGCCCATGAAGAGCTCCTTGAACTCTATCCAAGTCATAGCCTCTAAGTTCTTGGAGTCTTTCACCCAATCCCACCACAATTGGGATTCCCCCTCTAGCTGAAACGTAGCTAGGGTTATCTTGGTGGCATCGGAGGTGATCTCCATAGCCCTCAATACCTTATCGACTTGCCGGAACCAATGGTCAGCCACCATAGGATTTGCCCCTCCCATGAAGATTGGAGGTTGGTGCGTCTTGAACTTCTGGAAGTTACTTGAGCCTTCTTGTCCCCCACTTGCACCAATCTGTGCAATAGTGGCTGCAGTAGCACTAGTGTGTTCTATGGTAGTAGCCGTCGTGCCAATAGCCTCTACTAAGACTTGTTGGTCAAAAATCGGTGGTGGTTGGTTATTGTTCCGTCCACCCCAACGTCCCCTTCCTCTAGTTGCCATCTACACACATGTCAAATGACAATAGATATTCACATAACATCCCAAGGTAGGGATCAAACTTGAAACATTGAGATTTATCTCCTTGTTTCCCTAGTAGAGTCTATACCACCCACTAGTAAACATTTATACGTTGAACTATCCCATTCATTTCTTTTCCGACACCCAAGGTTACATTTTCTAACCCTAGTGTCCCTTTCCATATACATTTTACCATGTATATCATTCACATAATCACATAGCACGTAATCATGTAACACAATGTAAGCACATAAGATGAAATATACAATACATGCAATGGTCTAAATCTAATGCCCATCAAGCCCTAGGTATTTCGTATACCTATGCTCTGATACCAAACTATGACGCCCCTAAATCCGGGGGTCCCGTTGACTACCGTCAACCTGCAAAAATAGCCGTGAGTGTCGCATAATCTGACATCACGTAAAGTATCCCTTTACCTGAGATTTTAACTCACACGTGTAACCCGTGTTCTTTCAATTATTTAATCCAACCAAAGTTCAATATACCCCAATACATCTCATTTAACGTCCATTTGTATCTTTGGAACCAAGGAACCAAAGTCCAAGGGCATAGCACTTTAGTTTTAAAATATGAAAAATTTGGAAAAGCGTACCGATACGGTTTGCCCTCTGGATAGACAGTACCGGTATGCCGTACCGGTACGCTCTGTCTTTTGGACCATAGGATATCGGTACATAGTACCTGTACACTCTATCCAATTTTGTCCGTTTCACTTGTTTTTTATGTCAAATCTATTCCAAACCTTTCCAAATCCATCCCAAACATGTATAAAGATATTTTCTACATTATACATGATTCATACAAGTCTATTACAACCCATTCCATACAATTTACATGCCAAAATGGAATTAAACCAAAGGTTTTACATAAAACTTAGTTCAAGAGCCACAACCGAGCTCTTCTTTACCTTAGAGGCCCTGTATGTGTGTCATCCACCGGATTATGTCCCGTACCTGAAATATTTCCCGTATAGGGTGAGCCAACGCCCAATAGAATACTTCCTACAAGGGCTACTCCCCACCTAAGTGCATATGAATGTATACATGCAACAACACTTAACCAATATCCATTCCAATGCAAGAATATTCAATTCATGTTGGAATCTATCATGTCATGCCATGAAATGAGATGAGACTCACTCACACACATCAACCCAAGCCTTCACCGGTTCTCACCACACTATGCAATACAAGTGTACTACATTTATCATTGATGAAAAACATCCAATGATCATTTTAAAACACCCACCATATATTCGTAAAACCACTTCATTCATGGATGTTTTCCATCAAATGAAATCATTATATAATAAAACCATGTGTCTTTATTTGGGTAGCAGACCTTTGGTGTCGCACCACTGACTCCACAAATTGATACACTTTTTTGGACTTGCACCGTAGGAAGTGTATAAAACCAATAGTCGGGCCTTGCACCCGAGGACGTGTCTAGCCCTTCTTGCTATACCCGACACAAGTTTTTCATGCCATGCAACCGTGCGACTTTGTCAGACCTTGGTCCAACGGTACCGAGCCCACTTATCACTCGCCTACTTGGTGTTTGATATCAATCATGCACTTACACCCATGAAATGCGATGTGTTCCCTTGCATATGCAATGTAATGAATGTCGTGAGCCAAATTAAACACATATCATGTCCCATATGTAATGGATGTCATATGGACAAATTAAACCACAGATCTCAACATGTATCATAACAATTTATATTATAGGCATATAAATTCCATAAATCAATACAATGTCAATATCTCAATGAGCACATATTAACATTTCTTTTCAACACATTTTCTAAGCATGTTATACATCACTATGTCATAACAACTTGATTCACACATAGGCATTTTGGCAAAACACCATTAAGGCATTAATTCATGTTATCACACAAGAATTTTCACCTCATTCACAAAGCATAATATTTGACATATAACATGCCCAAATTATCAAATTCCAAGGAAAGCACACAAGTAATTTCCTACGCCAACATAATTAGGAATTGGTCTAGGCTAAATTCCATGCCCATTTTCTCTTTTTCACAACCATGGTCAATGACCTAGGTTATTCCATGCCCTTACCCCATTCCAAATACACTCTAGGTAAGAAATTAAACAAAAGTAGGAGAAACCCTACCTCTTGGAGCGTATAAGAAAGAGTAGAAGCCTCAAGACATTCTTTTAGCCCCCAAAACCTTGATTTCTCCAAAATCCTCCTCTCATAGCTTCAGTGAAACTCTTCGTTCTTGGTACGTACGCGTAGCCCTCGCGGCATAGATGAAGTTTAGATCTTGGTCTAAGCGATTCCGACCGACGGAACACCTTAGATAGTAGAAGAAGGTAGAAAAATGAATTTTTTGCTCTTTTGTCTCTTTAACGCCTGAAGCAGCCGGCCAAATGAGTGTGAAAAATATTTGATTTTTCAAATATTAACCCCTATTTATACTTTTAATTGCGCGGTCCACATTGTCCCACTCGTTTATCACTTCCGGGTTCGTTTTTAACCTGAAACGACTTAATTAAATTCCGGTTTTAGTTTAAATAAATTTTATTTGAACTTGTATTCAATTATAAGGAAATTTTATAATTTTCATTTTTGGGGACGTTTAAAAGTTCATTCGTCACTCAATTGTCTTGAAAAATGTGTAAAATTTGACTATCTCAGAATTCGATGAAATTTGATGTGATAACTCAATTTCGTGATACGAATTTAACGGTGAAGTTCATTGCTTCATTCGAGCTCTATAGAAATATGCATTTTAATCCCGCATAATAGTGGCAAATTATTATTTTGCCCTTTGTCATAAAATGTTCAAATTTTCTCGGGTTTCACAATTACATGATTTAATAGTTGTGTATTTGTAGTTTCTTTGAGAAATTGTGAAAGTAATGAATATGAAGCTTGATTATATGTTTAATCCATTGAATGGTGTTTCACATTCATGTAGATAAGGTGTTTGATGAAATGTTTCATAGAATGCACATTAAAAAAAAATCAAGGCATCTTAACATACATGAATCCTTGGACACATGGTGTGGGTTGAGTACTTGGTGCTATGCATTATGAGGGTGTAGATCCTGTGGTGAAAAATCTAAAATCTGGCCAATGACAGTACTCGCTGGCTAATGGGGGCGGACCGTGAAGAGAGACATGAGTGGCATAGAGTTGCATGGGTGTGTCATGCATATTGACACTGCATAGCATTGACGGATTATGGGGTTGTAGTTTTTAAAATGTACACTTGCACATGCCACACCTTAAATTTGTTCCTACCATTAGCCTTTTGTCATACCAGCAATTGAGCTGACTTATTCGTGGGATATCATATTACAGATGAGGCTCCCGATACTTGAGACTTGAGGAAGTCTTAAAGGAAGGAGGGAAAAGGGACTTGAATGGATATTTGGCCTTTGGACATATTTTGTATGTATGGGCATAAGCCCAAATGACTTGTATTTCAATTTGAAAAAGTAATGGTTTTAGAACTTGGGTCATTTTAAAGTGTAAGGGTGGAAACCCAATTGATATGTAGGATATCTCTTATGTGATGAGTATTATATGTGTATATTGGGACAATTAGATGTGTATGTTGAGAACAGGGGATGTATGTTTAATTTACATGGATTGTCGCCACCGAGTGAGGGTGAGTTGTGATATAATAATGCATATGAAATATTGTGAATATTAGGTGGAAAAAAGGCTTGAAAACAAAGGAGGTTATGTCAAAATTTTATGAAAAAATTTAAAAACTTGTTAAGTGTGTAAAACACATTTTAAATAGGTGGAAAGGATGTCAAAGGAAGGGGTTTAGTAACCTTGAAGAAATAGGCTAAAAATAGAAGAAAAGTTGCTTGAAAAACTTTGAGAAAACATGAGAAATGAATGAGAAACCAATTTATCCAACCTAATGACTCTTCATTTACTTTTCTTCTTCCTTTACACTCACTCCCCGGGTTTGTGGAAATTTGGGGCATGACATAATATAAAATAGAGCAGATTTCAATAAGTTTATCGACGGTTTCAAATAGACTTATCCAACTGCGACCAATATTCCTTTTAAGAATTTAATATTTAATTACACCGTACCTTCATGTACGAGTTACCCCTAATAATATAATAAGATAGCTAGCGTCATGGTACCTAAATTTACATTTGAGTACCATACTTTAAATATTTTTTATGACTATTGATCTTTCTTAGTAATCATTAATCATAAAAATAATAAAATAATTTTAGATGTGTCATTTTTTTATCGACCAGAAAAAAAGTAGATGGTACAAAAAAATTATTTTTCGATTCTATGGCCATAGAATCTAAATAATTATCACGTGTGAAAAAAAAGAGTTCACGTTACCTATTTAATTATAATTCGACGTGATGATAATAATATGATATTACCTTTAAATTGAATAATTACTCATCATGTAGCACAATTGTTTTGAATTTCATTGACTAATAAACCAACTATTATGAATTTGAATGGGCTGAGTATATTTTTACGAATAACTCATCAATCTACCAAGAAAGAAATTCAAAAATATATTTGAAAAAGTAGTATAAATACAAAAAATTAGACTAAAATTCGTAGGAAATAACTGTATAGGAAGGAACCACCTTGGTAAGAAGCTAATGAACCCCAAGGGGCTTTTTGGTAAGGGGGTATGGAGGGTTTGGCAAGATGGGCTTGGGGAAAATAGTCCAAAGAATCCACAAACTCCATGTTTGGATTGAAAATTTAATCCTGAGTCCTCAAACTCGACCTGCAACTGACCCGAATATTAAACTCATGATCATGGGTTTTGTCAAATCTAGGGGAATGTGGGTTTGCAAAAATGGGTTAAGGGATTAACAATGTAAAAGATAATTGTACCCCTTAATATAGGTGTGGATTGGATTGATCAAGGGTAAAAAGTCATTTACAGGAAAATAGTTGTTAATAATTATGATATATTCGTAAGTCCTACATGTGTATATGTTGCATATCAAATATGAGTATGAACTGGATTCAATGTTGAATCTCATCTTTGTAAAAAAAAGGTTTGAATTTGAAAGGGTTTGGATAAACCAATCTAAACTCTCTCCAAAAATCCATCCAAATAAGCTCCAAGAGGAATGAACCATGTTTGGCATCCAAGACAAAATACCAGGATAGGATATGGCTACATGCTTAACAGAAGATATTAAAGAAAGGAAAAAAGACAAAAAACAAAATGCATGTGTTTGGTTCTATTAGATTGGAAGCGATTGGACTATCTCATCCAATCTAATTTCTTTTGGCAGGTTTTTGATCAAGTCTTTTACTTTATCATGGTGTGTTTGTTTGACAAATAAGAGTCGTATACAGAGGTGGAATTGGGTCAATTAAGACACGAGACTCTTTAATAATTTATTTTGTTTTGTTTATTTCGTGTATTACTATTTTTCAGTTCTAAATCTCAACCAGTTAGCTATAGTAACTCTTAAACCATGTACATGACTATATTTAATATCACCTAGAAGATAATATGAAAGGTGATATTATCAGGCGAGATTGGACCACCGATGGTAAAAGACCCTTAAATGACTATACTACCCTTCCCCACACATCTCCATATAAAAACCCTCCCCCTTCACTCACTCAACAAACAAGGTTGTACACCAAAGGAACATCAACTCAGTTGGATTCCCCCAGTTGATGGTGAGATCAAAATCAATGTTGATGCAACAGTTGGTCCAAATGGTCCATACCAAGCAGCAATATCAAGGAAACAAGATGGAATAGTACTAGGTGCTGTAATTGGGAATGACTCGGACCCAAATCCCTTAATTGTTGAAGCACTTGCAGCACTCTAGGCTCAAGTAGAAAACTGGAGTTATGTGACTATTGAAGGGAACTCCCAAGCTGTCATTCATGTTGCGTTCTTACCAATGTCAAGCCTCACTAGACTATTAGTTCTATCATTCAAGACCTCAAGTACTTACTGACACAACACCAGGAATGGAGAATGAACCATACTATGGGAAGCTAGATGAATTCGCCAAATAGGGACTCAAAATGAAATACAATGGAAAGCTAGATGGAGATGACATCTCATATGCAATCAGAGACAAAGTTAATCTATACAATAGCCCTGCTCTGGATATCAGGATGAACACCTTTAATTGTTTTGTTTTGTAATCATTTACTTGTTTGTATCTCCTAAAAAAAAAAAAAAAAAAACCAAACAAACGAGATCTTGGATTAAATTACAATATGGTTAAAAGTGTCTTTTTTACATAAAATATGTCAATTGACAATTACTTTTTTGGTTGGTTCCCCTTAATCCATTTATACACAAACAAATAAGAGGTGATATTTGAAAGGAGTGTCATACTGATATTAATTTTTCTTTAAATAGATTTAGTATGAATATCATTTGCCAATACCATAGTAGGATGGAGTTTAGAACAAGGTATATGCATGTGGTTTTATCATTATTTCAATACTTTTTATTATAGGTTGGCACATATGAAAAATAATGATGCACCAATGCATCCAATTCTATCAAAAATAAAGTTCAACACCATTAATTAAATCTCTGGTTATGGTGGTTTATATCGTAATTTCTTATCTAATACCAATCCGACGTGAGTTAAGATAATCTCTTAGGGCTTATTGATAACACCATTTAATGCTTAAAAATTAATATTTTAAGCACTTAAGGAATTAAACTCATTTGATAACTTAAAACTCACACTACTTAATATTTTAAGTGGTTCTTAAAAATAGACTAAAATTTTAAGTAGTAAATTACCAACTTACCAATTAATGCTGGAAATATTAGTCATGAAATTTTTTTATAAATTCTTTATAATAGACAAATATACCCTTAATGCATTTTACACTCTTAACTGTTAAAGACCACCATCCACTGCCATCATCATTGTGCCGCTGCCACCACCACCAACATTGTGCCACTACCACCACCATTACCACTACCATAACCATTGTATCACCACCATTGCTGCCACCACCACAATGATTGTGGTAGAAATAAGGTAGTTGCGGTGAAATGATTAAAAAGAATGGTAAAATTAAATTAATAATAATTTTCAGACTTCAACTCCTTATACTTGTCAAACATATTAATTCAATTCAATACTTAAGTTGATAGCAACCATTCTACGAATTTAAAAATTTAGCATTTAATACTTAAAATTCAACATTCAGCTTTCAATTTTATCAAGTACCACCTAATACATATGATTCAATAGTACTATACAAGCATGTTTGGACGGTTTAGAGGTGAGGAATTGGATTAGTTTTATCAAACACTTTCAGACTCAACCCCCATTTTTGTGTACATGAGATTCATGTATAAATTTTATCTATACCCGTGTTTGATAAGTAATATATACACATGTAAGATTCACAGATTTATCACAATTATCTACACATATTTATTTTGTAAATGACTATATTATCCATTAGCCAATTCAATCCATATTCATATTTGTTTAATTATAGAGAAGAGTAACTATAGGAGATGGGATATGATTTGGTAGATATGATATTTTATTAGCAATAGAACGGTTACTTGATGTAGTTAACCTAGGCTAGGACATCTGAACCCCATGTATATGGGTTTAGTGCCCTGGGCCACTTATGGGCTGAGATATGAATCTCGGGTTTAAAAGTGCTAATCAAACATGGGACTACAAGATCTATCATACTATTTTTCTTAAACCCCTCTTCCAAACCCCCTAAGCCCGGTAAACAAATAGGCCTACATGTAAGGTTATTCATACTGTAATCTTAGAATGGTTGATTAAAAATTGGATGTGAGGGTTACACCATATCAGCATTCACCATATAATATAAAAACTACAAAATAGATAAAATAGGACTCATTTCCTATAATAGAGATGATTATGTATTACATGACTGGGTAGTTATAAATTTTTGTGCTTAAAAACTTCATTTAGTTATTAATAGACGATTACACTATGTGACATTACTAACGTGGTGTAAGGATTCCTCAATATTTTTTTCCCTTTTTTACCATCCAAATCTCTAGAAACTAATAACCAACCCAGTGCTAGTCAACAACCCTTAGGTTAAAACCAGGGTTTTAAAAATCAGATGTTATGGTGCATAACAGCCGTTATGTAACGATAATGAAGGCCAACAATTCTGTTACACCCCATTTTTTCGGTAAGAATGGATTTCACATCTGTAATGGTTGTAACAGCGCCGTAACCCCTGTAACGGCTGATAAAGGTCAAATCGGACCGATACGTGCCGTTACAAATCGAGAAGCAATGTGAATAGCAAAACATCAGATCTGTTGGACTTTTCACCTCCTTTTCAACACAATAATCAAATTGAGGACCTACCGGAGGAGTCTCACTTCACCGATGACAATGGTTGTGTCCTTCAAGGTTTTGAGGTCCATGTTGGCTTTGTCGAACTCGATGAAGACCATGATTTGTAGGGCTTGTTACCAAACTAATATTGGGACTTTCACTGTTAATGGAGTTGCCATGGAAGAATGGAATTGCAAGAGTTTTGAGGAGAAAGAGGTGAAAATTTGAATTGGAGTTAACAGAAAGAAGGAGTGGGGAAGGTAAGTGGGCAGAGAAGACGAAGAAACAACTGAGTTCTTTGGTTTTTTTTTTCTCTATTAGATCAATGAGCTACTTATAAACTATTTTATCCAAGGCCCTTCATTAATGGGCTAATTGTTTTTTGAGTAAATGGGCTAACAATTTTTTTACTTTTTTATAGTGTTTATTTCGGGAAATTTGAAGGAGGTATACCAAATTAGACTTAATTGTAAAAAAATACACAGAAACAAATTATGGATAATTAATTCCTTGATTTTGATATTTATTTGTATCTAAGTATATTATTTGAATTTTACTAATTTTATTGTGACATTTTTGTCCTCCATTGATCCAAATGTATTTTCTTTGGAAGTATTTAGTTTTCAAATTATATTTGTGTGTTAAATATCTCCAAGTTTTATGAGAGATAAATATAAAACTTCCCAAAAAAATTTCAAATTTTGAATACACTATTGTTTTTCGTTTTATGAGAGAAAAACTACTACTGGTATTATCGATTCTTCTTCATGCACATGACAAAGGCGTTGCAAGTTAAATAATTGGATTTATTCTTCTTCATCCACCTATAAGCCAATATTCTTCTTCATCCATCTGAAAAAAGGACTACAAGCTTGAAGCCGATTTTTTTTATTCTTCATCTAGTAGCAAGCTGTTATTCTTCTTCATCCACCTGACGAAGGTGCTGCAAGCCTGAAGTTGATTTTCTTCTTCTTCATCCAGTTGCAAGAAAGATTCTTCTTCATCTACCTAACAGAGGTGCTGCAAGCTTGAAGCCGATTTGTTTGTATAATTACGTAACAGCAAACAACGAGGTTTGAATTTTTTGGTTTTTAGTATGTTAAGCTATTAACATATAAATACGTTAATGTATAAATATTTTTAGTATATATTTCTGTGAATATATGTTTTTCTTTTTGAGTTTTATTGTATCTATTCTTTTAATAGCTTGAGAGATTTTGACAATGGAGGAAATGGTGTTGCTGTTATGTACATACGGTAATGCTACTCATTTATTCGAAGTATGTGGTAATTCCAACATATCAGAAATTGTTCGTGAAGTTTGTGAGACTTGGGAGGAGTTATTTAATTTGTCAGTGAAGTTGTCATATTCTATTCCTGGTCACTTATCTTGCCTGTTGCTCAACAATGTGGATTTGAAGAGTTTGATTAAATTGAAATAGAGTTTCCCTGGAAATTATCTTGAAGTTAATGTGTTTGTGAAAGATATTGAGGGCGGATCGATGGGTGATAATGATTCATTGCACAATGTGAACATTGATGATGTTGCTGACTGTGAAGTTTGTTATCTAGTTTTATTGGTTATAATGAGAAAATTCTTCTAACAGCAGGGTGAAGTAATGAAATACGACACATAGGACATTAATTTGAAGGTGGTGCGTTGCAGTTTTGGCAGACACTTTGTAAATACTCGATTGAGTCTGGTTTTGAATTTAATTATGTAAAAAATTGTAAAGCAAGGGTTATTGCTGAGTATACATTTAAGTATTGTTCTGGTTGTGGATGGCATATCAATGCAACGTTGGAGAAAGCTACCTGTTTTCTTTCTATTAGAAATTGGAAAATGAACACAGTTGTGATATGGATCTAAGAACGATAGATAACAAGAGGATGAGTTCTAAATTGATTACAAATTTGATTGTTGATCGTGTTCGTGGGCATACTACAACACATCCAACATAGGTGGTTGTTGATTTTTTGTCTAATTATGGACTCACTGTATCTTATGATAAAGCATGGGAAGGAGTTGAGAAAGTAAAATATATGCTTTTTGGGGACCACTCATTATCATACCAACAATTATGTTGGTATGTTGATGCAGCAAATCACACTAATTCGAGAGCCATATTGAGTTATATTGTGATCATGATACTAACCAGTTCAAAAGGTTGTTTGTTTCTTTTAACGGTTGTCTTCAAGGGTTTAATTATTTTCGTCCACTACTTTTTTTGGATGACACATTTTTGAAAGGTAGGTATAGAGGTAGTCTTCTATCGACAACAGAAAAAGATGGCAACTAAGATAAAGTTTAATATGATTTTTGGAATGATAAATTTCATAGTTAAGTTGTAATAGTTATGTTACACTGTGTTTGTCACATTGTTACACTATTTTTTTATTTTAATTTTCACAAATATTTATATGCTTTATTTCAGGTTTGTTTTCTTTGGCATTTGTTGTGGTTGATTCGGAGAATGGAGCAAACTAGTTTTGGTTTTTAGGACAGCTGTCTAATATATTGGATCAGTGTCAGGTTATTATGTTTGTATTTGATCATAATTTGGGTCTATTAGAGGCAATGCCAAATTTTTTTCCAAATGCTCATCATGTATTTTGCTTGTAGCACTTGAAAACTAATTTGCAGGATAAATTGAGTGGTGCTCGTTTTTCTAATGTATTCCGAGAACACATGGTGATATTGATACGTGAGTGTGCTTATGCACCAACACAGTTGTTTTTTAATGAGAAGATTAAAGCTTTCCATCGTGAAGGTGATTTTAATGTGGATTGGTTCTTGTCCAATCTTCAATATGAACATTGAACAAATGCTCATTTTACAGGGAAGCGTTACGGTGAGATGTATTCTAATGCTACAAAATCTTTAAGGCATGGATTTTGAAAGGTCAACATTTATCTATTATTAGCATGGTTGACACAATTAGCGGACATATAATGGTTCAAATTGGCTAAAGGATGAAAATAAATTTAGAGTAAAATGAGAATTTATGCCCTAATATGTCTTCGAGATTACAAGCTGCATTTGATGAGGGGAGGTCCTGCACTGTGCGGGTTTCGAATAACCAAGTGTATGAAGTGATGTCATATCCTTCGGTCACTATTGATATTGTGAATGACACGTGTTCATGTTGTCAGTGACAAATAAATGGGTTCCCTTGTTCACATGCGGTGTCGACAATATGAAAGAGTGGGCGAAATATCAACAAATTTGTTGATTATTACTACCATGTCAACACATACAAGATGCCATATTTTGAACCCATTTATTCAATACTGACTATATATCGTGATGAAAGTTTGCCTGTAGATGTTGATATTTTGCCACTATCTACCAAGAAGCAATCTGGTAGACCAAAGAATCATAGAATTTGGTTAAGGGGAGAACTCATTAGGCAAATTCGTTGCAGCTGGTGTGGCCGTTTGGGCAGTCACAATAAAAAATCTTGTAACGAGTCGTTATAGACTTATTAATGCTTGTTCACTGTTTTAAGTTTCTTATAAAGTGTTTTTTCGCTCATTTGTTGGGTTTGTTTGTTTTAGCTACTTTTTTACATTGTTTGGGTCTAACATTTGATGGATTAGTCTGTATGCAACCCACACTGGTCCTGTATAGTGAATTTACACACTGTTGGAATAGTGTATCATGAACACAGGTGAAAGTGCTACACTTTGAATG
Organism: Ilex paraguariensis; assembly: GCA_963454935.2. Taxonomy (NCBI): domain Eukaryota; kingdom Viridiplantae; phylum Streptophyta; class Magnoliopsida; order Aquifoliales; family Aquifoliaceae; genus Ilex; species Ilex paraguariensis. The sequence continues at coordinate 398,869 of CAUOFW020006303.1, read as the reverse complement.
TTACATTGTTACACTTTCTTTGTTACACTTTGACAGAGTCTCAATTACTCAACAAGGAATAAACACCTATATCCCTCCATAATATTGATAATCACAGCTCACCACACAACAATGTCATACAAATAGAATATGTACATCCATGTCTCATGTTACACTAATGTTCATTTGTTGAGAAAGTGTGAAAATGTTACACTTTGAATGTTAAACTGTTAAACTTTCTTTGTTACACTTTGATAGGGTCTCAATTACTCAACAAAGAATAAATACACGTATCCATGCACAATTTGGATAATGACCACTCACCACACAACAATGCCATATAAACAGAATATGTACACTCAAGTCTAATGGTCCACTAATGTTTATCTGTTGAGAAAGTGTGAAAGTGTTACATTTTGAATGTTACACTATTACACTTTTGTATGTTACACTTTGACAGAGTCTCTATTAATCAACAAGGAATAAACACTTGTATCCCTGCACAATCTAGATAATCACCACTCACCACACAACAATGTCATACAAATAGAATATGTACATCCATGTCTCATGTTACACTAATGTTCATTTTGTTGAGAAAGTGTGAAAGTGTTACACTTTGAATGTTACACTGTTACATTTTTTATGTTACACTTTGACATAGTCTCTATTAATCAATAAGAAATAAACACTTGTATTCCTACACAATCTGGATAATCACCACTCACCACACAACAATGTCACACAAACAAAATATGTACATCCATGTCTTATGGTCCACTAATGTTCATTTGTTGAGAAAGTGTGAAAGTGTTACACTTTGAATATTACACTGTTACACTTTATATGTTACACTTTGACATGGTCTCCATTAATAAACAAGGAATAAACACCTGTATCCCTGCATAATCTGGATAATCACCATTCACCACACAACAATGTCACACAAACAAAATATGTATATCCATGTTTTATGGTCCACTAATGTTCATTTGTTGAGAAAGTGTAAAAGTGTTACACTTTGAATATTACACTGTTACACTTTCTATATTACACTTTGACAGGGTCTCAATTACTTAACAAATAATAAACACCTATATCCCTGCACAATATGGATAATCACCACTCACCACAGAACAATCTCACACAAACAAATGTCTTATGTTATACTAATAATCAATTGTAAAGTACATAAGTAATGAAAACTTTGTCATTTGTCTGCGAATTTTTTCTTCAATTCCCTACAAATTTTCAGATTTTATTCATTCCAAGAATTTGGCTAGTTGAGAAACAATGATACTATTTCAACTCGGAACTTGGTCAGCTGTCTTGCTGTTAACCTCTCTCCAATCTCTTCTCCTTTAGTAAGTTTTTTTATTATGTAACATACATGCACACCACATAATATGATTGGTAATATCTTTGATGTTTTTTAAAAATAACAATTGTATTTGGAGAACAAGTACTTAAGAGTTTGACTTCTACTGTGGACATGTCTGACATAATATGATTGGTAGCTCCTTATCTTGTGTGTCTATGTCGATCCCATTCGAATGATTGAACCCCGTAATCTTTTTTTCAACATATTTTTTTTGCAATTACATAAAAAGCTTTAAGATTATGGATTGACACCAAACTAATATGGGCTTTTAACAATACTATTTTAACATAATTAAACCAATATGATTGCATCCTTTAGGTACATATCTCGATTGCATTTTCTTCTTAGCCTTAATGAGTTGTAATGTGTTCAGACACTTTCTTCAATATTCAATACTAGCAGAGTCTAGTGGTCAAGAGAACAATTTTCTTTTCGACCATTTGAATTCATTGGAAAAATAACATATTTTGAATCTCCAGAGAATGGTATGTGCTTGTCTATTTCTACTTGACGTGCATACTCTAAATTTGGAAGAGTTACAACGGACTACACATTCAAAATATGTAATATATAAGGTGTTAAACAACTCATAAATAATTTAATTGAACAACTATTTGTACATTGTGCTCTTTATAAATCTTACCCAACAAAAACTGTTGATGAAGTAGCAACATCTCTTAAATGTGGACATCTCATTGTAATCATCAATTCCTTTTAACATATCAGTCCAATAGTCAATGATCTGTTAAAAAATAAATATAATTTTTCACTATTCAGATCATGTCACACTGTCAAACAACACTTTCAATCTAAAAAATGCAGTTCCGTGTTTCACTTTAATAATACGTACATTGTTGTATAGTTCACAAGAAATTCCCATTATTTTCAACGCATATTCCACATATATTACACTTCCAATTTCAATCCTAGACCATATTTGACCACTACAATGTCATAAAAATGGTAAACAAACTTGTCATATATTTTTTTATATAACGAAGTAGGTAAGAACCATAATTTTTAATTAACACATTTTTAATTGGACAGTGACACTTACCCGTAACCCTCTTCATCATATATCATCTTCAATTTATTGAAATCAATCGCATTCAATGCTTCACATTCATGCCACATTTTTTTTATCTCTTTGTTTGTGAGCCCTTAAACAGTAGTAATTTTTTCCATACTGTCATCATTTTCAACAATCTCAACTATTCGCCCAGATTTGTCTTCACTCAAATTGTTCTTATGGCTGATCGCATATGATGTCACATTATGATTTTTTTCCTTTTTTTTTCACACTGTATTCGAATTCTGCATCTCTCTTCCTTTTCCTATCTCTTTTCTTGATCTTTCGGACCATTGATGTTTGTCCTATTTTTGGCTTTTCCCTATGATCTTGAGCTGCAACATTTTTTGTTGATATTTCTAAGTTATGACATGGACAGATAATTCGTTAAGTTGATCAATTAACTCAACATTCTCATTTTTTTCGATTTTTGATTGTTTCCTTACAACTTATATTTTTGCTTCAAACATTTATTTCCTCTTTATCATATTTTCAACAACTTCATTCAACTCCTTAATCATCGTCTACTTTTATTTCATTTTCAATGAGAATGCAAATTGTTGTTTGTCTAACTCATCACCCCCAGAAACAGAATGTGAATGCTTCAAAAAATATTTATCTATGTCTATGTTCTTTATAACAATTTTCAAGACATCATTCTCCTTCAATAGCTCTTGAAGCCTTTGTCTGTTTGTGTCTTTTTCTTCTCTTATATCACTGTCATCTTGTACTGGAAACATTAAGATTGTGTGTTGCTTCGTTAATAGTAGCATCAATAAGATATTCAAATACCACATTCTCTTTATCATCACCACCAATGACATCCAACATATCATTGTCATACCAAGAAATGTATCATGTTCTCCCTCTTCATTCCAACTGTACTCAAATACCACTTTTGTTCTTTCCCTCCAATTTAGATTGGCCCCCTTCTTGTTTTTTGCTTCCCTTACATTTGAGAAAAATTTTCTCCTCTGCTATTCTCTTCAATCTATGTCTCAACACCTTTGAAACATTTAAAAAATCAATAATTGTATACATTAAATAACACAAGTGTAATATAGAAGTGTCTCATTACAGTGTGACATTACAATGTTTATAACGCAAGTGTATTATAAGATAACAAAAAAAGATTTAAAAATTCTATAACATGGACATATTAAGCTATATTTATTATATTTAACCAACTTACATATTTTGACTTCAACTTTTCAAGCGTACTTTGTTTCGTAGCTCTCTGAAGACACGGTAAATTCCATTTCACAATCCTTGGTATTACATTTGACTTGTCAGATTTGACAATTATTGTATGTTTACAAACTCAATACTATACATACATACAAATTTAATATAAGCAAATGAATTACATTATTTTATTAAATAACATGAAACAATATTGAAAATGGAACGAGGTTATTAACAGCTTACCAGTAACAACATTACGCATCCAGTAACACCGGATGAGCTGCTACTCTTTCTCTGAAGTGAAGAAATAAGAGCTTCATGGATAGTACTTAACTAATCATAATTCTTCATTACATCTTAATTATCAGCATATGAAACAAAGCCCCATCCTATAGATGTCCTAATGTGTGTGCAAAAGAGTGTTACTATTAAGAATAGGCATAGTAGCCTTACAATTTTATCAATGTCATTTTTTGTTGTACCACTTGTTGCTTCAACCAGTCTACTCTTTATCAAAATTGATGTTAACATGCTATCCTTCTTGAATCTTCATTTAACAAATTTTGTATTTTCCTTACCATGAGATGATGAATCCATTGGATCGCGTCCATCATTAATCCCAAATATTATTTTCATATCACTTCTTCTCAATGTAATCTCTTCCCCACTAATGTGAAATTTGGATGTATTAATATCAAAGTACATTATTACATCCTATATGTTACTATCACTCTTCCTACACAATGACCTGTCTAATTTTTTTATCAATGATACTTTCCAATAGTAACCAAAATGGTGTTTTCTTCAAAATATTCTTATGTGCTTCACTTATCTTAATGTCATCTATTGCTTTAATTATTGCAAGCAAATTTGATTTGTATTTAGGCTCTTGCTTCGATTCCATCATTTGTTCTTTCCCCATCACAACTTTGAGTTGGGAAGAGACAAAGTACAAAGTATACAATGTATAACAAAAGGTTAAATTTAACTATAACAATATAACCAAATAAATGAACAAAAAATAGTGTATAGCACAGTCAAATAAGTGAACCAAAAACAACGTATAACCAAATAAGTGAACTAAAAACAGTGTTATACTTTCTATATTACACTGTGAGAGTAACACAGTCAACATTTAGAATTTACACACAGAGTTATTCAACAAAGATTAAACATTTTGCATCCCTGAACATTGTATTATTACCCCCACAACAACACTTTATAAATAGAATATACAGGTCTGTGTCTGATGGGTCACTATTCTTCACTTTGTTGGGTAACTACTATGTTGTTATACTATATTGATAACTTTGTTACACTTTTATGTGTTATCATTTTTATGTTACACTTTCTATATTAGACTGTGATAATAACACAATCAACATTTAGGATTGACACACAGTGTAATCACATAGAATTACACAACAAGGAATAAACAACTGTGTCCCTGAACAACCTGGATAATTAACATTCACCACACAACAATGTTTTAAAACAAAACAAAAGATTTAGTGTAATTTAACAGTATAACAAAATAAAAGTGTATCAAAACTAGTGTAACAACAAAAGTGTACCAATAATTGTGTAACAAAGCACAACTCAAACACCTGTTATATTACATTCAGACAAACATATATATGTATAAAGCTTTATTCAAACCAGTTTAGACCTATATTCAAACAATTGAAAAAGGAATTATTAAATGTACAACATCCAATAAGTCATTGGTTTTTTATAATAGGAAAACTTTTATGGTATAAAAAATACATAATTTTATGGCTTATGCCAAAAATAAAGAGAGATTTACCCAAATTCTTCTTCAATCTTCAAGTGTACAAAATATGTTTTCAATACATGAATTTAACAAGCACTTTCAGTCCAAAAAAAACCAAAAAAAAAAAGATAAATGTAATGTATTTTGATTTTGGGTAACTCATGATGTTAATACCAAATATATACACACACACACACACATTACCTCTGGCAAAGATGAACAAACTCAGATGCTTGTCGCAAAAGATCAACAATGAGCAATTACGATTGACATCACGATCAACAATGCCGAAATTCAAAAACTATTCAAATCGCTAACAAACTTTCTTCAATCGATGCCAATGTTACCCCAATCCCTCCGTTAATCGATGAACAATGCACAATCCAAACCCCTTGGATGAAGAGAGAGCATCAATTTTTTGAGGAAGATGAATCGATTTTCCTTGGATGATGATAGAGAGAGTCGGTTTTCCTTCAAAAACTATTTAAAGAATATGAAGCGGTTTCCTTGGAGGATAATGATATACAGTTCGATTATGAGGAAGATGAATAGTTTTTAAATTCAACTAGCCTAAATTTCAGCGGGTTATGATAAATGTCTTGTTATAGTTTTTAAGAGAAAAAAAATAACAAAATGAGCATTTATGTTTTTGTATCTAAGAAGTGTACTTTTTTTCAAAATATTTTTTTCTTTGTACCTTTTTTCAATTAAGTTTAATTTGGTGTATTGGCTTTCAAAGAAACCTTTTTATTTTACACAGCCCATAGTATAAATATTACCGACTGTGATCATTTTTGAAAGATTATATAATGATACCAGTAAAAACATTAAAAAATGTATTTTTAGGGGGGTGTGATTGAAAAAAAAAATTTCATATTTAGTTTCTGGTATTATTACGTAACACGTCGCCCAATATGACTCGCGTTCATTATGGCGTTACCGTTATTTAAAACCATGGTTAAAATTACATAAAATTAAATATTATTTGTTCTAGCTAACAATATTTTCATTCCTTATATCAACATTCATGAAAATTATCTTCCTAGTACACCACCTGAAGCCCTCTCTTGGCCTCTCAAAACTTGTTGTTGCACCACTAATACAGAAGCTGTACTATCGAAATCCATGGAGGCTACATAGTCCCCCATAACACCCAGCTCATCAATGTTTTCACTCCAAGTCGATAATCCTAGGATTAGCGCCTGGTTTATCCCACGATTCCTTCCCACAATCCAAAGATCGTAGTGTTCATTATTCATCGCCCGAATCGCAGCAACAGTTTCTTCCCCATTCTTCACTGTTATTTCTCTGTAAATCACTTGGTTGTTCCCCTCATTTTTCATCCAAAACCATGTCACTAACCCATCATCAAGCTTCTTCTCCATCCCCACATCTCTCAGATTGTTGTGTGAAAGAAACCGTAAAACAGTGAGGAACACATCTGGGCTTCCGGCCATTCTATCTGCGTAAACAAGGGCTTCTCGAGAATCAGCTCCGCCCATGAAAAGCACAGCAATATGGTGTTTTGAGGCCCTTCTGTAAGAGTTCATCGGCTGGTTTCGAAGAGGGCCTTTGTCAACGAGAAGGCCGACGGAGCAAGGTGCATGAGCCAAGACGTCTAAGTTTACGAACTGAACTCCTTCACGCATATCTGTTCGACCGATTTCCTTAAATAAAGGTAGGATAACAAGGGACGCCTTTTTCGCAAGAGCGAGCTCGCAAATGTCTTGGTACATACTTTTCTTCGGCGAAACCGATGTAAACGAATGGATCTTCACATATTCGCCTCTGTATTCTTGAAAATGCTTCAAGGCATTGTGAATTGAGTTGAAACTTGTTTGCTCAGAGGCTTGGTCCTGATTCTCATGGTCAATGAACAAAGGGGTGGCGCGGCCAACAAGCTCGATGAGGCGAAGAACGTGGACGCAGATGGGGCTGCTCAGTGTTGGGTTCGAGATTTCGAGAAGATTGATGAAACCCGCCACACTTTCTTGATCATGAATGCAGGCTACTATGTGGATTTCTCTGTTGGAAGGGCTGTGTTGGATACTTCTTTTCGTGTTAACCATGTATGGCCTCGTCGGGTCATAGAGGATGCAGATAAACGGCGTAGCTACTGCGGTCATCGCTGTTGTCAATAGCACCATCATTGTAAAGTATGGCTTCGTTATCATCTGTATGCAGACAGTCAAAATGTCCTAAAAGAGATTACACTGGATGACATTTGAAGTTGTTTTTCAATGAGAGAATAAGCATGTCATGATGCATAGCAGTCCATGTTCAATATATCCCAACTGGAATAGAATTTAATTCCGATACGAGGAATATCATTTTTAACTCAATTTCATCGTATGTGTATTTATAGATATGGTTAGAATGATCACATTTGATATAAGTATGGTCATATGTGAATCTATGTTATGTGATACAATGGGTTTGAATTTAAATTAATAGTAAAAAACTTTAATCTGAACCATTGAAGTTCAGATTCAGATCAAAATTGGGTTCATTTATGGGCGGGGAGGGAGGGAGGGAGATTGAGTACCTTTAAATCCATCCAATGAATGAATACCAAAAGCTCCACTTGACCTCTTACGCTCATTATGAGACTAAAAGCGACAGCATCACTGAGTGGCATGTCGAAGAAATGAGAGACAACTACAATTACAACAATCTTTGTTAGTTGCCCAGCCAACGCCATGAAAAACAGAGGCTTCAAGCTCGACCAGAGGCCAGTCATGGAGAACACATCCGTGTACAAACCCACGTAGCTAAACGAAAATGGCATCAGAAGCTCCATTATAATCGTCTCACTCCTCTCCACAAGGGTTGCTCCCAATGGAGGCCCATCTGGTACAGCCAGCCCTAGCCACAGTGGCCCATTAGCAATGGCTAGACCACACATATCAGTCACAAACCCCACCACCACCACACCTAACAATATGGCGATTATATAAATCTGTTCCACTGGTTTACCTGTTGGAAACCCACATGTGAGCTAAAGAAAAACAATTCCACCTCCAATATATTAGTAAAAAAAATAAAAAAAGGCTTAGAAATCAAAAATTGGTGTAACGTGAGAAACGTGATAGTTGAAGAGTGTAAGGTAAGAGACATTGATGAGGCAGTCAATGTATATTTTGCTTTATAGAAAAATTGGAACAGAATTGGCTTGAGCTTTAAGCTTATGAGTCCAGATTTTAACATTACCTTCGGGCGTAGTTCGGACAATCCAAATCATGGATTGTCGAATGCCACCAAAAATGGAAGTCATTACCACCACAAAGGAAATCATATACCACAAAGCAGCAGTAGTCTTTACTTCCCCTTGCTTGGCTGCCTCAAATACGATAATACCGTTAATTCCTATCACATCACTGATTACCGCGGTCGACAGGGCCATCCGTCCTATCTCAGAGTTTAACAGATTGAGCTCTCGAATTATGGTATAGAGAACTGGAAATGCTGTTATGGACAAAGTGGTCGAAACTCCCCAAATCGAAGAACTTTTGGCTAGTTCTTTGTGAAAAGATTTCCGATAAACAAGTGCAATCGATGAAGCTGTCATTAAAGGAACGACCACACCCAATAGTGCTATGTACCATTCTTTTTTTCCTGTTTTTTTGATGGTGGTGAGATCCATTTTTACACCCGACAAGAACATGAAATACATCAGACCCAACACTCCAACGTTTTTCAACACGTACTCGGTGTTTTCTGGGAAAACATATGTCGAAAACTTCTTGTTGCTGCCTAAGATGGAGGGGCCAATTATAATACCACCCTGATAAATATCAAATACAACATTAGCCAGCAAAATGGACAAAATGTCCTATGGAATAATTTCAACCATAACGCAATACAAACATGAGAGAGAGAGAGAGATTTGCTCCACATTCATCAAGCTTATAAAGTCGCAATAGTCTTCAAATCCATGTGGATGGTGCTTAAAGAGGAAATCTGGGTCTGAGTGCAGGAGATGCCTCGTTAGGAATTACTTGGAAAAATTGGGTCACGCCTAACATTTCATGTTAGGCAAATATAGAGCCAGCCAGTAAATTTCTTCATATTTCCTAAATTTTTGAGCTAATTAATTATAAATCATTTTGATAATCCTTTCGCATTTCAATATTCCCCTTGATGATGTAAATGACCCATACCAAGAGTCATGGTCGACCTTCATTTCATCCAAAAGATGATGTAAATTGTCCTTTTTCTCAACTGCACACATGAGGAAAAATGGAAGAAGAATGGAACTTACAATGATCTCTGAGACAACTCTAGGCTGTTTGAGAGGTTTCAAAAGATGACGAACGATACGGGTGATCATGACAACAGTCGAAATCTCTAGTAACACCAACGGAAAAGAGTAATCTAGAGGATTATCTCCATAGAAAATGCCAAAGGGATGACTACGGTGTGTTCGTCCACATATAACCGGAACCTGGTTGATCAGATCGGTTTCACTTACTTCCACCATTGCCTGAAAGCCTTCAGAATTGATTAATGCTCAGCAGCTGTAGAGATTGACAACTCCTAACCATGCAAAGCCGTAACTGTTGAAAACCCTAACTAACTATGGACACACACTCAGAGGGAGAGAGAGATTAATGAAGGAATGGACTTGCGTTAAAAGGGGTATAGCAGACCATTGTCCTGGTTACCGTTGCTCAGTTAGCGGTGACGGTTATTTACATCGTACCATTCATATTCTAATGCGGCCGCAGTGCATGATGGCACATAACACTTGTTGTGTTTGGTGTAATGAAAAAAATAAAAGAATAAAAAGTTAGAACGATGAAAAGTTAGAAAAATAGATAAAATATTATATTTGATAAGAAAGAAAAAATAAGAAAGATGAAAAAGTTTATGAATGAGTTTTTCTTCCAACTCACCAAAATCAATCTCTCCAAAATTGTAAAGAAAGTTAATTATTTTTATTGAAATATATATTATTTGTCTACTAGTTATTTCTCGTGCCTTTACTAATAAAAAAAATGGTTAACAATAAATATATTTGTATTTACATCCAAAATCAAATTGCAAAGATAGAGAAGAGAGAAATAAATTTAAACACCGGTTGTAGTTGGAGCAAGCGGTGATAGTGATAGTGGATGGTAGTGGTGGTGGGTGGTAATAGTGGTGGTGGTGATTGTTGTAGAAGAGGTGGTTGTGGGATGACAGTGGTGGTGGGGGTGGTTATGGTGGTAGGGTGGCGGCAATTGTGATGACGGTAGTGGTGGGGCGATAGGGTATGGTAGTGGTGGTGGCTAGGTGATAGTGGTGGTGGTGGTTATTGAAGCTAAGGTGGTGGTGGTAGTGGTGGTGGGGGTGGGGGTAGTTATGGTGGTGGGGGTGGTAGTGTGATAGTTCTAAATACTATTTTTTTTTTCAAAAAAAGTACTTGTGAAAAATTATAAATACTATAAGTACTTTTAAAAAGTTAACTCAAAAACACGCTTATGTGTTTATTTTCTCTATTAAATTTAAGATGTTAATATTAGTCGTTAGATTGATTTTAAATTAAAATTAAAATTTAAAGAGATATTTAACCTCGAAAAGTAAAAATTATTTTGTTTATTTTTTGAAATTTGAATTATATTGTATTTTATTATATAGACTAGTTATTACCTGTGGTGGGTGTGGATGACAATGGGTGACGGTAGTTGTGGGCGATGACAGTGGTGATGGTAGTGGGGTGGTGGCTACGGTGGTGGCAGGGGGTGATGGGTGGGGTGGTGGGGAGGGTGATGGTAAGGGTAATGGTGAAAAAGTAGTGGTGGTGGTTAGGGTGGCGATAGCGGTGGTGGTGGTGGTGGTTGCGTGGTGATGGCGATTTGTTGTGGCAAAAATGGTGGTTGGATAGTGGCAGCGGTGGTGGTGGTAGTGGGGGTGGGGCAGTGGGGGTGGCGGCGATGGTGGCGGGGGTAGTTATGATGGTGGGACGATTTCAAATACTATTTTTTTTAAAGTATTTATAAAAAATTATAAAATAATTTTAAAAAGTTACCAAAATACATCTTTAGGAGCTTATTCTCTATTTAATTTGAGATATTAATATTAGCCCTTAAATTAATTTTAAAATAAAATTTAAAGAGATTTCAACTGCGAAAAATAAAAGTCATTTTATTTATTTTTTGAAATTTGAATTGCATTTGTACTTTATTATATAGATATATCATTTGATATATGCATATATTATGTATACATAATTCTATATATAAATGCAATGATAAGTATTAAATTTTTTTTAAAAAATTTTTAAATTTAAAAAATAAAAAATAAAATAAAATAAAATAAAATTTTTCATCTTACCAAATATAAAAAAAATTAATCATTTTTATTTTTCATCGATCCTATCAAAAACAAAAGAAAGAAAATGTATTATTCATACTTTTCTTCCTTGAATGATAAAAATTGTAACCCTCCTACTTTTAATCATTTCTACCAAATGGAGCATTAGTTCAACTATATTAAAAATATTTTTCTAAGAATAATATTGAGACTTAATTTAGGACTTAATTCATCATGATCATTAAATTGACCGAGGGTCCTAATTAATATTGGAATCCACTAATAACCCAATAGTTGTGAGTGAATAGATGTAAATTAGGTCCAACTAATTGTTTTTTTTTTTTTCTAACATTTTTTTTTTGTGATCAAAAGTCATAAATATTTTTCTTCTGTAATACTTAGAATTTGAGAAAAAGATTTTTTGAGTGTGAGTATAATTTTTTAGACTTATTTGAGATGAAGTGTATGGAAAAGTTGTTTAATCCATTAAGTTCAATTTTAATAAAAATATTTTATGATTATGTACAAAATTTAAATGACATTTTATTTATTTTATTTACTTACACTTCCTTAAATTATGCATAATTCTTATTCTTTCATACCCTCTCTCTCCCCATATTTCTCATACTGTTATTCTCTCCCTCTCCATTACTTTTTCTATCTCTTCCTTATTTTTTTTTTCTCTCTCTCTCTCTCCATATTTTCTCTTTTTTTTTTATAATAGTCTTATAACAATATAATTACACAAATCAGTTACAATTGTCCTATAACATACTAAATAATTACTCATGTGTTCTGATAAACTAAATAGTTACCCCAAATAATTTCACAAAATTACGATACCAATCTAAATTTTCTCTCAGTTATTTACATAAATCAAAGAGTTACATCATTTAATATTACGACATAGTTACACTAATTATATAAACCAAATTTGGTGTTATGGTAAACTCTTTTGTGTAATGATAAACTCAATTTGGTGTATATAATTAATATAACTATGTCGTGATACTAAATGATGTAATTCTTTAATTTATGTAAACAACTGAATGTCAAATTTGACTAGTATTGTAATTTCGTATAATTGTTTGATTTATTAGAATACATGAATAATTATTTAGTGTATTATAAAACAATTGTAACTAATTGGTGTAATTGATTGATATAATTATGTTATTGTAACGTTGAAATAAAGATAGAGAGAAAATAAGGAGATAAAGAGAAAACAATGAGAGAAAATAAGAGAGAGAGAGAATATAAGAGAAAAAGAGATGAAAAAATCAAATCAAATCTTTAAATTATCAATGGGGGAGAGAGAGAGAGAGACAGGGAGAGAGAAAGTAGGTAAAAGAGAGTGAGAAAGTAATGGAGAGGGGAGGGGGGGGGGAGAAAAGAGAGTAATGAAATAATAAATGATCTTTAGTCTTGTTCTAAAAAAATGTATTTAGAACCAAATAAATTTCCTTAATATAGTTCAACTCAATTAATTCCAATTTTTATACCAACTTTCAAATTTCTCTTGAGCAAAATTATACTTTCCATGGACAGACTCATTAGTCCTTGGTGACCCAGTAGGGTCATGAGTCAGGACAACCAATAGCCTAAAAGATGGGCCATATTTTTTATCCACGAAGTTCAGTGGGTTGCCTGAGAAAGCTTGCTGGCCGAGCAATCAGACCAAAAAATTCAAGGGTAAATTACAATTTATACCTTTAAAATATGTACTTAATTCTTATTTGGCTCTTAAAGTTATAATTGTAATAATCAAATATTTAGAGTTATAATTATATTTCAATTTAGTCATTACATCCAAATTCACTAATTTATTATGACAGAAAGACCTTCTGCAACCAACACTTGACTTGGGTAAGAAAGCATATTTACCTATTGAAAAATCTTTTACGTGTAGACATTAAAATCTTATTTTATTTCATCAGGCCATGGTGCATAGTTTTCAGTTTAGTTGTTTGGGTCGTTGACCATGAACAACACATTTGTCCGTCCAATTTGTTCCCTTGTAGACTCAGTAGGCCCAAAACATATAGCAGGGAAGATAAGTACATAAGAATATTTGCCCAAAAAAAAAGTACTTAGGAAAACACACTCATAGTTTTTTTCTTTTTTTATATTACCGAGTGTTTAAACTTGCGTTGATTACTCTCTCTGGCTCGGATATTAGTCACTGTTAAGGGTGTCAAACGTGTCGCGTTAAAACAGGTGATGAGTAAAAAACATGTAAACCCGTACACGACAAGTTTAATAAAGGAGTGAAAAACCTCCACACAAACACGACTCGCTCAATGAACAGGTAATACGACACGACTTGTTAACACGTATAATTTTAAACGAGTCGTGTTGAGTAGGGTTGTGTTAACACGGTAAATCACCCGTTTCACCCATTTACCCGTTTCTTTAAAAATGTCATATAATTTTATAAAAATAACAAACTAACAAAAAAAAAAAGATATTTAGAAATACCACATCATATTATAAAGTACAAACCACAATCCAAAACAATCAAATTCCACCAACAACTATATTACAAATCATAAATATAATCCGAAATAGTACAATTACATCAAAGAACAATTACACCACCGCTGATACCCAATAATAAAAATAGCCAGGATGCTAATATCAAATACAAATTATTGATTAATCAAACTCAAGCATATATTCTGATATCAAGCCAACACAATAACCTTAAGCATATATTTTTGAAATCAAATACATAAAGTTATTCAAACCAACACAAATACACAATAAAACAATAGCCTTAAGCTATATAGAATGTTGATATCAGGCAATTTGTTGAATTTAGGAGCATATATTCCCTCATATATTATGTTTTATATTCCTAAGCATATATTATGTCAGACAATCTGTTGAATTATTTTGGGACTCAATTTCAAAGGGGTTTGGTGGTAGGGTTTTAATCCAGGTTTTGATTTCAAAGGGAGTTGGTGGGTAGGGATTTAATTTCAAAGGGGGTTGGTGGGTAGGGTTTCAATTCGGGTACGTCTCAACAGAAATGCGGAGAGAAAGATAGCTTGTTCAACAATAATTGAAAAGAAAAACTTACAGCTTGGTTAATTGTCAAAGTCTTCGAAGATACCAGATGCTCGAAGATACTAGCCTAGTTAGTTGTCAGCTGTTTGAAGATACCAACTGCTTGCTAAGTCGCTGTCAAGCAAAAGAAAGAGAGAGAGAGAGAGAGAGAGAGAGGAGGAGGAGGAGGAGGAGGAGGAGGAGTAAGAGCTCTAGTTATAGACGTGGAGGCATGACGTTGAAGCCTGAAGGTGAAGGGTACAGAGGAAACGGGAGACTAAATGAGGATTAGGGTTTGGAATTAGGGAATATAGAAAGATAGCTTATATATTTTTTATGGTTGTCATAAAACAAATTATGGTTAATTTTTTAAAATAATTATTAATTTATTATTATATTAATTTTACTTAAATGGATAAACGGGTTGACAGGTCTCACCAAAACACAATCCGTTTATTAAACGGGTCTAATAGGTCAATCCATTTATCATCCGAACTTGTTAAGGTCTCATTCAAACCCGCTTAATTTGTGTCGATTAATCGTGTCGTGTTGGACTTTGACAGACCTAGTCACAGTAGTCCGAGCGGATTTAAAACATGTTTTTGATTTTCTACAGAAAGCACCATAGGATTGGTGTTTCCTTTTTCCACCACTTGATTTCTAACCACAGTAGTTGATTTTTGATTAATGGGTCCTGGCACCGGTGTCTAGACATTCATTAATTCATGCATGACATTAACTAATTCTTTTCTAATACTAGAATTGAGATTGTGCAATACCTGTTGTAAATTATGCACAAACTCCTACATTTTTAGATTGTCTTGGCCAGTAGATTAGCCATTCCCTAGGTTTGCAGATTCCAACGGATTTGTAGTCGAACTTTCTTCATGATTGTCATTATTTGGCATCATCTCAACAGTTTCATTAGGGTCAAACATGATCTTGTCTTGCTTTCTTGTTCTCACCATTTTTTATTTGATCCAACTTAAGAATGATGTCCCATTGGGCATGCCAAAAGATTGTTGCACCAAAATATGTTGTTATTGACAGAGGAAACTCGATTGACATATAGCTTTCAAGCAATTGTTTATGATGGGTTCAATTGTCTTATTTCATGACTTCCTTGGGTGAATTTTAAGGGGATAATCATACAGTACAAGGAACTAATAAAAGATATATCCTTTATTAATTTAGTCGAAATAATTTCAGTTACAAAAAAGACTATGTTAACAGTCTTATTATAGTAATAACTACTCCCTAAAACTAATCTAAAACTCCTCCTAAAACTACCCAGATCGTGAGTCTTGTGGAAGTTTGAATGTATCCTTCAACTTCTTTGTTGTCTGCCTTTTATAGCCACTCTCATCGACGGTTTTGCCTCCATTGATAGTTATGTGGCTAATAACTCTCAAGCAGTTACTTCTTCTTTTAAAATAAGGTTGTGATTGATCATGTCTCGCCTTTCTTCAAATTTTGCCACGTGGCCTGCTCTTAATGCCTTCAAACTTGTCAAATGGCAATGCATCGAACATTCCTATCATTTTATTATTTAGGTCCAAACAACGCCCCCTCAGTTAATTGGGTTTACACTTTAATAACCTAGATAAATAAACAGTAATGACCATTTTTATTTTTGAATCATTTGCTTAAAGTGCCTTTAAAATGCTGATCCATTCAACCAAGTGACAACTTAGGCAATCGAACGATCTATAAATGCTCAACCCCTAAACACATGTTTAAAGGCTTTAGCCATTGTACTATTCACCCAAACCTTCGTCTGTATTTGTCTTCAAACCCTTGATTTTCCTTAATGGCATCTAAATGAAAGGTAGATCACTCCACGTCCGTCAATCTTCCTCTAGATACCTCTTCTGTTCTTCATTTTTATGCTAGCCTTAGATATGCCATCCGAGAATCATGATAGAATTCTGATCCCCTCTGAGGGCTCTGGTTCAAACTTTGCATTAGGTCTTGCTTTTAAATCAGGCATTTTTCCAGCACTATCCATCTCAAAAGAATAATTCTTAACACTTCATCGCCCCTATCTTCGGTGGAAGTTTTGGGACCAAGGAATCACTCCTCTAAAGACTTGGGTTGACCTGGACTAACAATGATTTGACTGGGTGGAACAGATGGAGGCATACTTATCTGACCAATGGAAAGGGCAAAAGATTTATGAACAAATCAAGCTCTCAACAAGCCCAATCGTTGGCTTATAAGTGCAGCTAGTTGCTTTTGGTCAAAATCTTGTAATGCCATGTTCTTTCCCCTTGGCATGATGTCTCCATCGATTCTTGATATGGTGCACTTAACCTGGTTCCCATCGACTAGGATTGAGGTAATTGCAAATCTGAAGACTGACCGTATTTTGATAGATATTCCAACCAATTTCGACTATTTTGATCATGCTGCCTTTTATTGTAGACTAGACTTTGACCCTCCTTCCTATAAAGCTTTTCTTCTACATTGGCTCTGCCGTTTTGTCCTTTGCGTACCTAATCTCAAAGTCACCACTAAGTATTAAAACATCTCCATTCTGTTTGCAGATCGAAAGATATTGGCCTTAGCCCATTTCGTTTTAGGAGCTCTTTATGAGGCCTCTTCAGTATGGCTGAAAGGGGAATTGACAGTCACTATGGATGACCTTTCTAGTTATTACAGGTATGACTATATGCTTATTTTCCTGAAATATGGGCCATTGAGTATCTTCTTCTGCCAAAATTTCATCCTATCAACTATGCTCACTAATTCTTCATGTCAATATCTCCATCCGTGCATAAAGATTGCAATTTCTATTTCAAGCATTTCATGACTTAGAGTTCAACATATATCCTCCTCTCTTCTTACCCTTTTATGAATGCCTCTATTCCTCATTGCATTTTAAAACATTCTTGGATGGATCCATCGATCTTACTGATGAGTAAACCAATTATCTCTACAATTTTTGGGGCAATGCCTTGCTTCCTTGCTACCTTCATGTGGGTAGTGCAATCTATTCATTTAGCATAGTTTTGAAACATACTTTCCTAGTCAAATAGCCAGACAATTTTTCTTTACTCAAAGAGTTCATGTGCCCTTCATGCATCCCCTTGTTGATGAGTATGCAAGTCAAAGGGTCAAGCTTAGAGAACCCTATACTGTTAACCTTATTTCCTCACTTTACAACAAATCTTTGAAGGCGTTTTATTTCAAACACCTTCATGGGGAACCATTTGTCTCTTCTTTCTTTGTAAACTGGTGGCAAAGTGCTTCAGCCTTGATCTTCGATGACCACCTAGATGGTTATATATCTAGGCTCTGCTTTGCCAATCAAAAATGCAATGACATGTCCTTTTTGCCAACAAACTTACTCAGTGAACTCCAAGGAAAGTCATTTGCAGCTTTTCCTCCTAGATTTTCCTTTTCTACAAAAGGCCATTGTGTGACAAATCCTCTGGAAGAACCTCCAACTGAGGACATTCTGCCTCAAAAGAAGAAGTTCAAATAGCAAGTAGGGACTAAAGAGCAAGATGTCTCTTCTTCTAGGCAAGCTACACAAGTGGCAGATGAAATAGCAACAAACGAAGCTGACTTAACCTTTTCTCCAATCCACCAAGGAATTGCTACCAGTAGGACGCCTATCTCAACGGAGTCCTCTTTTGAGAAAGAGAGTTCCTCTGACTCTTCCTAGATTAAAGCAAGACCCATGAAGGACTTCAAGCCAACCAATGGATTTCAAGACAAGTTCTATTGATATTCTATAATTTTTTATTTTATCTCATGTAATGGCCAAACTTTGCGTGGCCTTTTCGTTTGTAATTAACTTTAGAAATGCAGATTTTCTTTTTCCCTAATAGTTACTTCTAGTCTTCATTGTTCTCTTTTATTCTGAAAAAATCTTGTGGTCATATCTAATGGCCCTATCATATACTCAATTTAACTTATATTTTAAGTCTCTGACATAGTTGGATGATATTTCTTTAAGTACCTCTCATTAATGTTTTTATGCCATTTCCCTTCTAGAGATTGCAAATGGTAGGCTCCACCTTGCAATACTCTTCCTACTCTAAAAGGTCTTTTCCACGTGGGGGGACCATTTTCCATAAATTCTTTATCTTTACTTTCTAGGGGTAAAATAGCTTTCCAAATCAAATCCTCCTTAGCAAAGCTTTTAACTTAACTTTTCTATTGTAAGTCATTTCTATTTTCTTTTTCTAAACTTGGATATAATTTAATGCTTCAAATTGATTCCCCTTCAAGTCTTCAAACTCAAGGAACATTGCTTGAGTTTATGTATCTGTTGGCATATCCTCATGTTGTGCTACCCTCCTTGATCTCACAATTATTTTTATAGGCATCACAACGTCGTGCCCATACACCAACTCAAATTGTGTTGTCCTTATGATGGTCTTTTTGGAAGTCCTGTATGCCCATAAGACCCTTGGCAACAATTCGTGCCACTACCTTGGATTGTTTTCTATAATTTTCTCTAGATTCAGTTTTAATGTTTTGTTAGCTGACTTTGATTGCCCATTGGCTTGGGCATAATAAGGTGACGAGTTTAACATCTGGATTCCATGTTTAGATGCAAACTCTGTTATTTTTGACACTATGAACATAGTACTCTGATTGACAGTAATTATTTGAGGCAAACGAAGCCTTTAAATGATGCGCTCTTTGATGAAGCCAATCACCTTCTATTGATCTATAGCCTTCATAGTACTGTTTCTATCCACTTTATGAAATAATCATTGGTCACTATAATGTAAGAATGTTATTTTGATGAGAATGGGTGGATCTAACCAATCAAATCCAATGCCCAACCCCTTAATGGCCATGACTTTACAATCAAATGCAACCCGATAGTAGAGACCCTTTAGATGGGTCCAGAATTCTGGCAAGTTTGACACCCCTTTGCATAGGTAATGCAATCTTTTCTCATGGTTGACCAATACTGCCCATACCTATGAATTAACCATCTCATCTTTTCACCCGACTGGTGAGACCCCCAGATTCTTTAATGGACTTCTACCATGAACTTCATGTCTTCTAACTTGCTGATATATAACAACATCAAACCCTCTAGAGTTCTCCTAAATAACTATTCTTCCAGAAGGGCATAACTTGCTACTCGATACCTAATAAGCCTTTCTGTTTTCTGAGATGGGTCTTGTAGATATTTAACCACGGGGAAGCTCTAATTTGACTCCTCTATTTCAATGCCTAGCACATCAACTGGCCACGCCACCAGTGTTGGCAAATACCTTTTTATTTCTTGATGATCATCTCATTCACGCCTTCTGTTATCCTAAGCCTAGAGGCAGCTTGAGCCATCTCATTAGTGCTCCCATTATGAAGCCTCATAACATGTTCAAATTGAACATCCTCAAAACCTTGAACAAGAGACTAAACTCTTGTGATGTACTTTTCTATAGTAGGATGATTGCATTTGTACCAACCTTGCACCTTTAGAATCACCAATTACCAATGGCTTTTTGATTTTCATATCTAAGGCTATCTCTAGGCCTATGAGTAAAGCCTCATATTCAAACTAATTATTTGATAAGACCCATGTTTCATCTAATTGATAAACAAACTGAAACATTCCCCCTTTTGGTGATACTAGAACAATTCCAACTCTCACACCTTCCTCATTTTTGGATCCATCAAACATTAATTTCCAAATTATCGTTTCTATTTAGCCTATTTCAAATGTGTCTTTTTTAACAAGAACACTTAGGTAATCTACTAAGAAATCGGCCAAGGCTTGGCCTTTAACTAACTTTTCTGGCACATATTGAAAATAATATTCCGTTAAGGCAATAATCTATTTTCCCATCCTTCCTATTAATAAGGGTCATATGAGTATATATATTTGACTACATCAGTCTAAGCAATAATGCACACAATAAACGAAAATAAGCAGTGCCTCAAATTTATTGCTAAAAAATATAAAGCCAAACAAATCTTTTCTATAGATGAGTAATTACATTCCACATTGTTTAATTTTTTACTTAAATAGTAGATCGTTTGTTCATGGCCTTGATCATTTTCCTATGCTAGCAAACTGGCAATAGATTTTTCCCCTTTTGAAATGTATAACTTTAATGGCTTGCCTTCTTTTGGTGGTATCAACACTGAAGGCTTTGTCAAGTATTCTTTGATTTCTTCAAAAACCCTCTAGTGCACAACCTTCCACTTGAAATCAATTTCTGACTTCAGTTTTAACAAAAGGTGAAAAAACCATTATCTCCCCTGCAAGGTTAGAGATGAATTTCCTTAAGAAGTTTACTTGGCCTAATAACCTTTGCAGTTCTTTTTTATTGGTTGGGGCTTGGGCTTGCTTTTATCCACCTCAATCCCTTTTTGATGGATCAGGAATCTCAAGAAATTACCAGTACACTCCAAATGCACATTTTAGAGAATTCAAGTTCAACTTGTGCATTCTCACCCTTTGAAAAGCCTTTATAAGGTTCTCCAAATGTGATTCTTGGTTATCGGACTTAATGAACACATCATCAATACCTACTTCCATTGATTATCATGAAAAATCAAATTCATTGCCCTCTGATAGGTGGCCTCTACATTTTTAAGTCCAAATGACATTACTGTCCATTTATATGTTTCTAATATGCCTGGGCACCTGAAAGTAGTTTTATGGATATCTTCTTCTGTTATGAATATTTGATTATAGCCAACATTCCCATCCATAAATTTTAAAATTGCACATCTAGTTGCAGAATCAATCAAACATCTACTATAGACATTAGATACTCATCATTTGGAGTCGCAGTGTTAAGGTTTCTGAAATCTATGTAGACCCTAATTTTTCTAGTTTTTTTTTTTTTATCATAGGAACGATATTAGAGAGCCATTCAACATACCTAAAAATTCTTATGAAGCCCGCTTTCAACAACTTTTCGATTTCTTCTTTTACTACCAGTGTAACTTCAATGGTCATTCTCCTAGGTGGCTGCTTATGGGGACGAAATCTCTTCTTAATTGGTAGTCTATGCTCTACCAATGATCTGTCTAAACTAGGTATTTCTTCTTAAGTACATGCAAAAGCAGTCTTTGAAATCCCTTGGCAATTCAATCAATCTTTCTTTGAAGTAAATTCCAAGGGTTGAATTGATATAGATTGGCCTTTTGTCAGCCTCACCTCCTAAGTTTATTTCTTCCAGTTGGAGGCTTGGGGGCAAATGATGAGCCCAAATCTAGTTGGGGTCAGGTCCAATGAATCAATTAAGTCCAAGCCAACTAAAAGGCAGCCCAAACCCACTTTGTTAATCTGACCCAGTCCAAGATCTAAGGAGCTCGGAAAGATAAGAGCACGTGGGAGAGAGATTATCGAGATATGCACTCATGAAGATCAATCCTACCTTAATTGTACTGACCAAAGAAGTAGTGCCCTCTCACTCACGTCACCGCCTCATATCACCACCTCATTAAACCTAAATATTGTAAGCTCTCTCCACATGGAGAGACATCTCATCTATCACAACACACCTCTTTACACCTCCCTACACACATAGTTTCTTTCTCCTTAATAGTGTAACTCTCCCAGAGCTATCTCTCTGTAACTTTATTCATCAATAAAGACCCCCCGACCATTTTCGTTGCTTACTAGAGTGGAGTAGGTCACCCGAACTGAACCACTATATATCTGTGTGTTGACTCAATATTTACATTACTGCCATTGATTGCTTTATTTATTGTCTATCAATTACACCTTATTACACACTCGATTGTTGATCTTGCACGAGATAGTTTTGTGCATTATCAGTTTGGCGCCGTTTGTGGAAAATGACTAAGTTTTCTACCCTTTTCTAACCATGGAAATCATGACCAGATTGATGAATTAACAACCGAGAGACAACAATCCAGCCCACCGGAAGGAGGCTCCGCCTTCCCTCGCACTCTCGAAACCATTTGCTATAGCAACTCCCGTCGTTGGACAACAACTCCTACAAACCATGCAGTTGTTGGTAAACCAAAACCAATAGATCATTGAATTGATGCTCGTCTAGGGGGCATCGCCCCTTACCTCGTGGGAGGAGCCACACTCCGTCCAACGAGAGAGGAGCAGCAACCCATTCTCTCTAAGCGCTAAGTAGCCCCCCACCATAGGGCCTCTTGCTAGAATACCCCAGTTCCACGCCAGGGCCCCTCACCCAACAGTCCTTCCTCAGTGCACAAAAAGCTCATGTGTTCTCCCTCCTCATGTACTTGCATAGGAGGATAAAGGAGAAAACCAGTATGGCGATAATAGAAGCCAGTACAAGCACCCAATGGAGGATGTCCCTGACTAATGGGATGAGAAGATCAGAGAGGTGCAAAACTAACTTGGAGATGCCCTTAACGCCATCAATGCACAGGAGCCTGAAACAGTGGATTACATGGTAAGGAGCACTGATACCCTTTGTGTTGCAGATATAGTCAATTACCCTTACTCTAGAAGTTCAAGATGCCTGCCATCAAAATTTTTGATGATCTGGATCATTTGGACACGTATAAGTCTCTCATGCAACTCCATAACGTGCCTGATGAGATCATGTGTAGAGCCTTCTCCACCACCTTGAAGGGGTCTACTAGACAATGGTTTGGGAAGATCAAACCTTCCTCTATCCATTCTTTCGTGGAACTGAGTTAATCTTTCGTCTCCCACTTCATGGGGGGACGCTGACATCAAGAACCTGTTACACACCTACTCACCATCAAGCAGGACTGGGATGAAAGCCTTAGGAGCTACCTCACTCGTTCCAACGAGGAAGCTCTCTAGATTGAGGAGCTAGATGATAAGGTAGCCCTGACTGCCTTTATTACTGGTTTGTGCTCCTCCAGCTTTATGTTCTTCATCCTCAAAAAGTTGCCTTTCAGCATGTCAGAGTTGCTGTCAAGGGCCCATAAGTATATGAATGTCGAGGACATCATCAAGGCCTGTCGAGTTGAGTCCTCCCGAGGAAGAGAGAAAAGGAAGGACACCCGCAAAGATAAGTGGGAGGTGAAGAATAAGAGAAAGAGAACTGAAAGAGTCTTTGTCAAAGACCGTCTCAGTCCAAAACCCCCGAGAAAGTGATAGCCTTTCACACCACTCAACGCCTCAGTGGAGCACATCCTATTCTAAATACAGAATGACAAATTGCTCCGCTAGCCCAGAAAAATGAAGTCCGCCCCAAACCATAGAAGTCTCAGCAGGTACTGTCGCTTTCACTACGACTATGGCCATGATACTGATGACTGCTATGAGCTTAAGAGGTAGATCGAGGAGCTCATACAGCGTGGCAATTGAGGCAGTATGTTGCTGACAGAGGACATACCCCACCACCTGGTCGGGACCAGGATGATAGAGAACGCTAGCAATCCCTCAGAGAAATTCAGATGATCTCCTGAGGGCCAAAAGGAGGAGGTGACTCAAACTTCGCCAGGAAAGACTCGACCCATATATGGGACACCGAACACCTGAAGATTTTATCTATCTTTTATTGTTTCGGTTGATTTATTTTGTTATTTATTATTTTATAAAATAAAAATCTGTGAAGATTATTGTATCTATAACTATCTTGCTTTCATTTCATAAAGTTTGTAAATAGCTTTATAAAAATAAGAACATGAACTAACAATAAGGTAGACAAAAAGACAATAGTCGTCACACTGCCTATAGGACAGAGATCAGTTACTGACCTCCAACAAAGTAGTAGAGAGGCATAGACCATAACAAACCTCAAGGCGTCGCCTATCAAAGCAGTCTATGCATCAGCTTCGCACTCTCTCGCAAGTCGACAAGAAGCTCGGCCTAATCCTATCTCTGTTTCCAAGCAGCTTATGTATCTAGCTTTGCACTCTCTTACTAGTCTCCAAGAAGCTCGGCTTGAATCTACCTCTGCTCCTAAGCAGCCTATGTATCTAGCTTTGCACTCTCTTGCGAATAGCCAAGAAGCTCGGCCTAATCCTATCTCTGCTCTCAAGCAGCCTATATATCCTGCTTTGCACTCTTTCACAAGTTGCCAAGAAGCTCGACCTGAATCTACTCCTGCTCCCAAGTAGCCTATGTATCCAGCTTCGCACTCTCTCATGAATCACTAAGAAGCTCGACCTGAATCTATCTCTTCTCTCAAGCAGTCTATGCATCCAACTTCGCACTCTCTCGCAAGTCACCAAGAAGCTTGGCCTGAATCTACATATGTTCCCAAGCAGCTTATGTATCCAGCTTCGCACTCTCTCACGAGTCACTAAGAAGCTCGACCTGAATCTACCTCTGTTCCCAAGCAGCCTATGTATCTAGCTTCGCACTTTCTCATGAGTCGTCAAGAAGCTTGGCCTGAATCTTTATCTGCTCCCAAGCAGCCTACGTATCCAGCTTTGCAGTCTCTCACAAGGCGCCAAGAAGCTTGACCTAATCCTATCTATGCTCTAAGCATCCTATGTATTCAGCTTCGCACTCTCTCGCGAGTCACCAAGGAGCTCGAACTAATCCTACCTCTGCTCCCAAGCAGTCTGTGCCTCTAGCTAAGCGCTTCTCTCATGAGTCGCCAAAAGCTCGGCCTCAAGAGGTGTTAATCTCTCATGAGCCAACCTTAACTGCTCCTTAACACCCCTAGTGCTTGCCCCTCTGTCACTAGATGCCTGAATGCCTCTCCAAGTTTGATCGTCCTTGAAAAAGGCAGGGAAAAGCGGCAGTCTCCTGCAAGCATTCAAAAAGTAGAACATGAAGGAAGGGGGGAAGTACAAAATCAAAGTTGAGAAGAGAGGCATACCATGGAAGACCTCTCCATTGCGATATTGACAATGCCCTCTGGACCTTGAGACTCAACCTCTCTGATATCCCTGGGAGTCACAGAATTCCAAATCTGCTCCTTGGCCAAAGTCAAGTCAAGTGAAGTCAAAGCATGCACACCGAGCCACTACTAGAAGCAGGACAACTATGTGGAGCTTTAGTCCCTACAGAAGACCGCACTGGAGTCTTAACTCCTACAACGGCATAAGAGCTAGCTCTGGTACACACATGAATCACAGTCTAGGAAGGAGTGGGGGCACTACTGGGTCCTATCTCCCGGGAAGCAACCTAGCCATTAGACTTTGACCGAGAAAGCACTGGGGGCATCAAACCTTGCCCTTTTCTGAGGAGGGGAAGACATCACCCTAAAAGCATAGAGAGCCTCTACCATCGCCCTTTCGACAAGGTGCTTCTAATTAGAGACAAGGTCAGTATAACGAACTAGCATTGAGAAAACATAAAGGAGAAAGTAGGATTGGAGAAAGCGGGTTCCCTCTTGGGCACCTCCTTCCTGGGTGCCTCCCTCATGGGCGCCTCTCTCTTGGGCGTTCCCTTCACCTTGGGCGCCTCCCATGGCACCGACTGAGACCTAGGTGCCGCCTCCTCCACCTTGATCATGGCCTTGAGCAAAATGGGCGCCTCCCATAGCGCCATCCTCTCCACCTTAACCGCGACCCATAAGAGAATGGGCACCTCCTATTCCTTCTCCACCGTCGGCCCCTCCCATGTCATCTCCACAACTAGTTGCCTTTTTTTTCGTGGGATCACCATTGGAGTCCTCTCCCATCTCCTTCAAGCTCCTATTCTTTATCATCTCAGTTTGATTTGGAGAAAAATGGATTTGCGGAAAACTAGCTTCTAAGAAAAGCCTCCAAAGAAAAGAGAAGAGAAAATGGAGAGGGGGGAGTCTAAAGGCTTCCATATATAGGCAAGATTCTTTTAAGACTGACAGAAGACCCAGCAAAAAAAAGTGCAGTCAAATGCAAAAAACACCAACGTTCAATGGTTTTAACAAAGTCCCTGAAGACGAAGATGCACCATGGGGAATAAGAAAACTTCTACTCATCCAAGTGAAAAAGAAGCACATGCCCTCAACCTCCTTCTCTCACAAACAGTTGGGGGCTTGGGGCATGAGATGCAAATGATGAGAGAGCAAATCAAGCTGGGACAACCCAATGAATCAAGCAAGCCCAAGTCAGCTAAAAGGCAGCCCAAGCCCACTTTATCAATCTGACCCAGTCCAAGATCTTAGGAGCCCAAGAAGATAAGAGCACGTGGGAGAGAGATTATCGAGATATGTACTCATGAAGATTAATCCTACCTTAATTGTACTTACCAAAGAAGTAGTGCCATCTCACTCACGTCACCGCCTCACTAAGCCTATGTATTATAAGCTCTCTCCACATGGAGAGGCATCTCATCTCTCACAACACACCTCTCTGCACCTCCCTACATAGTTTCTCTCTCCTTACTAGTGTAACTCTCTCGGAGCATACTGTGACACCCCTAAAACCGGGGTCCTTTCTCAACCGTTGACCGCCCATCAACCTGCAGAAGTACCCGTGATTATCGCACAATCCAACATCACGTCAATAGTATCCCCTTAACTGGGATCATCATCCACACATGTAACCCATGTACATTATACCATTTGACCAACCAAAATCCAGTACATCACTATTTATCCTCATTTTATGTCCATTTATATCCTTGGAACCAAAGAAACCAAAGTCCAAAATCATGGCGAAGCAATTTTTAAAATTTTAGAATTTTGGAGAACCTATTGGTAGGACCTACCGGTAGGCTGTGTCCACTGGAAAAGTCCTACTGGTAGGTCCTACAGGTAGGTTTTTCCTGATAAACAAAATTCTGCCTATTCGCGATTCTACCGGTAGGTGTTACCCACTAGACTGCGATCTACTAGTAGGTTGATGTCTTACCGATAGGTTTTGCCCAGATTTGCCTGTTTCACCTATTTTTCATTTTCACTTCATTTCAAAACATATTATTTTCATCCAACATATGTATATTGAAGATTTTCATATTAAACAAGGTCCGTACACAATTCCGCTACATTAATTTACATGCCAAAACTAAGTTTTGATAATCATTTACAAGAAATCCAAAATAAAGCTACATTCCGGCTTTCTTCATCCTTGAGGTCCCATGTGAGGGTCTTCCTCCGGCGTGTATCCCACATCTAAAATATTTTCTCGTATAGGGTGAGTTACGCCCAGTATAGTATTTTCTACAGAGGTTACTCCCCAACCTAAGTGCATATGAAATGTTCATGCAACATTTAACAAGCTACAACTGTTCCAATCAAGATCAAGCAAGTCAATGATGGAATCTAACACGTCATGCCATAATATGAGATGACACTCACTCATGCAACTCTACCCGAGCCCTCCCTGACTCCTTTCACCCATGCAATGCTATGAGTATAAAATTGGGCATTCCAAGCTCTCGCCATTGGGGTACACACCCAATGACTATTTTAAATAAAGATCTCTGGGTCTTTCTCGGGGTGGGTATTTATGGACTTACACTAACGACACCCAACCGACACAGAATTTATGGAGTTTCACCAACGGTTCCGCGTACACCAACACACTTTATAGACTCTTTTACCAACAAAGTGCGTATCTGATCATCGGGTCTCTCACCCGAGCTAAACCTTGACCCAATTCTTTTTCCCAATGCCACCGTCCGACTCGGTCGGATCTTCGATCCAACTTTTCCGAGCCCACCCATCATCGATCTACATGGTGTATGATGTCAACCATGCACACTCACACCCACACTCATGTCCATGGATGCGGTTCCTCTGTACAAATGCAATGTAATGCACTATTGCTATATCAATGTCATGCCTATATGTAATGAATGTCATATGAGTAAGTTTAACCACATATTTATATATTCCATGACCGATTATATTATATGCATATAATCACCAAACTTTGTCAGAATGATAATATATCAATAAACATATATCAACATGTTATTTCCAACAACATATCCCAAGCATGTTATCACATAATATATGCCAACAACACACTTCATTCCCAAGGCATAATATAAACACATAGCATGCCCACATAATACCAAATTCCATGGAATTACACAAGTAATTTCGACATTTTAATTCCATGCTAGGAAATTTATTTCAAGCCATTTCAATACCCATTTGCATTCTCATTTTCAATACCCATTTTCATTCCCATTTTCAATACCCATTTCATATAACACCCTACGCTAGAAAATAAACCAAAGTAGGAAGGAACCCTACCTCTTGAAGCGTGAAATCAACTTAGAAGACCTTCAATAACACCAAAAATGAGCTAGAATCCCTAGCTTCCAAAATCCTGTTCCGTGATTTTCGGTAAAATCTGTCGTTTTTGGTGTGGTTGCATAGCCCTTGACGCGTAGAACAATCTTTATTCTTGGCTTGAGTTAATTCGAGCAACAAATCTTTGTAGATCGTAGAGAGAAGTGAAGAATCTATATTTTTCCCTCTCTTCCTCTCACACTTTAGAACCGACTGATGAATGGGGGGAGAAATCAGATTTTTTTCTCTATTTATACCCTCTATTTACTTGGCGTACAACGCACCACATGACCATCTTTTTTTTGGGTCCGTTTTTGCCCCGAAATGATTAAATTTTATCTCGGTTTAAGTTCAAAATTTTCTTATTTTAACTTGCCTCAAATTATTTTTAAAATTTTAAAATTTTATTAAAATTTTTTTTGGGTCACTTGAGACTCGACTGCCTTGTAAAATGTAAAAAATTTGACTATCTCGAAACTCGATGAAATTTGACAAGGTAGTTAAATTTCACGAGACGAATCTAACGGTGAGGTCCATTTCATCATTTGAGATCTAAAAATTTTCAGATTTATAACTCGTATCGTAGTGGCAACTTACTGTTTTGCCCCTTTTACAAAAAGTTCAAATTTACCTAGTTTTTACATTATTCCCCCTTTAAAAGAATTTTGTCCCCGAAATTCACACACATGCACACACTTAATTGCGTGCATATGCAACAAGTAGCACTATTCTTAAAATTGTAAAATATACTTCTATCCTCAAACAGGAACGAAGAGTTGCTACGTATGGTATACTCACGCTCCCAAGTCACCTCCTCCATGCCTCGGTGCTGCCACAACACTTTCACTAGCCTCATGGTCTTGCCTCGCAAAATCTGTTCCTGGCTATCCATGATACGCACCGATCCCTCCTTGAAGGTCCCATCCGCATCAACAATCAATGTACCCCAATCCACTACATGTGTCGGATCTGGAGTATACTTCTGGAGCATAGAGACATGGAACATCGTGTGAACGGTCGATAAATTTGGCGGTATCGCCAATTTGTAAGCCACTGTACCCACCCTCTCGAGTACCTCGAAGGGCCTAATAAACCTTGGCGACAGCTTTCCTTATTTTTTGAACCTTACCACTCCTCTCTTAGGCATCACCTTCAAAAAGATGTGATCTCCCATCTCAAACTCCAGAGGTCGTCGCCATCTGTCGGCGTAGCTCTTCTACCGATTCTGAGCCGTGATAAGATGCTTTCGTATCAAGTCCACCTTTTTTGAGGTGTCTCTGATCAAATCTGGACCCGTAGAGGGTCTCTCTCCCACCTCCGTCCAGCATACCGTAAAAAGACAAGGCCTCCCATATAGTGCCTCATAGGGTGCCATCTGAATGCTCATTTGATAACTGTTGTAAGGGTAAGTGCCCTTCCCAACTACCCTTGAGATCTAGGACGCATGCCCGTAGCATGTCCTCTAAAGTCTGGATGGTCCTCTCCAACTGATTGTCTGTCTGGGGATGAAAAGTTGTGCTCATCATCAACTGCGTCCCCATGGCCCGTTGGAAACTCTCCCAAAAGTGAGTCGTAAACCTAGGATTGCGATTTGATACAATAGATATGGGCACCCCATGCAACCAGACAATCTCTTGTATATACAACCTGTAGAATTTCTCTAGTGTGAAGGTCATCTGCACCACCAAAAAGTGTGTCGATTTCGTAAGCCGGTCCATTATCACCCATACTGCGTCATCTCCCTATGATTTTTCTGGCAAGTGAGTCACAAAATCCATTTTGACATGCTCCCACTTCCAATCAGCTACCTCCAAAGGCTGGAACAACCCCGCTGGTCTTCGGTGCTCACTCTCAAGCTGCTGACACGTGAGATATCGTCGGACAAAGTCCCTAACATGTCTCTTTATTCCACTTCAATAATATTGCCGATGAAGATCATGGTACATCTTCCCCCCTCTTAGATCTGCTCACTCTGGAACCACAACCCTTCCCCTATACTGAAGACTACCATCCGAGTGAATGACCCAACCTTCGTCACCAGTACCTGCTTGTACTTGGTCCCTGATGGATAATAACTCTGGGTCCTACCCCTAGGACTCAATTACCCAGCTCAGTAGGGAAGGTGTAACCACCAAGCTCCCTAAAACACCCTGAGCCTGACCCCGATAATGCAGCCCAAATTGTCCCACAATCTCAAGAATCTGCCACTCCCTGGAAGCCACACTAGTTACAACTCCCCGTGACTTTCGGCTAAGTGCATTAGCCACTACATTTGCCTTACCAGGATAGTAATACAAAGTGAAGTCGTAGTCCTATAAATACTCCACCCACCTACGTTGCCTCATGTTAAGGTCCCACTGTGTAAAGATGTACTTCAGACTCTTGTGGTCCGAAAACACCTCGAACTACTCACCATACAGATAGTGGCACCAAGCCTTCAAGGAAAAAATAATGGCCACCAACTCCATATCATGCGTAGGATAATTCTACTCATGGTTCTTTAGTTGGCGAGAACCATAAGCCATCACCTTCCCGGACTGCATCAAAACACATCCAAGTCCGTCTCTAGAGACATCATTGTACACCGTGTACATTTGTCCATCTCCGGGACTATCAAAATAGGAGTTGAAGTAAGTCTCCTTTTTAACTCCTAGAATGCCTTATCGCGTGATTCATTCCACTCAAACTTGACCCCTTTCCGGGTCAACTTGGTCATAGGGACAGCTAGTCAGGAGAAGTCTTCGACGAATCTCCAATAGTACTCTACTAATCCCAAGAAACTGCATATCTCGAAGACTGACTTCGGCCTCTCCCAATTCTAAATCACCTCAACCTTCTCTGGGTCCACAGATACACCCGAAGTCGACACCACATGTCCCAAAAATTTTACCTCCATAAGCCAAAATTCACACTTGCTGAACTTGACATATAACTGGTGATCTCTCAAAGTCTGGAGAACAACCCTTAAGTGACCCTCATACTCCTCCTCAGACTTAGAGTAGATCAGGATGTCATTAACAAACACCATGATGAACTGATCTAAATAGGGTTGGAACACCCTATGCATGAGATCCATGAATGCTGCCAGGACATTCGTCAATCCAAATGGCATCACAATGAACTCAAAATACCCGTTCCGTATTCTGAACGTCGTCTTAGGGATATCTGCCTCCCTAATCCTCAACTGATGATAGCTAGTGCAAAGATCGATCTTGGAGTAGACCCGCGCTCCTCTCAACTAATCAAATAGATCATCGATCCTTGGCAAGTGGTATCTATTCTTGATAGTAACCTGGTTCAATTGCCGATAGTCTATACACAACCAAAGGATCTTGTCCTTCTTCTTGGCAAATAGCACCGGAGCGTCCCAAGGTGAAGTGCTCGGTCTAATAAAACCCTTTTCCAATAATTCTTGCAATTGGACATTTAGTTCTTGCAACTTTTTCGGTACCATTCTATGTGGAGTCATAGAAATAGGTGACGTACCCAGATGCAACTCAATACTAAAGTCTACATCCCTAGGTGGAGGTAATTTCGGTAGTTCGTCCAAAAAAATGTCCTTATACTCACAAACAACATGAGGTAGACCCAACTCTTATCTTATCTCGTTCTCCAAAGTAAGGCTCGCAAGCCAACCCATCAACTGCCTGTGCCATCTAGAGTCATACACTGTTTGGGGTAAGCCATCGTGTTTTTCCCCCTGAAACTAGAATCAAACACCGTCCAGTATGTAGGCAGTTACCCTTTTTCGATTATAATCCATCCCAAGGATGACATCAAACTTTGACATGTCCATGACCCTAAGGTCCATGGTGATAGAATCCTCGAGATCTCTAACTTACAACCCCGACATATCTGATCAACATACACCCATGCTCCTAGGGGTGAATTTACATACAATGGCTCTTCCAAGGTATCTACCTCTAAGCCCAAATCTCTCACACATGATGCAGATATGAATGAATGCGATGCACTAGAGTCAAATAATACCCTAGCCTATAAGCGAGAGAGTAGAAATGTACCCTGAATGACCGACTGATCCATTGACTAAGTCTAAGGTGTGATGGCATAGACACGCCCCTAGTTCCCCGAAGTCCCGGCTTGCATGCTCTATCCTCGGCCTCGACCTATGCCCTGACCCATCTAGCCTGATTGCGGAGTCCTCGCTCGTGAAGTGGTAGAGGCCTAAGTAGCACCCTGGAACTGATATTGGCCTCCCTGACCTATGGTGGGGTAGGGAGGAACAAAGTGAGTCTGTGCATGGCCCACTGACGAATGGGACTAAGATGACCCGTAGCTTTGGGATCCCTGCCTCTGAGGGCAATCCCGCTTCATATGACCTGGTTGGTGGCAATGGAAACATGTCCATTGACCTACCTAATAAGTTGTCCTGGGGTTTTCCCCGCCTTGGGAGAATTGACCTTAGCCTTGGCTTTGATAGCCGCGACCCTGTCCTTGATGTCCCTAAGGAGTAAAAGTCCTTTGCTTTTTTCTCGAGCTAGAACAAGAGGATTAGCCCTCCTTCTTCTTGTCCTTAGCACCTGACTCCCGGATACTCCTTGCATCATCAACCTCTCTCTCAATGGTCATAGCTGTCTCGACCATTGAGTCCAAGTCTTGTAGGTGGAGACCCATAATTTTCTCCCTGATAGATAACTTCAACCCATCCTCAAACTTCCTCACTTTGGCCATGTTTGTGGCCGCGTAGTCGTTAGCGAAATGGGCTAACTCAGTGAACTTGGCCACGTATTCCAGCACCATCATTGTCCCTTGCCT
Organism: Ilex paraguariensis; assembly: GCA_963454935.2. Taxonomy (NCBI): domain Eukaryota; kingdom Viridiplantae; phylum Streptophyta; class Magnoliopsida; order Aquifoliales; family Aquifoliaceae; genus Ilex; species Ilex paraguariensis. The sequence goes on along the minus strand of CAUOFW020006303.1, from coordinate 365,276 downwards.
CAAGTCTAAGAATTCTCGGGCCTTCACATGTCGAATGCCTGCTAGGAAGTACTTGCCCTTGAAGAGCTCCCGGAACTCTCCCCATGTCATTTCCTCCAAATTCTTGGATTCCTTTGCCCACCCCCACCACAGTTGGGCTTCTCCCTCTAGCTGGAATACAACTAGCCTTATCTTCGTGGCATCGGGGGAGATCTCCATTACCTCTAAAATCTTGTCAACTTGCCAGAACCAATGGTCGGCTACTATTGGATCTGTCCCGCCCTTAAAAATTGAAGGCTTGTGTGTCTTGAACTTCTGGAGGTTACTCGAGCCTTTTTGTCCCACATTTGCACTAGCTTGTTCAATGGTAGCAGCTGCAGTACCAATAGCCTCCACGAAGGCTTGATGGTCAAAGGCCGGTGGTGGTTGGTTATTGTTCCGTCCACCGCCTCAGCATCCTCTTCCTCTACTTTCCATCTACACACATGTCAGATAGTAATAGAGCACCAATTTAGTATCCCAAAGTAGGGACCAAATTCAAAACCTTGAGATTCATCTCCTTGTTTCCCTAGTAGGGCTTATGCAACCCACTTGTAAACATTTAACCTTGAACCATCCCATCCCTTTGTTTTCTGACCCCCAAGGTTATATTTTCTAACTTTAGTGTCTCTATTTCACATACATTTTACCATGCATATCATTACATAACATATAACACACAACATGTATCATATCAAATCATATAACATGAAATATATAATGAATGCAATGGTCTAGACCCATGCCCCATGAAATCCTAGGTAAATCGTATACCTAGGCTCTGATACCAAGCTATGATACCCCTAAAATTGGGGGTCCTTTTTCAACCGTTGACCACCAGTCAACCCGCGAAAGTACCCGTGATTGTCGTACAACCCGACATCATGTCAATAGCATCCCCTTAATTGGGATCATCATCCACACATGTAACCCGTGTACATTATACCATTTGACCAACCAAGATCCAGTACATCACTAATTATCCTCATTATATGTCCATTTATATCCTTGGAACCAAAAAAACCAAAGTCCAAAAGCATGACAAAACAATTTTTAAAATTTTATAATTTTGGAGAACCTACTGGTAGGTTGTGTCCACTAGAAAAGTCCTACCGGTAGGTTTCGCCTGATAAACAAAATTCTGCTTGTACGCGATCCTACTGGTAGGTGTTGTCCACTAGACTGCGATCTACCGGTAGGGTTGCCCAGATTTGCATGTTTCACTTGTTTTTCATTTCTAATTCATTTCAAAACATATTATTTCCATCCAACACAAGTATATTGAAGATTTTCATATTACACAAGGTCCGTACACAATTCCACTACATTAATTAACATGCCAAAACTAAGTTTTGATAATCATTTACAAGAAATCCAAAATAAAGCCACATTTCGGCTTTCTTCATCCTTGAGATCCCATGTGAGGGCCTTCCTTTGGCGTGTATCCCGCACCTAAAATAGTTTCTTGTATAGGGTGAGCCACGCTCAGTAGAGTATTTCCTATAGAGGCTACCCCCCAACCTAAGTGCATATGAAATGTTCATGCAACATTTAACAAGCTACAACCATTCCAATCAAGATCAAGCAAGCCAATGATGGAATCTAACACGTCATGCCATGATATGAGATGACACTCACTTATGCAACCCTACCTGAGCCCTCCCTGACTCCTTTCACCCATGAAATGCTATGAGTATAAAATCAGGTTTTTCAAGCCCTTGCCATTGGCGTTACACACCCAATGACTATTTTAAATAAAGATCTCTTTGTTTTTCTTGGGGTGGGTATTTATGGACTTACACCAACGCCACCCAACCGACACAGAATTTATGGACTTCCACCAATGGTTCCACGTACTGCGACACACTTTATGAGCTCTGATACCAACAGAGTATATATCCGATCACTGGGTGTCTCACCCGAGGGATAGTCTAGCCCTTCTTTCTAACCCTGACCCAATTCTTTTTCCCAATGCCACCGTGCAACTTAGTCGGATCTTCGATCCAACTTTCCCGAGCCCACCTGTTGTATGATGTCAACCATGCACACTCACACTCACACCCACACTCATTTACATGGATGCGATTTCTCTGTGCAAATGCAATGTAATGCACCATTGCTATATCAATGTCATGCCTATATGTAATGAATGTCATATGATCAAGTTTAACCACATATCTATATATTCCATGGCCAATTATATCATATGCATATAATCACCAAACTTTATCACAGTGTTAATATATCAATAAACATATATCAACATGTTATTTCCAACAACATATCCCAAGCATGTTATCACATAATATATGCCAATAACACACTTCATTCCCAAGGCATAATATAAACACATAGTATGCCCACATAATACCAAATTCCATCGAATTACACAAGTAATTTCCACATTTTAATTCCAAGCTAGGAAATTTATTTCAAGCCATTTCAATACCCATTTTCGTTCTCATTTTCAATACCCATTTCATATAATGCCTTAGGTTAGAAAATAAACCAAAGTAGGAAGGAACCCTACTTCTTGAAACGTGAAATCAACTTAGAAGACCTTCAAGAACACGAAAAATGAGCTAGAATCCCTAGCTTCCAAAATCCCGTTCTTTTAACTTCGATAAAACCTATTTTTTTTTGGTGTGGTTGCATAGCCCTCGACACGTAGAACAATCTTTGTTCTTGACTTGGGTTGATTCGAGCAACGAATCTTTGTAGATCGTTGAGAGAAGTGGAGAATCCAAGTTTTTCCCTCTCTTCCTCTCACATGTTAGAACTGGCTGATGAATGGGGGAGAAATCAAATTTTTTCCTCTATTTATACCCTTTATTTACTTGGCATACAATGCACCATACAACCCTCTTTTTTTCGGGTCTATTTTCGCTCCAAAACGATTAAATTTCGTCCCGATTTAAGTTCAAATTTTTTTTATTTTAACTTGCCTCAAATTATTTTTTAATTTTCAAAATTTTATTAAAAATCTTGTTTTTGGGTCACCCGAGACTCGATTGTCTCGTAAAACGCAAAAAATTTGGCTATCTTGGAACTCGATGAAATTTGACAGGGTAAATAGATTTCGCGAGATGAATCCAACGGTGAGGTCCATTTCGTCATCTGAGATCTAAAAAATTTCAGGTTTACAACCCGTACTGTATTGACAATTTACTATTTTCCCTCTTTTATAAAAAGTTCAAATTTACCCGGGTTTTACAATACTCTTCTGGAGCTATCTCTCTGTAACTTTATTCATAAATAAAGAACCCCCGGCTACCGTCGTCACTTCCCAGGGTGAAGTATGTCACCTGGACTGAACCACTATATATTTGTGTGTTGACTCAGTATTTACATTACTGCCATTGATTGCTTTATTTATTGTCCATCAATTACACCTTATCACACACTCAACTATTGATCTTGCACGAGATAGTTTTGTTCATCATCAATAGGTGAAAACTGAAGATCTTCACCCCCTATGTCTTGGTTTGTGTCTTCAGGGTCACTTTCTAAAACACATTCAACCCAATCGACAGAGACATCTCCTGATGCATTCACTCTCTGTTCCAAGGTATATGCCGACAACCATGTTAATGTGACTTTAATGACAGCCATTTTGCCATCCTAGAACCTTTTGTAGGCTCTATCTATCAACATCTTTTGAATTCTTCACTTAAAGCCTGGGATGTAGGAAGCCAGGCCTAGCCATGTCATGGAAAATCTAATGTAAGTTCTTCTCAAAATACTTATCAATTTGCCTTGCACCATTGCTTAGCCTTATTGAAGTCAAATTCTAATAATAAATGTGGGCTTCCACAATATATGCATCTACATAAAAGGAATGACATCTTTTCAATCTACTTCTATCCCCTTTCTCCCTTCAATATCCCTTTCTAATAGGAAAATTAGTGCTTAATGCTAGGATGATGGCATACAACCATTAGCACATATCCAATCTCTTCCTAAAGAGCATTAAAGTTGGATAAGGAATCTACTACAAAGAAGGTCGTTGTAGTATTCCTTTTGCCTACTTGTAGTTGTATGCTTTGCTTTGGAGCTTCTAAACTGTTACAACCTTGACTCAGTTGTGGATAGTATTGCATGGTTCACAGATGAAGTTGTTTCTAGGTTGTTATTTTGTGACTCCACGTGCAGGGAGTGGTATTTTATTTTTGTAGGAGTTTGTTAATTTGTTTAAGCTATTAGAGTTGGTTATTGAGTCAAGAGGGATATCCCCCAGTTTTCTCCTTTTTTATGGTTATTATAAGTCATAGGTTGTTATGAGACTCTTATTTAAAGGAGGTTGATGTGGAATAAAAGAATCATTGAATAATTTGCAAATCTTGTGTTACTCTTGGAGATCAGGGCTCTCTCAAAGTAGCCAATTCTTGTTATTATCTTATTGCTAACATTACAATAGGTAGATCCAGGAGGAAAGTTGTTCTTCCACCCTCAAGCCATCGCCCAATTACTCGTTCCCTTTCAGAGGAACATAACACTTTGGTACCTGAGCTGATCATGTTGGAAGAATGCATCCATCGCCTGGAAGTTGAAATAGGCAATTTATCATCAGCTTAAGAAAGAAGTCAACATGAGTTTCGACATGAGATTCATGAGCTGTTTGTAGCCATGAATAATCGTTTCATTAACTAATGGTCCAAAAAAATCCTGAGCAAAGTGAGAACTCTGTACGATAGCCCGAGGAACAACGAACATCATCAACCAATCGATCAATTGTCCCCAAGCTCACCAAGCTAGAATTTCCCAAATATAAGGGGGGAGATGACCCAACCAGCTGGGTCTGTAGGGCAGAGTAGTTTTTCAAATTCCAATAGATTGAACCTGTAGTGTGGGTTTCCCTGGTGGCCTACCATTTTGAGGGAGAAGCCCAACTGTGGTACCAACTCTTGAAGGAAGAAGGCCAGCAGGTCATTTGGCCTCTCCTCAAGGAGGGTCTTCATGCCCATTTTGGACCTAAAGAGTTTGAGGATTTCTTTGGGGACTTAACAAAACTCCGTTAGCATTCCACTATCTATGATCACCAAACCCAATTCAAAAGATTGCTGTCCATAGTAGAAAAACTAACACCTAACCAACAAGTGGGGTGTTTCATCAGTGGCCTCAAAGAAGCCATTCAGGTTGAAGTACAGGCTACTCGTCCCACCACCCTATCATCTGCCGTTGGCCTAGCCCGTATATTTGAAGCCAAGTTATCCTCTCTGAGTAAACGTTTCAGCCCTATAATAGATACGCAAAAGGCCAACGGTACTCCAACGAAAGGGAGTTGAGTCATCAACCCCATAGTCCGAATGTTCTCCCCAGCAGAGATTGAGGAGCAACGTAAGTTGGGCTTATACTTCGACTATAGTGACAAGTTTGGAACCCGCCACTTATGCAAGAAACTATTCACCTTGGAAGCTTGTAATCCAAAAGAAGAAGAGGAATTCTAGACAACCACAATCGACTGAGAAACAGAGTTCCAAGAAGAAATAGCAAAGGAGGCCCTAACCATCTCATTACATGCAATTTCGAGAACTCGAGCACCTCAAACAATGAGGATCAAAGGAGCACTGGGCAGTCTCACTGTGATGGTCCTATTGGATTCAGGTAGTACACAATTTTCTGAAGGAAGAAATAGCCAACAAAATAGGGTTAATTCCCGACACTCATGGCAAACTCGAGGCGAAGGTTGTAAGTGGTGAACGTCTATCCAGCAAGGGGTGGTGCTTGGGCGTGAAACTCCACTTACAAGGAGTCCCTGTTATAGTAGACTTCTATATACTACCATTGGAAGGGTATGAAGTAGTACTTGGGGCACAATGGCTTCAAACCTTGGGACCTATCCTTTAGGACTTCTCCAAACTAAGAATGTAGTTCACAGTGGGCGGCAAATAGGTATGTCTCAATGGGTTATCCCATTCCTCAAATAAATTTATAAATGAGGTTGGAATACAACAGGAAGCACGCAAAAGGAAGGAATGACTGATACTCTAGCTCCACGCTATTGAGGGAAGCACTGAACTTGCCGTCACATAACCACGCCTACAAACCCTCCTGGAGACTTATTAAGATTTTTCATGGAACCTCACGGACTTCCCCCATATAGAATCCAGGATCACAAGATACCTATGTTGCCAGGAAGTTCTCCTGTCTATGTGCGACCTTATCGATATCCTTATTTTCAAAAGACAGAGATTGAACGACAGGTGCAAAAAATGCTAATAAGTGGAATAATTCATCCTAGCAACAACCCCTATTCTTCCCTCGTCCTATTGGTGAAAAAGGGTGATAGATCTTGGCAACTGAGTATAGATTATCGAGCACTCAACCAGTTGACCATCAAAGACAAGTTTCCAATACTAGTAATCGATGAGTTACTGGATGAACTCCATGGCGCACAGTTTTATACCAAGTTGGATCTTCGATCAGGATATCACCAAATTTGGGTTCATGTCGATGACTACTTTTTGCACCCATGAGGGTCAGTATGAATTCCTCGTGATGCCTTTTGGGCTCACCAATGCGCCATCAACCTTTCAGTCTCTTATGAATGTGGTATTCAAACCCCATCTTTGCCAATTTGTTCTTATTTTTTTTGGTGATATATTAATTTACAATCGATCATGGGAGGAACACATTGGATATTTGGATATCATTTTGGCCACCCTACGAACTCATCAATTATATGTCAAGCGCCAAAAATGTCAATTTGGCAAAGAGAGAGTCAATTACCTTGGTCATGTTATTAGCAAGGAAGGAGTAGTTGTGGATAAAGACAAGATCCAAGCTATGCTTGAATGGCCTAAACCAAAATCTTTGAAAGCTTTGCAAGGCTTCTTGGGACTCACAAGATACTATTGGAAGTTTGTTAGAGACTATGGAAAAATTGCAAATCCATTGACGTCCATGCTTAAGAAGGATTCCTTCTTCTAGACAGTAGTTGGAGAAGAAGCATTTGCCCAATTAAAAACCGCAATGACCACAACACCAGTTCTAGCGTTACCAAATTTTTCCCAACCCTTTATTATTGAGTGTGACGCTAGTGGGTTGGGGGTTGGAGTAGTCCTCATGCAAGATCGAAGGCCGATTGTCTTCTTTAGTCAAGCTCTCAATGGCCGTAGTCTCTCACTAGCTACTTATGAAAAAGAGATGCTAGCTCTTGTGTTAGCAATCAAGAAGTGGCACCCTTACCTCCTTGGCCGGACATTCATCATCAAAACTGATCAACACAGTCTAAAATATATGTAGGAATAATGTATCACAACTGCTGCCCAACAACGCTGGATCTCCAAGCTACTTGGTTATGATTTTGTGATCGAATATAAGAGGGGCGTTAAAAATGTAGTTGCAGATGCACTTTCTCGCCGAGACATCCCAACAGAAGTAAATGCACTCAACCAACCCATTCCATGTTGGCTATGAACTATTCGAGATGAAGTAGCAACACAGCCAAAGCTTCAGCGACTAGCACAACTTTGCCAGCAAAATGATGTGATTGGTCTATGGCAATATAAAGATGGAGTACTCTTCTTCAAAGACAGATTGTATTTAACGTAAGACTCAGCACTCATCCCAGAGATAATGAGCCAGTTCCACTCTTCAACCCATGAGGGCTACCAAATTAGATCAGGAAAAAGATGGGCCATGTGGCGCAACGTAGGCCAAGTATTTGAAAAGTATAAAAGGGGAAGAAAAATCATATTTCCTCCCCATTTTCAGCTGTATTTTCAGGAAAAGAGGGAGAGAGAAGAAGAAGAGAGATAAGAAGAGGGTTCTTCCATTTGTTTCTTGCGATCTAGGTTCAACCTTTTGTCGAAATGCTTTGAGTCAAGAATTAAAGTTGGATGCAATGAGAGCTGCGTCTATGTACCAAAGATCGGGGATTTTGCCAAAGTCTTAAAGATGAGATTTTTAAAAATCAAGGCTTGAAGCTTGATTTGGGTCTCTTGGAGTTTCTATAACTCGTATTATGCTTTAAAAGACAGGGTTCTTCTCCTAGTTAGGATTATTTTCAACCTAGGGTTTCTTATGAAATGGGTAGCATGATCTGAGATTAAATCACTTATCTAAATGTATTTCTAGTGTAACTAGAATATGAGAAATGGTATATCTATAATACTAATTTTGCATGAATTGGGTAGGATATGATAAATTGGGCATGATTATGTGTTTACATGGTTTTGTGCCTTTTGGGTGTTTGATAAAATGTCTATGATTGATTATGTATGTTATTTGAATGAAATTGATATAACATGCAGTGTGATGATGTTAGAATGTAATTATATGCTTTATGATATAAGTTACATTGAGGATTTAGAATTGTTCATGTTGTGCAATTGACATGTTGAACATGATGTTGTAAATTACAATTGAAAACTTGGTCACATAATGATATGTAGTGCAATTGTTTATTACATTTGCATGCACAAGGGAAGCATCACATTCGTGGGCATGTGACATGGGTGTGGGTGTGTGCATGGTTTTGATCAAAGACTATTCTTGATGAATGATGTGTGAGCTCGGGAAAGTTGGATCGAGGTTCGACTGAGCCGCACATGTTTGCATTAAAAATTAGGGTCGAGTGTAGCAAGAAGGGATAGATCCTCCCTCGGGTGCAAAACCCAGTTACTTGGTTCACACACTTGCTTAAGGTAAAATTCTAAAAAAGTGTGGAGGCGTACGCAAAAACCTTGGGTGGAATGTCCTTGAATGCCATGGGGGTTGATAGTCCCTTGGTGGAATGGCCATAAAATACTCACCCAAGAAAGACCATAGGTTTTGATAAATTTTCATTGGATGTGCAATATCAATGGTGGGGGTTTGAAATGTCCGAATGCATACGCATTATATTGCATCTGGTATGGAAGCCAGTGGAGGCTCGAGTTGCATTGCTTGTGTGAGTCTCACCTCATAACATGACATAGCATTGAAACATTCATTTCTTAAAGTTGTATGTTCTTGGATGAATGCTTGGTTGATTGTTGTATTACATGTGAGCATTTCATGTGCATCTGAATTGAGAGGTAGCCTTTTTAGGAGATACCTTATTGAGTGTGGCTCACCCTTTATGGGGACAACATTTCAGGTGCGGGACAAGCGCTGGTGCACCGCCCTCACATGGGACCTTGTTGATGAAGAAGCTGGATTGTGGCTTTAAGTTATATTTTGTAAATCAATTGTGTAATTGGTTTTGAGTATGTAATGTTGTATAAAGGATTGTAAAATAAATTCATATGGACTATATTTTGAGTAGAATTTGATGTTATATGAGTTTGAATAAAATTTATATAAGATTGGGTGAGTGGAAATTGAAAAAGAATTGAATTGGGGGAAAATTAGGCCCCTGCTACTAGTAGTAAGTTCATTAGCTACCTGTAGCACAACTCCAAAGGGCTTAGATACTTGATTAACATAAAATATTGCACATCATGTATACATTTATACCCCCTTTATACTTGCGTTTGAGGTGAAAATAGGAGAAAATGCAATTAATCAAGAAATTAATGAGTTTTTGTGTGGTTATAGGTAAAGAGTTGAAAATGGTTTGAGTTAAGCCCCCATTATAGTGTTCAAAGTCAATGGAGATGAAGGGGAGGCTTAACGGGTGGCTTGGAAGGTAAAGAAAAGAGCAAATCAAGTAAAATCCTACCAGTAGGTTAGCTCAAAAAAACTGCCAGTAGGTTTTGCACACTGGAGTTGGATCTACTACAAACCTTCTGGAAGTTTTGCTCATTGGAAAAAAACCTACCGATAGATTTTATCATCAACCTACTGATAGGTTTTGCTGAAAAATGCTAGATTTTGTAACTCAGCTCCACTTGCTTGTAGGGCCCACCTATGCTTCTCTTACACATCCCCTGACATTTTCTACATCAAACCATGCCTACCTACACTACAAATATGACCTTGGAGGATTTAGGATGGGAAAGGAATATAAAGAAGGAGGGAGGCATGGTGGTTGATGGGTAGGTTTGTCCTAGCCTGTCCAAGCCATCAACTCACTTCTCATTGATGGGAAGCCTACACACATAGGCTATAGGAGCCTCATGGATGAAAATGCAAGTAGTGAAAGACCATTGTTCAAAATTTTAGAGAGAGAAGCTCAGGGAAGAAGACATAGTTTAGACAGAGAAAGTTTGAATTTTTGCATTTTCTTACCTATTTCACTTGTAGTAAGTTGGAATACTCTTGTAATCTTCATTTATTGCACTTTAATGTCATTTATTTCAAGTGTATTTCAATTTTAGTTGTGTATCCTTGAATCTACCATGTTTGCAGTTAAGTTTTTCTTCTAAAGATTTCCAAATGGGTATTAAATTCACTTATCTTTGTAGTTTAACTTTTCTTTGCATTAATACAAGTTTTAATCGTCATTTCTCTACCATGTCTCTTTTCATTGTGTATGTCTTTGCATTTAATATAAGTAGCTCAGTTTTAATTTGGCTAATCTAAAGGAGATTTCCTCTTGGGTATGCTAAATCAACTCTCCTCCATTTTTCCTCGTAGTGTGAAGTGTTTTGTTTGACTAGGTTGAGTGTGGACGTAGTTGTGAGCTCTTGATACACCATAGACTTGTCACGGGATATGCTTGAGCCTACATCTCTACTTTAGTCCCTCACTTCCTACAAATTAATCGAACACCTATGCACCATTGGAAGAATTTTTTTGATTTGATTTGGCATTCCCATTGAAATGATCTCTTTGGATTAGCCAACCTTATTTCAATTGCATTTTCATCAAAATCTCAATCACCAAACCACAAACTCACAAGATTTTACACTTTTTCATTTTTGCAAAATCACCTTCACATAATTCAACCTTCCTTCCGTGATGAGACGACCTTGGAATACTCAATTCCAAGTAAAACATGACACTCAAAAGTCTCTCTTCACTTGGAGAGTACTTTTACACATACACATTTTCATCCACACATACACATTTTTCCCATTTCTAGCATCAAAACCAAAGGGAGAGTGACACTCACCTACACACATAAGCCATATACACTTAGTCCTGGTTAGTGTTTGGAGATTAGGTGAATGCAATCAAGCATTTTTGGCACCGTTGCCGGGGAAGGCAAAATGTTGAATTAGAAGGTGATTTTGGACAATAGAAGTAAGTTCGATGATTCTCATTGCAGGCCAAGGTACGTTGCTCCCTGTATATACTTTTTTTTACTTTTCATTCAATTGTAGATATTGTTTTTGAATGTGGGGAAGGGACGACCAAAATAAATTGGTTAGATGACCTCTAGAATCTAATATGAATCTTGGTCAAGATCCACCCGAGGATGCCGATGATAACTTCGAGGATGAGGATGCAAATGTCTTAAGGGGTGGGGGAATGAAAAACCCTAGAATACCAAACCCCCAAATGCATTTTCTCCCTCCTAGAAATGAAGAAAATAATATCCCGATTGATCCTCTGGCGAGGTCAATGTGGGATTATCTCCAACCCACTCGTAGCACCGTTCTTTCATGCATTTTTTACCGGTCCAAGCTCATGTCTTCCTAGTTAAACCGGAAATGTTACAGCTACTTCCTTAATTCCATGGAATTGAAAGAGAAAATTCTTATTTTCACATTAAGGAATTTGAGAAAATAGTTACAACCTTCCTCACTAATCATGCCATGGAAGACATAGCTCGCATGAAATTGTTTCCCTTTTCCCTTAAAGACAAAGCTAAAACATGGTTGAATTCCTTGAAGCCTCGATCAATAAGCTCTTGGGCATTTTTAAACAAATGTTTTCTGGTGCCCAAGACTACGGCTCTTAAAAAGCAAATCCAAATTTTTTTGAAAAAGCCCAATGAACAATTTTATCAATGTTGGGATCACTACAAGGAATTGCTACAATCCATTCCACATCATGGTTTTGAACCATGGCAATTGGTGAGTTTCTTTAACGAAGGGATTACACCGGGCCATCGACAATTCATAGACATGATGTTTAATAAAGAGTTTTTAAATAAGGATCCCAATGAGGCCCTAGAGTACTTCAATACATTCGCACAAAATGCACAATCTTAGGATATCACGGATCCCACCGATGTACTAGGGTCCTCTCCAGGTAGCAATCAACCAAGTGGAGGAGGGATGTATGATTTATGGGATCGAGAAGACTTGTTTTTCAAAATCACCAAATTGTCTCAAAAAGTAAGAGTCTAGAGGCCAATAGGAGACATGAGGTGTCTAACATTACCAAGACCAAGGAATTTTTCTCTATTTGTGAGAGTGTTGAGCATTCCATTTCAGAGTGCCCCAATATTTAGGCATTTAAAGAGGTGTATCATGAGCAAGTCAATGCCTTCAATCAAAGTAGGCAATCATTCTACCTACACTCTAATACATATAATCCGGGTTGGAGAAATCACCCAAACTTTAGTTGGAAGAATGAGAATCCCATTACTCACGGGTCTAGTTTAGATTCACCTCCCATGCCTCCCAAACAAAATCAATAACATGGCCAAGGTCTTTCGTCTAGCTCCCAATACCCCCCATCCAATACATAGTGGTTTTCACAAAACCCGCCTCCACAATGTTTTGGTCAACAAGGATCATCCAACCCACCCACCTACCAAATGCCCCATAAAATAAATTTGGAGGATGTCATGCAGCAATTCATCCAAAGACAAACCACCATCAACAATCAAATCGTCGCCGCTTTTAATGACATTCACACTCAAATCACAAAATTGACCAATTCCATAGGGTCGTCACAACAAGAGAAAGAGAAATTTCCTGCTCAACCTCAAGTGAACCCTAGGGGTCAACACATGATAAAGTCATCTGAATCCACCAAATAGAGTTTTGAGGAACTCAAGACAGTCACCACCCTTAGGAGTGGCAAACCAATTGATAAGACCACTTTGCCAAAAGTCCCACCAAAAGCCACATTGGAAAAAGAGAAAGAGATTAAGGGCAATTCTGAGAGAGGTGGGACAAGTGAGAAAGAACAAATTGTTGATTTGAATGTGCATGCATGTCCTATTCCAGCTCCTTTTCCCCAACTTTTGAAGCCACCCATGAAGGTGGCTAACTATTCTGACATCATTGAAATGTTTAAGCAGGTGAAAATCAGCATTATACTTTTTGATGCTATCAAGCAAATCCCTTCATGTGAAAAGGTTTTGGAAGACTTGTGCATAGTGAAGAGGAAGTTGAACGTGCACAAGAAGGCATTCCTCACTGAACAAGTGAGCTCAATATTGAGGAACAACACTCCACCAAAGTTCAAAGACCTCAGCTACCCTACTTTTACTATCATAATAGCAAATTACCGAGTTGAGCAAGCACTTCTTGACTTGGGGTCAAATGTCAATCTCCTACCCTATTCGGTGTACTAACAACTCCAACTTAAAGAGTTAAAGCCAACTCCAATCACTCTTCAATTGGCAGAGCGTAGCGTTATAACACCGAGAGGAGTAGTTGAGGATGTCTTAGTTCAAGTTGATATTTTCTATTTTTCTGTTGATTTTATTGTACTTGATACTCTTTCGGTTACTAACCCTAGCTCATAAATTCCTATCATACTAGGTAGGTCGTTCCTTGTTACTTCTAATGTCGTGATTAATTATAGAAATGGACTTATGAAGCTTGTATTCGGGAATATGACAATGGGCCTCAATGTATTCAACTTGTGCAAGCAACTAGGTGATAATGCTGAAGTACATAAGATCAACCAAATTGACACTTTGTTGAAGGAGCACTTGGGCTATGCAACACTTTGAAGTTGGGGGAGGAGGAGATTGTTGATCAAGAGGAGCTGAAAAGTTTACAAGGGGTAGAAAAATGGACCCTGACATTTGCGAAGCTTCCACAACAAAAGAAGAGAATTTTTTCATCCACTGTATGAACACCTAACTTGGAGTTGAAGCCACTACCTTCTACTCTCAAGTATGCTTTTCTTGGGGAGAATAAAAATTTCCCGATAGTCATAAGTTCTTTATTGGAGCCGAAGCAAGAAGATGATTTATTGAAACTGTTGAGAAGGCACAAAAGAGCAATTGGTTGGACAATTGCTGATATCAGGGGATAAGCCCCCTCATATGCACACATCGCATCTACCCAGAAGAAGACTCCAAGTTGTCTCGACAACCACAGATAAGGCTAAATCCTATCATGAAGGATGTGGTGAGGGATGAGGTACTCGAACTACTTGATGTGGACATCATCTTTCAAATAACCGATAGTAAATGGGTTAGTTCCACTCAAGTGGTACCAAAGAAATCGGGGGTCACTGTGGTTACAAATGAGGAGAAAAGTTGATTCCGACAAGAGTAGTCACTAGATGAAGAGTTTGTATCGACTATCGGAAGCTCAACTCTTGTGCAAGAAAGGATCACTTCCCTTTGTCATTCCTCGACCAAGTATTAGAGAGAGTAGTTGGACACTTGTTTTATTGTTTCTTAGATGGCTACACCAGCTACAATCAAATTGAGATCGCTTTGGAAGACCAAAAGAAGACTACATTCACATGTCCCTTTGGCACCTTTGCATATCGCTGAATGTCATTCGGGTTGTGTAATGCCCTAGGGACGTTTCAAAGATGTGTGATGCAAATTTTCAATGACATGGTGGAGAAAATTGTAGAAGTCTTCATGGATGACTTTTCTGTATTTAGGGACTCATTTGAAGGCTATTGGAGAACTTGGAGAGAGTACTTGAGAGATGTGAGGAGAAAAATTTGGTTCTCAACTAGGAGAAGTGCCACTTCATGGTAACACAAGGGATAGTGCTCGGGCACATCTTTTCAGCAAAGGATATTGAAGTCGACAAATCCAAGGTTGAAGCAATTTTCAACCTTCCCACGCCAATGGTCATCAAAGACATCAGGTCATTTCTAGGCTATGTCGATTTTTATCGTCGTTTTATAAAAGATTTTAGTGCATTGGCAAGACCCTCGACCAAATTTCTTTCCAAAGATGTCCCATTTGTGTGTTCGGATAATTTTGAAACATCATTTAAAAAATCAAAAGCATGCTCACTACACCAATTATGTGACCACCCAAGTGGGATTTTCCATTTGAGCTCATGTGTAACACAAGTGATTACCCGGTCGGCACTATGCTTGGTTAACAGGAAGACAAGAGGCCATATGTATTATACTACACTAGTAAGACTCTAAATGAGGCACAAATGAATTACACTACCACCGAAAAAGAGTTGCTAGCCGCAGTATTTACATTGGATAAATTTTGGTCTTACATCATTGGTTCCCCTATTGTAGTCTACACTGATCACTCTGCTTTGAAGTATCTTTTGTCTAAGAAGGATGCAAAATCTAGACTCATTAGGTGGATCCTTCTCCTACAAGAATTCAACTTGACAATTAAAGACAAAAAGGGAGTTATGAACATGATGGTAGACCATTTGTCCCGACTTGTGGTTCAAGATGCTGAAGAGCATATTCCTATCCCTAACTCTTTTTTTGACGAGCATTTATTTTCCATTCATTATGTTTGTCCTTGGTATGCTGACATTTGCAATTATCTTGCTATTGGACAAATTCCATCGCACTGAAGCTTGGAGGATAGATGGAGATTTATGGCGGATGTGAAGTACTTTTACTTTGACAACTCATACTTGTACAAATACTGCCCTGACCAACTCATGAGTAGATGTGTACCTAAGAATGAATAATGGGATGTCCTTGCATTCTACCATTATGAGGCATGCGGTGGACACTTCTTTTCTAAAAAAAACTTTGGCTAAGGTTTTGCAATCCGATTTTTATTAGCCTTCTTTAATTAAAGATTGTGTTTCCTTTTGCAAAAAGTGTGATAGGTGCCAAAGATTGGGTAGTGTGACCCATAGGAATATGATGCCTTTGTCCCCCATGTTAGTAATTGAGATATTCGATTGTGGGACATTGAATTCATGGGTCCATTCTCTATGTCTTTTGGCTATTTCTATATTTTGTTGGCAGTAGACTATGTGTCCAAATGGGTAGAGGTTATCCTAACCAAGACCAATGACCACCGGGTTGTGGTCAAATTTCTCAAAGAAAACATTTTTTTCTAGGTTTAGGATGTCTCGTGGGATGATAACTGACAGTGGTTCTCATTTTTGTAATATGCCATTTGCATCCTTAATGCGTAAGTATGGCGTCACACTCAAGATGTCCATCGAGTATCACCCACAGACCAATGGCCAAGCCGAGTTGGCCAATAAGGAAATAAAGAACAACATCCTAGAGAAAACGATGAACCCTAATAGGAAGGATTGGTCACATAGGTTGACTGATGTCCTATGGGCTTACCGTACTGCTTTCAAGGCCATTCTAGGTATGTCACCCTATAGGCTAGTCTATGGCAAGACTTGCCATTTGCCAGTTGAAATGGAGGACAAAGCCTATTGGGCCATCAAGACCTTAAACTTTAACTTGAGTATAGCCAGAGAGAATAGGAAGTTGGAGTTGAATGAGTTGGAGGAGATCCGTTGAGATTCATACGAGAGCTCAAGAATTTCAAAAGAAAAGGCTAAGATTTTTTTGTGATAAATCCATTTTAAGGAAACCATTTTAGCTCAAACAAAAAGTACTCTTGTATAATTCTCGACTCTCCATTTTCCAAGAAAAACTCTGATCCCGTTGGGATGAACCCCATTTTGTCAAGATGGCCTACCCCCAATGGAGCCGTGAAAATCACAAACCCCGAGGATGGTAAAATATTCATGGTCAATGGACAAAGACTTAAGTCATTTTTCTAGGATTTTGAGGGTCAAGTGGTCAAGGAAGAATTGTTGGATCTGGTTTACCTGGACCTTTTGAAGGATTAACTATTCATGTAGATTTTAGTGTATAGTCACTTTATTTTATCATTTAATTTCCAAGTTATTTCGTTTACTTACTTTCATTGTTGTGTAGTTTTCGTTCTTTTAATGTGACGATTACGATGTTTTTGTGAAAAGCTCCATACGAGGTGTTCTCTAACCCTACTCATCTTTTTAAAAGTCCATCATTGCATATCATATCTTTTTTGTTGCATTGAGGACAATGCATGAATCAAGTTGGGGGGTGAGGTGCACCATTGGTATGATACACCAATTTTTTGTGAAACTTTTTGTTGATCATACCAATTTTTATGGTGAAATTCACCTTTCACATGTTCTACAGATTTTTGTTTAAGAATGGTGAGAAATATGTGAAAATTTTGAAATTTTTTGTGAAAAGTATCTGAATGTTGACCTATATTCCCCAATTCAAAGTGTTATGGATTTATTGATATGATGATCTTTGCTTTGAATTGTGAATACTTGAGCACATTATAGAAGTTTATCTTATGCTAAGAGTATAACATACTTGTTTTCTTTTGAACTCACCCATAAGTGCACTTTGAATGTGTAATTTCGACAATTTACGGATTGGATTCTCATTTTTGTGCTTGACATGAATAGTGGAGATGAGTAAGTAACCATGAGAGTTTTAGTGCTAATCCTTGTTGAATGGAACTTATATTTATTCAAAGAAAAAATTTGTGAAATTCACATGTAATCTCATTATACTTGTTTTGGTTAGAGTGTAGTTAGGTAGTTGATTGACTTTGTTTTGAAATGCAAATTCTTTCCCCATGCTTATCTGAAAATGATCTTAGGTGATCTTTGATTTACTTTGAGCCTTACCCTTGTTCTTGTGAAAATATCATCCCTAGTGCCGTGATTGAGCCTTGTTGAAAATTCGTTTTCATGCTACACAATTGACCAAGTTAGTGCAAAATGATAAAAATTTACCACATCTTGGTTGTTCCAAGAGTTGACTATGATTGAGCTTAAAAGAGAAGGAATGGTGATGTGGAAACCCAAATGATGTTAAATTCAAATGTTGAATGAAAAAAAATGAAGAATCTAAGAAAAGGGAGAGAAAAAGCAATGGAAAAAGAAAAAGAAAAGGAAAATGTTAAGGAAAAGGAGGGAAAAAAAATAAAGAGTGAGATGAAGTTGATAAGCTAAAAACCCAAAAGGCCCAACTGTAACCCTTGAAAGTCCTAAATGATCTAGAAAAATCATGGGAAAAGAATACTTTTAAAGAAAAAGAAGGTTGATTTTGTTTTCTAATGCTCTAGCATTCCTTCATGAGATTATGCCAAGGTTGTTTCATTTTTATTCAAGTACTTCATTTTTGGATTATATGTGAGCATACTTTATTTTGTGCACAAGATTCCATCTCACATATACACATGGAGAGCATGTTAGGATAACCATATTGTGATTCATTGTTTAGAGACACCCTTGGTGAGAGTTGAATCGAAGCTGAATTTGAATAGTCGAGTGAATGTGAATTCCGTTGGGTAAATGTTTAAATTACATGTCCATTTCACACACACACACGAGTTTGAAAATGAATGTGTAGGTGCATACTCTAGAATAGCATTTAAAGGCATGGTGATGCTTATGTGTGCTCGATTCGGGCATTTGAACAATGTGTTATGTAACCCTATGCTTAAAGGATTGGGGAATATTGCTCAAAATTTTGATATTGGATAGAATTAGGAATACCTTTATTACTTGAATATGTGCTTTACATTTTTGATATTTATTTTCGTAGTTAAATGTAGAATTTCATGCCTTGTGTGTTGAAAGCATCAAAATTTTAAATTATATTGCAATTTCGGAAATGACTTAGGACATGGTCACTTAATTGTGGTTCACAAGAGTACTTTGTGTTTTTGGTTGAGTAGAGGGCAGAAATAAGGTGTTGGAATGTGTAGGGGTTGATTTAGATTGGACTGGAATTGAGAATGGGAACACGTAGGTTTTTTGCAAACAAGGTAAAACCTACCGGTAGTTTTGGGCCAAAACCTACCGATAGGTTTTGATCAACCTACCAGTAGGTTTTGTTTAGAAAGCTGGGTTTTAAGTTCATTTTTTTCGGGAAATCCTTCAAATTTCCCTCATCTCTTAATCTCCCAAACATTCCTCTCCCTCCCAAATCTTCCCTAGGCTTCAAAGAACACTCACCCAAACATCAAATCTTCCATTTCTTGCGTCTAGGGTTGATTGTTACGTGGATTTTACCAAAATTTTGTGGAATTTCTCACAAACCCTACGTCTCCCAATTTCTCCCCCAAACTCCATTTCCACTTCAATTTCTCCAAAACCTTGAACTCCTTTGCAATGGCTCGGTTAGAAAAGATTTCCCTTGACACTTTTGAGCCTGTGGAGCAACTCTTGATGTGGTTTTTGTCATTTTTGGGTTTTGGGGCACTGTTGATCTTCATAGCCCGCACAAAGCGCATGGGTTCGGGTTCTCCACAACCCACGGACACTAGTTCCCACAAGAGGAGTGAGGAAGGCCCTAGTAGAGGAGATAGGGGATAGAGGAGGAAAAAAATAAGAAACGATGCTTACAACCAAAGCATCGATGAGAAAAATATCACCTGTGAGCATTTTGTGGATAGGATCACTTTTGGGCTGAATAACAAAGTGGTGAGGATCATAGAGGGGCATGGAATTTGGATATGGTTCGAGCCAGTTAGCGGGTTCAACATGGCGATGTGTAGGGAATTTTATAAAAAGTTGAATTTGGTGGATGAGGATGGTTGTATTCTCAGGGTGAATGTGAGGGGGAAAAGTTTAATGTAACCCTGAATTTGATTGCTACCTTGATAAATTACCAGAGGCCTCCCCCCAAAACCCCGATTTATCCACACAAAATCCCTGGGGTAAAGTCAATTCTGGGGCTTCAAGCACTCCTACAGGATTATGAATAAGGTTCTCCATTACAATTTGATCCCCAAGAAGAGCCCGAATATGGAAAATCCCTCCTCCACGCATTTATGACTGGGAAGGCTATGAATGTGTCATTTTTGATTTGGGAGTTTAGGAAGGAGTTCACTCAGGCTAGAAAGCTAATAGTGAATCTCCCATTTGGCAATCTAGTCACTAAATGTGCTTTTATAGAAATTAAAGGAATATGTCTCTGATGTGTTGACACCCCTTAAACAGGAGCTATTGTGAAATCCAGTAGTAGTAAGAGGCAAACAATGAGCAGGGGTGAGAGAACCAGAGCCCCGAGACCTGAGCCATCCTTCGCTGAGCCATCCTATGCTGGGTTGTCTATTTCTAGGCCTTCCCCCTATGTCCCGGTCCACACAATGTCACAATGCTTAGACGCTTTGGAGGGGACGATGCACAGGATTTCACTTATGATGACTAAGTTTTTTCAGAATACCTTCGCTAGCGAGCCTATCCTTGGTGGACCTTCGCCTCCGGCTACTAAACCCTTTACCTCTACCTCCATGGTTTCCACTGTTGTTGAGGTGGAGGATTTTGATGACGACGATGATTCTGGAGACGAGGAAGAGGTGAGTGATGAGGAGAGTGTTGAGGAGGAGATGAATGAGGACGATGAGTAGGGTGTCATCGTGTTGTTTGTTTTTTTTTGATTTAGTTTTAGATGTTGCATAGATAGGATTAGAATTATCGGCCTAGTAGAAGTGTCTCTAGGATTTTGGGTTGTTTTGTTTTTGAATTCTAAATCCTTGTACTGAAACTTTTGGATGTAATTAATAAAAAGTACCACAGTTGTTTCATTTTATCTTGCCCAACTCTATTTCTTTAATTGCATTGTGATTTTTTGCATTTTGATTGTTGGCAATTTACTTGTATGAACATATTGTTGTAGTTTTTACTTTGTAGGTTTGAAAATAAATTTTGCTAAGGACTAGCAAAACTCAAGTTGGGGGTGTGATTAGCACAAAATATTATACATCATGTATACATTTATACCCCTTTTACACTTGCGTTTGTGGTTAAAATGGGAGATAATGCAATTAATCAAGCAATTAATGAGTTTTTGTGTGATTGTAGGTAAAGAGTTGAAAATGGTTTGAGTTAAGTCCCCATTATAGTGCTCAAAGTCAACGGAGATGAAGGGGAGACTTAACGGGTGGCTTGGAAGGTGAAAAGATCAAGAAAGGAGAAAATCAAGTAAAAACCTACCGGTAGATTTGCTCATAAAACTACCGGTAGGTTTTGTTGAAAAATGATAGATTTTGTTACTCAGCTCCACTTGATTGTGGGGCCCACCTATGCTTCTCTTACACATCCCCTGACATTTTCTACATCAAACCATGCCTACCTACACTACAAATCTAACCTTGGAGGATTCTGGATGGGAAAGGAAGAGAGAGGAGGGAGGCATGGTAGTTGATGGGTAGGCTTATCCTAGCCTGTCCAAGCCATCAACTCATTTCCCATTGATGGTAAGCTTGCACACATAGGCTATAGTCTCATGGACCAAAATGCAAGGAGTTACAGGCCATTGTTCAACATTTTAGAGAAAGAAGCTCAAGGAAGAAAATAGTTTAGATAGAGAAAGTTTGGATTTTTGAATTTTCTTACCCATTTCACTTGTAGTAAGTTGGAATACTCTTGTAATCTTTATTTATTGCACTTTAATGACATTTATTTCAAGTGTATTTCAAATTTAGTTGTGTATCCTTGAATCTACCATGTTTGCATTTAAGTTTTTCTTCTCAAGCTTTCCAAATGGTTATTAAATGCACTTATCTTTGTAGTTAAACTTTTCTTTGCATTAATACAAGTTTTAATCTTCATTTCTCTACCATTTATGTTTCCATTGTCTATGTCTTTGCATTTAATATGAGTAGTTATGTTTTAAGTTGACTAATCCAATGGAGATTTCCTCTTGGGTATGCTAAATAAACTCTCCTCCATTCTTCTTCATAGTGTAAAGTGTTTGGTTTGACTAGGTTGAGTCTGGACGTGGTTGTGAGCTCTTGATACACTGTAGACTTGTCATGGGATATGCTTGAGCCTACACCTCCACTTTAGTCCCTCACTTCCTACGAATAAATCGAACACCTAGGCACCATTGGAAGAATGTTTTGAGTTGATTTGACATTCCCATTGGAATGACCTTCGGATTAGCCAACTTTGTTTCCATTGCATTTTCATCAAAATCTCACTCACCAAAACACAAACTCAAAAGTCTCTCTTTGCTTGGAGATAAATTTTGTACACACACACATTTTCATCCACACACACACGTTTTTCCCATTTCTAGCATCAAAACACGAGGGAGAGTGGCACTCACTTACACACATAAGCCATATACACTTAGTCTTAGTGTTTGGAAATTAGGGTGAACGCGATCAAGCACTACTAGTAGAAGTTCATTAGTTACTAGTACCATGATTCCAGTGGGCTCTAGTACTTGTAACAAGTCTCAAGCTACCAGAAGTTCGCTGGCAGAGAGCCCAAGTACCTATAGCAAGTTAATGAGCTACTGGTTCCCCCAAAATTTTCACATATGTGCAATAACTTTGCCAAGTCTTCGGGCCATGAGTCTTCTTGTTTAAGGGATGTAATTAGAGTAATATTGATGAAATATTGATGTATATTACACCTTGGAATGGTCATGCGATGACGTGGTGTCAAGTTATACGACATGCGTGGGTTCTTCCGTGGTTTGACAGATGATCAACGGGTGAATAAAGGACCCCCGATTTAGGGTCGTCACAATGACATAATTGCAAGTTATCAATAGAGGGTGGGTGGTGCATTGGGACATTATTTTTTGGTGCATTGGGAGAGTATTTCTTTTGTTCAATAATTTATTGATACTTTCAATTGGAATTTTTTGTACCTATGAAAACCTCGACTATCATGTACTTATAACATTTTTTTCTTTTTATGAATATTTATATATTTTTATTTTAGATATATATTTTTGCCCAGAGAAAATATTATTATAAATATTTTTTTTTAGAAAAAAAAAGAGTATTTGTTTCCCAAAATGCCGAGCCAAATAGAATTTTTTTTTTTGTGTCTACAAAGAGTTTTTGCTTTGGAAAATGCTGAAGCAAGAATTTATTAAATACCGAAGCAAAAAACAGGGTATTTGCTTCGACAAAGTGCTAAAACAAAAAACTGATTAATTGCTTCAGCACTTGGCCGAAGCAAATACCCTGTTTTTTGCTTCAGCACTTTGCCAAAGAAAATACCCAATTTTTTTCTTTGGCTCTCCCATACAGAAGCAAATACTTTTATTTTGTTTCTACTTTTTTGCTTTGGCTATTTACCAAAGTTAATACTTTTTGCTTTGGCAATTAGCCAAAGCTAACTTTTTGCATCTGGCATTTTTTACTACGCCTTCTTTGCCGAAGCAAAAAGTCTTCGGGCCAAAGCAAAAATTTTTTGCTTCAGCACCAAAGACCTATTGCTTCGGCTATTAATCGAAGCAAAAGCCCTCTTTTTCTTATAGTGATTTATGATTGAAGTTAATAAGTCCATGTCCTAATGAAATTTATCCATATTAAGATATGAGACGCTGCATCAGAGACAGAAATAGACTAAAGCTCCCAAAAAGCCACATCTTAATGAGTGTTGAATTGCAAGTCATGTCTAGACGTCAATTATTCCAAGTCCAGACTCGTGCCTTTGCTCCCAATCAACCAAAGAGCCTGATGATGCACAAAGAGATCATCATCTCCATTTTGGCAAAAGTACTTTGTACTTTTTGGGCGAGTTTAGAGAGCTTTACTAGATCTAGAAATTTTCTATTTGTTTTGTTTTTTAGTTTTGTGATTAGCATTTTATTTATGGCTAGCTAAGCATTAATAGTCAGGCTAGGGATAGGCAAACATGGGAATGGACTACACAAAGGAGAAGGAAAAATTTTGGATTGAAGTTCAAAACTCCATGTCCGAACATAAGGTGCTGCATCAGAGGTAGAAACAGGCTAAAGCTCCCAGAAGGCCACGTTCGAACATCATTAATCCACGTTCGAATGTATGTTGAATTGCCTGTCACATCCAAACATCAATTATTCCATGTCCGGACGCGTGCCTTTACTCCCAACCAATCAGAGAGCCCAATGACGTGAGAAGAGATCATCTTCCCCATTTTGGCAAAAATACTTTGTACTTTTTGGGTGAGTTTAGAGAGCTTTGCCAAATATAGAAATTTTCTATTTGTTTTTCTGCTTTAATTTTGTGATTATCATTTTATTTATGGCTGGCTAAGCATTTATACTAATACTAGGGGAGATTTTTTTTCAATTGGGTGTGTAAGGTAATTTATATGTTCTTCAATTGATGACTTCTTTATTAATTCAATTCATCCTATTTTAGTAAAGCTTTCTCTCTATATAATGTCTTAAATTATTATTTTAATGGTGATGAATGCTTGGCATTTCCTATGAGTTGAATAGCTAGGCGTACATACTTGACTTGAATTGTTAGAGTTTTCATCTAATTAATTGATTTTTTGATTTTTATGAATTTGGATGTTTGATTGGTCAATTACTTGATTTATAATTGATTCTGGGTATGTTAAATGCTTGTAATTAACTATTTAATGTTTGGATTTATTTGATTACCTCATTGATTAAACTCTAAGAGAATTTCCTAAGTAATTATTGCCAAATCCTCCAATTGAATTCACTCCCTAGTTGTTTCTCATTTGAGATTGGAAATTAGGATAAATTTACTACCCCAAGTGTTATTGAAATAGTACCCAATGCTTTAGTATTTCTCTAGATTAATTTTTTAAATAATTTTAATTTATTGGTTTTAAATTCTAATTATCATTCTCTCAAACACACAATATATTTTCTTTTTGTTAATCCTTTTTCATTACAAAATCCCCATCTCCTTATGGATCAACCTTGGACTCTACCAAGTAACTACTTGCTTGACACCTACACTTGGGTTTACAACATTCAAAGCAAAGCAAGTTTTTGGCACCATTGTTAGCGACGATGCGCGATTGAGGATTGTTTCATCATCATTCGAGGTTTGATTAGTTTTTGCATAATCGAAGATTGGGTAAAATTCTTTCCAATTTACATACATGTCATTTAATTTTCTTGCATTTGTTTTGTTACTTATGTGGTTCATTGTTGCATGAACTCTTGGCATGTGGAAGGTTGAATAGGGAGGATTTGGATACACTATTTACATATTTTTTGACACCCCCACGAGAACATACACATCCTAGGATGACACAAAATCACCTAATAGGTTAAAATCTTTTGCTACCACCGCATCCCCACTTAGTCCAAAACCCCAAGATACCTCAAACTCCATAAGGGGTTCACAATCCTTTCATACCACAAGCAAACCCACCAGGGGATAATGTTAGGAGTAATCAAAGCGACAATGAGGATCATGAGAAAGTGAATAATGGGCGTGCTAATGTAAATTTTAATAATGCTAGAACATTGAGAGAGTACTGGCATCCCACCCATCATATTACACCTCCATCCATTATTCTTCATGTGCAAGCTTAGCATTTTGTATTCAAATTGAGCATGGTTGCATTGTTACCCAAATTTCATGGTTTAGATTCTTAAAATTCCTACCTTCATATCCGTGATTTTGAGGAGGTTTGTGCCATATTCCAAGACTTGATTGCTATGGAGGGTATAATGCGTTTCAAGCTTTTTACCTTTTCTATGAAGGATAAAGGTAAAACGTGGTCAAACTCCCTTAGGCCAAGGTCTATTGGAACACGGAAGGAAATCAAATGAGAGTTCCTTAAAATAATTTTTTCAACTCAGAAAATAAACATTTTGAAGTGATAAATAATGAATTTCTCTAAAAAAAATGAAACATTTTACCATTGTTAGGAGACGATCAAGGAACTACTTGCATCATGCCCTCACCATGGATATGAAAGTTGGCGGATCATAAGTTTTTTCTATGAGGTCTTATCTTCACAAAAAAGGCAATTTATGTAAATGATGTGTAATGAAGAGTTTATGGCTAAAGAACCATAGGAGGCCTTTGATTATTTTGATTCCTTGGCCAAGAGTGCCCAAGCTTGGGACACTCAAACCCTTGATTCTAAGTCTAAGACCTCAAATGCACCATTGGGAGGGAGAAACTATCAATTGAAGGAAGAGGATGACTTGAATACAAGAACTGTACTTTTGGCTAGAAAGATTGAGGACATTGAGATTAAAAAGGTGAATGAGGTTTAAATTGTGCCTACAAAGATGTTGTGCTCAATTCGTGAGATCAAAGGACATTCAACTAATGAGTGTCCTATGATCCCCACTTTGAAGGAGGTTTTGAGTGACCAAGCCAATGTGGTGAATGCCTTTTTCAAGCCTTATAACAACCCCTACTAAAATACCTACAATCTGGGGTGGAAAAGCACACCTCAACTTAGATGGAGAAATGACAACGCTGCACAACAATCTTCGTCTCAACCATCTCCTCAAGGGCCATCCAATTTTGTCCCTATACTCGCCCACCCAAGAGATCTTTGGAAGACACCTTACAACAATTCATCACTAACGTCACAATGAATACCCAAACTACTCAAGCCCTTGGCCTATTGACGAAAAATTTCACTCAACAACAACAAGCCATCAATGATATTCAAAATACATTTACAAAATTGACCACAACCCCTTGCCATGAAGAAAAAAGAAATTTTCTAGCCCAACCTTAACCGAATCCACAAGGCTAACTCCAAGTGGGAGTCTCATCTTCTACACTGGATGCCACCTAAGAACAGGTAAAAGCTATCACTACCCTTAGGGGAGGAAAGGTTGTAGATAAGACTATCTCCATGAAGGCTCAAGATCCTAATGATATTGAGAAAAACCACTAAGGAAGGTAAGGGTGATGACCATGTTGAGCCTATCATAGAGGATATGCCTAGTGAGCCACCTAGATGTCTTATATTCGGACATTTTCCTCGAAGGTTGGTTTCAACATCAAAGGCTAATGGGAATTCTAAGATTTTGGAAGTGTTCAAAAAAATCAAGGTTAACATTCCATTGCTAGATGCCATCAAGCAAATTCCACCATAGGCTAAATTTTTGAAAGACTTGTGTACCATCAAGAGGAAGCTTAATGTTATAAAGAAAGCTTTTTTGAGAGAACAAGTGTCCTTCATCGTCCAATGTAATACCCCTCCAAAATACAAGGATCTTGGTTATGCCACCATTGCATGTGTCATAGGGAAGTTCAAAATTGAACAAGCATTACTTGATTTAAGGGCTAGCGTGAATTTGCTTCCCTACTCGATTTATGAACAATTGGGACTTGAGGAGTTGAAACCTACCTCCATCACACTTCAATTGGTGGATAGCTTGGTTAAGATTTCAAGTGGTATGGTGGAGGATGTTTTGGTGTAAGTTGATAATTTTTAATTTTCGGATGATTTCATTATTTTAGACACTCAACCCGTTGTGAATACAAATGCTCAAATTCCCGTCATTTTAGTTTGCTCATTTCTTGTTACATCTAATGTTTTGATTAATTTTTGAAATGGAGTGATGAATTTGTATTTTGGGAATATGACACTAAAGTTGAACATTTTTAATGTGTGTAAGCAACCGGTTGATGTGAGTGATGAATTGCATGAAGTTAACCTCATTCATTCCATTGTGCATGATCAACTTCATAGTTCTTCTTTATCCGATCCTCTTGAAGCACGTCTACTTGAAAAGGCCAGATCCTTTTTAGAACTTGGTAATGATAAGGTTAATGAGGTTACTAACTTGTTAAATTCTTTACAAGTTTTTGAGACAAGAGAGTGGAAATCTAAGTTTAAAGAACTTTCAGTGGAGACCACCCCTCCAATCCTTTAAGCATTAAAATACCCAAGTTGGAATTGAAGCTCATTCCATTGGACTTGAAATATGATTTTCTTAGAGATAATAACACCTTTTTGGTAATCATTTGATCTCATCTTTATGAGACTTAAGAGGGTAAGCTAAAATTGAAGGCCAAATCCTTTTTAGAACTTGATAATGATAATGATGAGGTTAATGAGCTTACTAACTTGTTCTTTACAGTTTTTTGAGATGAGAGTGAAAATCCAAGTTTGAAGAACATTCACTGGAGACCACCCCTCCAATCCCTTCAAGCATTCAAATACCCAAGTTGGAATTGAAGCCCTTGCCATTGGACTTGAAACATTTTCTTGGAGAATATAACACCTTGTCAGAAATCATTTGAGCTCATCTTTATGAGACTTAAGAGGGTAAACTTCTCCAACTTATTTTTAAGAATATAACATCCATCGGAGGGACTATTGTGGATATAAAAGAGACCTCTTGTGTGCACTCATAAGCTCTATCTAGAGGAGGATACGAAACCTACAAGAGAAATGCAAAGGCCTTTGAATCCAAATATGAAGGATGTGGTTAGAAAAGAGGTACTGAAGTTGATAGATGTGGGAATCATTTACCTTATTGCTGATAAAAAATGGGTAAGTCTCACTCAAGTGGTTCCTAAGAAATCCGGTGTAACGGTGGTCTTTAATGAAAATATTGAACTTGTTCCTACTAGAGTCATCATCGGATGAAGGATGTGTATTGACTATAGGAAGCTTAATGTCATAACTAGAAAGGAATATTCTCCTCTACCATTTTTGGATCAAATTCCTGACAGAGTTGCAGCTCATCTTTATTATTACTTTCTTGATGGTTACTTTAGATACAACCAAATAGAAATCGCTCTTGAGCATCGAGATAAGACTACATTCACATGTTTATTTGATACATTTTCCTATAGAAGAATGCACTTTGACTTATGCAATGCGCCCGTAACCTTTCACCGGTACATGCTAAGCATCTTTAGTGACATGATAAAACAATTTTTTGAGGTGTTTATGAATGATGCGACTATATTTGAAGATTCTTTTAATGATTGTTTGACTAATCTTTAGCAAGTGTTGATTAGGTGTGAAGATAAAAACCTTGTGCTTGATTGGGAGAAGTGTCATTTCATGGTAAAAAAAGGTACTCTCCTTGGGCATATCATCTCATCTGAAGGCATCCAAGTGGATCGACCTAAGATTGATTTTATTTCTAATTTTCCCATCCCCAAATCCCTTAAGGATGTTACATCATTTTTAGTACATGCTGGCTTTTATAGAAGGTTTATGAAGGATTTTAGTCTCATTTCACAGCCTTTGCGTAATTTTCTTGGCAAGGATGTTGTATTTGAGTGGAGTGAACATTGCCAAGAGGCATTTGAGAAATTAAAGGGCATGCTCACATCCGCTCCAATCATGTAGCCACCCAATTGGAGCATTCCATTTAAGTTAATGTTAGATTCTAGTGACTATACCATGGGGGCAGTGCTAGGTCAAAGGAAATATAAGAATTCCCATGTGGTTTATTATTCTAATCGCACATTGAATGATGCTCAAATAAACTATTCAACTACGAAAAAAAAGAGTTGTTAGCAGTTGTGTTTGCATTAGACAAATGTCATTTTTATCTTGTTGGCTCACTAATCATTGTTTTCACAGATCATGCCGCTCTTAAGTACCAATTGACCAAGAAGGATGTCAAACCCTATTTGCTTAGATGGATTTTATTGTTGCAAGAGTTTGATCTTACTATCAAGGACAAAAAAGGGGGGTAGTGAATGTAGTGGTGGACCATTTATCGAGGCTTTTGAGCGATATGATTGTTGAATCAACCCCTATCAGGGACACCTTTCCAGACGAGCAATTGTGTGTTACATCTTCTTTACCTTGGTATATTGACTTTGAAATTTCTTTGTCATAGGTGAAATACCCACACATTGGAATGCTTAAGAAAGGAGGAAATTCCTAGTGGAGGCTTGTAACTTCTTTTGGGATGACCCATACTTGTTCCAATATTGCCCAGAGTTTGAAAACGTGTTCCCAATGATGAGATAACAAGTGTCATTACATTTTGTCATACGGAGGCTTGTGGTGGCCATTTTTCACATTAGAAAACTATTTGCAAAGATTGTACAATGTGGATTTTATTGGCCTACTTTATTTAAGGATGTTTTTGAATTTTGTAAATATTGTGAACACTGTCAAAGGCTTGGGGGAATAACCCAAAGGATTATGATGCCTCTAAATCCCATTTTAGTAATTGAAATCTTTGATTGTTGAGGGATAGACTTTATGGGCCTTTTTCCCCCATCATTTGGTTATGAATATATCTTAGTGGCGATAGGCTATGTCTCTAGAAGGGTGGAGGTGATACCATGTTGTAACAATGATAGCAAAATTGGTTTTAAAGTTTTTAAAGGAAAATATCTTTTCACGATTTAGTATCACTCATGCCATGATAAGTGATGGTAGGTCACATTTTGCAACCGACCTTTGAAATATTGATGCATAAATATGGTGTCATCTATAAGGTTGCGACTCCGCATCACCCACAAGCAAGTGGGCAACCCAAGGTTTCTAATAGGGGAGTTAAGCACATTCTTGAGAAGACGGTAAACCTGGACTAAGAAAGATTGGTCTTTGAGGTTAATCGATGCTCTATGGGCTTATAGAACTACTTTTAAGACTTCCTTTACCATGTCGCCCTATCGTTTGGTTTATGGTAAGGCTTGCGACTTGTCTGTGGAATTAGAGCATAGAGCTTTCTAGGCTATTAAGTCCTTTAATTTTAGCCTTGACAATGCAAGCTACCGTAGGAAATTATAATTGAATGAACTTCAGAAACTTTGGAATGAAGCATATGATAATTCTAAGATTATTAAAGCGAGGATGAAAATTTTTCATGACAAGCATATCTTGAGAAAATCATTTGAACCATCTCAGAAAGTCCCCTTTTATAATTCTAGATTGCATCTTTTTTCCAAAGAGTTAAGGTCAACGTGGACTAGTCCTTTTATTGTTTAAGAAGTGTTTCCTTAACAGGCGGTTGACATTGAAAATTCCAAGAATATGAATGTTTTTAAGGTGAATGGTCAAAGGTTGAAGCCATTTTTAGAGGGTGTGGTTCGAGAAGTGGAATCTATTGAGTTGATGGATCCCCAGTACGAGTAATTTTGTCAAATAACTCACTTTTTGTACAATATGTGTTATAATTCTAACTCTTTGTTTAAGTTTTGTTGTTTTTTAGGTTGGCACAATGGAGCATGAGGTATAATCTTTCCCTTATACTTGAGCATCTTTATGTGAATTTCTTCTCTTTGCTTGATCATACATTGAGGACAATGACATGTTTAGTTTTGGGGGTGAGATCACACTTCATGTGATATTGTGTTTGTCTTAATTTATATCTTAATTTTGTGCCAATTTTCTATATTTTTTGCATGATTTTTTTGTTTGAATGATGTTATTTTTGTGTTTTTGAAGAAAATAAAAAAAAACATGATTTTTGGCTAAGTATGAAGATCAGAGAAGTTTTGAAATTTTTAGAGAAATTTTTTTGTCTAAGTGTTGGGATGTGTTTTCTTGAGGTTCAAAAATTTTGTAAGTGTTGAAAAA
Source organism: Ilex paraguariensis (assembly GCA_963454935.2). Lineage (NCBI taxonomy): Eukaryota > Viridiplantae > Streptophyta > Magnoliopsida > Aquifoliales > Aquifoliaceae > Ilex > Ilex paraguariensis. The sequence goes on along the minus strand of CAUOFW020006303.1, from coordinate 334,065 downwards.
AATGTTCCCAGAACCTCGAGTCTGGACTTATTCAAGTTTGGACATCATTTCATCATGAAAAAAAAGGCATTCTTTGAAGTCTGCGTTCAGACTTAATTAAGTCCATGTCCAGACGAAGCTTAAAAGCCAAACCGCATCCAGAAGTCACTAAATCCACATTCGGACGCGTGTTCATTTATTGCCAACGTCCCAGTCACCTAATTTTTAATGTCGTTCGGACGTAATTTGATCCACGTTTGGATGCGATTTCTAAATTTTGCCTATAAAAGGGGATGTCCCAACTTCATTTCAAACATAAAAGTTTCATTTCTTCTTTCCTTCTTCTCTCTCCCTTACACTTTAGCCGTTATTTTTATCTTTAGTACTACTATGGCACCACCTAGGCATAGGACCCACATCTTGAGCCCGATTATGATAGGGCCTGATTATCTTCATATGATTTGAGCTAACGATTTCTCGACTATTTCTAGTCGAAACCCATGCCATTAGAGAGGCCAGTCCAGCTAGATGAGTTTGAGAGGATGGGTATCAGGGAGATGATGGTGTCCAAGCAATGGGGACAGTTCTTCGAGATGATCTAGGAGGGAGTCCTAGTTATTGTGAGGGATTTTTACTGCAATATGTAGTGAGACTCCCAAATTGGATGCTTAAGGACTTGGGTCCGAGGGTAAGGATTTGTGGTACACCCCACCGACATTGTTGAGGCAACACAGCTAGAGCACGCTAGAGTGCCTCACCTGCAGTTCCCATCTTCTACTATGGACTTGTCTGAGGTGGCATAGTTACCATTGGGTTATCCAGAGTATGTCTGGAACCCAGCTGCGGATAAGTTTCTGAACCAGGGAGCTCTTTTGGAGAGACATCATATTCTTAATCTGATATCTACATCTTGGTTATTGCTACAGATTTGCAACAACGAGGTGTGATTAACCATCAAAATTGTTATTTTATTATATTTAATGATTGGTTAATTGCATATTATTTGTGATTAAATGTGTTGAATTCCTTGATTTTTTAGTTTGATATTTTTTCTAGTTGTTTGGTTTATTTTGCAGGTAAATTGGTTAATTTAAAATAATAATAGATAAGACAAGTAAATCAATCACTAGAGAAAGAATTACAATTAATAAGGATTGAAACGTCAATATTGAGATAGGATGACTTAAAGTTATGACAACAATTTAATCCTTATAAGAGTCCACGATGGAAGAAAACTCATTTAAAGTTGGATTAGGAAAGTATCCTAGAAGAATAAGGATTTGACATATTTTCAGTATTCTGGTCATACCATTTGACTCTGATATCAGATTTACTTGATATTTGGGGGCTAGAAAGAAGACTCCAAGAGCTACAAAAGTGGGTTTCACGAAAATTTCGTGATTTAACCTCTAAATATTCAAAATTCAAGCTTGAAGTCTGGACAGATTTTGTACCCCGCGCCCCAAAGATTTTATGCACCGGATTTAACCTTACAAGATTTCTCTTTGGAAAGGAATTCCATCCAAGCCAACCTTATATCTTCTACTTCTACTTAGGATTTACTTTTAGTATAAATAAGGGTTCTCATCTAGGATTTAGAATGATTCTTTTTCCATCTTTTCTTTTCTAGTTTTAATTTATCTTGTCTGGCTAGAAGGTTAAGTTAGGGCTAGGGGAGAACCTCTCAATGAAGTACGGTAATGTTATTGATTCTGAGTTTAATGATTTATGATATTTTGTTAATTTAACTTCTGATCTTATAGCAAAGTTTTTTCTTTGTAAAAATCCTTGAGTTGTTGTGTCATGTACATCGATTGCTTGAATTTTCCTGCGAGTAAATAAATGGTTATTCCATGCTTGAGGTAATTATCATTATTTTATAAAATAATATAATTGGATGATTATTCAGGTTCATAAATAATCTTTTAATTATAACTTTTGGTTTTCTTACTTGATTTGTTATTCGAATCAACCAACATCTGATTCTTGTTCCAAGTTAAGTTTTGAGTCCTTAATCATTATTTTATGGAATTGAGAGGGAGTACCTGATGCTCTAGTATTTTTATTACTGATTTAATTATTTAAATCAATTTTCTCCACTCAACAATTCTCTAAACAAATCATTTATTTTTTTTTTAAGTTTGATTTGGTATTTGTGTGATTGCTTTCTTGTTACAATTCCTTGAGGGTTCGACCTCGGTTTTCAAAAAATATATTAATTTGCTCAACCTGCGCTTGGGTTTACAATATTAAAGTTGAAGCAAGGTGTATTCAGACTACGCCCTATTCATTCATGTCATCACCACATGCTTGACTATCGATCTTCCCTCTTACATTCTATCAAATATTAAGCTGGGGGTTAAGTGGACTGGTAGGAGATCTCTAACATTCCCCAGAATAGTTACTGCTCTATGTCTAAGAAAAAGGGGTAGTGATAGACCTAACTACCCAAGGATGTCCAGAGTGGCAATCATCAACTCTAGGACGATACTCAAGAGTCGAGTTTCAACTGATGCGGCCAAGGGAGCACAGTCAATTGATCCTACAGTAAAGGTGGGGGACATCAATGAGTTCTTTGACCAGGACCCATAACTAGATCCTTTTGATGAGGAAGTTGATCCCCACACTGACTGCCAGCTACAGTTTAAGCTTCTGAGGAGGGTTGAGAGGTAGGATAAAGAGCTGGTATGATCATGTAGCTACTGACAAGTAGAGCATGTGGTCGAGGCTGAGCTCCAAGTCGTGGTCGTGGTGGAGCCAGAACAGTTGGAGTTGCTAGTGGTCACGGAGTTAAACCTGAGGGATAGGGTTCAGACTCCTTGGTTTCTTCTAGGAATCCCATTTTCTTTTGATATTGTATTTTCGTTTATGTTTTAGTTATGTCTAGGAATGGTTGATCAAAACATTAGAATAGTGATATATAGGCTTGATCAAACCATCTTTTGTTATTTTGTAGCCATTTTTTGTAATATATGTAGATGGTTACATTTTATCTTGAGCACTTGTTTTATTTTATGTGATTATCATTGAATGTCTTAATAATAATCTTGGGTGCAAATGGCAATTAGAGGATGATGAGTTGAGCTTAAGGTTTGCAAATTTTTAAGCACTAGATGGAATTTATTTCTATACGTTTGTATCTCATGTTCTGTTACTTTGAAAACTCAACCCTTGTGCACATTTTTACTATACTAGATTGATAGTTCATTAGTTGTTTTGCCCCGAAGACTAGAGACAAATAATGAAGATGCAAAGGCCTTATAGAGTTTTGACCCTATCATTTTTCCAGTGTTGATGACATTTACTCATTATAATTATTCTTTCAATTATTTCCTTGAGTGGTCTCTTTATTTTTGAATTGATTGAACATTGATGTGTTAAATGACTTTTTAACCTTGAATTACATGCATGAGAAAGTGTGTTGCTAAGAAACTCTTAGAAAATGATCTTAGGTCAATTTTGTTATCATTCGGGCCTTAGCCCTATTATTTGCATATCATTATCCCGAGAAGCCGTGATTGTGCCAAATAATATATTCATTTCTTAAGCCACATCATATAACCAAGCTTAGCATAGGTTGGATATCACTTATTCGTGGTTATCCCAAGTTGGAGCATCTATTGTCTATGTATTGTGGGAAAGATGTTGGATAAGAAAGTTTGTAAAAAATTTTTGATGAAATTGTGCATGTTAGTGATATTCACATGTGAAAATTACTTTTAAAAAAAAAGAGAGGGAAAATAGACAAAATTTCTATCTTTGAAGATAAAAAATGTGTTGAAAATAAAAGAGGAGATTTTAGTATATATATGCACTGTGCTTCTAGCAGCGAAGGAGTGAATAGTTATGAGTTACATGAAAATGGTTGTGTAATGTAATGCTTTATCTTGGGATAGATTTTTTAATCCTTGCATATCCTTAATTTCATCAAACCAAATCTCAAGGCCTTATAACAACCTAATAAAGTCCTATTTGATCCCAAATGTATATTAATCATGCATGACTTGTGTGAGCAAGGATAGAGATAGGATTTGTTGCATATTGATGTTTGATTTCCTTTCAAGGCACCATCCTAAAATCCTTTCTTTCAATTACCATTTATTATATTTAACATGTGGGTCTTATTTTGTTTTGAATTAAATATCTTCTACTCACATGTGAACTATGAGTGATGAACTACAATAATACGAGAGATTCTTTTTGAGAAATATAGTTTGTAAGGATTGGTATTGAAGCGAATTGATTGATACTTGTATGGGAGAGCACTTAGTAGATTGTTGTTTTGATACAGTTATTTCATACTACACACAAGTTTTTCATGGTAACGTAATAGGTGTATGCTTTCATATATCGATGTATTCCATATCTTACTTTGCAAATGTTTATTGATTGCATATGACTCTAAGTACTAGGATTGTGATGCTTATTTTTATTATGGAATTATTATTTTGATATTCAATTATATTTGATATTTGTGGGTAGCATCACTATAAATCCTCATGAGACTGCACTCATCCACTAGGTATCACCTAGGGGTTTAAAGGCTTGTTGCATAGGTTATATACAATCATGAGTCCTACGAAAGTGGATGTACATATATGTTTAGTTTATTTTCTTACTTAGCTTCTTTATAGGGACTAGTAAGAGTTAAGTTGGGGATGTAATTAGCCCTAAATATTGCATAGTTATCCTATCTTTTGTGGGTTAACTGTCATGGGTTTGGACTTAATTGTATGAGATTAATGTTATATTTGATTTTATCATGATTTAATTAGCGTTTGTCTATTTTGCAGGCGAAATGGGAAAATTAGGAGGCAAATAGGCAAATATGGGAGTGAACAACACAAAGGAAATGAAGATTTTAAGATTAAAGTTCAGAAGTCCATGTCAAGACGAAATTTATCCATGGCCGGACATGGGTGTTGCATCAAAGGTAGAAACAAGCCAAAGCTCCCAGAAGGCCACGTCCAAACGTCATTAATGCAGGTTCGGAAGCGTGTTGAATTGCCTTATCAATTCTAGACATCACTTATTCCATGTCTGAATGCGTGCCTTTGCTCTCAACCAATTAGAGAGCCTAATGACGCAAGAAGAGATCAACTTCCCCATTTTAGCAAATGTACTTTTGGGGTGAGTTTAGAGAACTTTACCAGATTTGTTTAGAAATATTCTATTTTTTTTCTTCTTTAATTTTTTTGAGTAACATTTTATTTATGGCTAGTTAAGCATTTATACTAAGGATAGGGGAGATTTCTTTTCAATTGGGTAAGTAAATTAATTCTATGTTCTTCAATTGATGAATTCTTTATTAATTCAATTGATCTTATTTTAGTAAAGCTTTCTCTCTACATAATATCTTGAATTATTATGCTAATGGTGATGAATGCTTGAGATTCCCTATGAGTTGAATAGCTAAATGCACATGCTTGGGTTGAATTGTTATAGTTTTTGCCTAATTAATAGATTATTGGTTTTTATGAATTTGGATGTTTGATTAGTCAATTATTTGATTTATGATTGACTCCGAGAATGTTAAATGCTTGTAATTAATAATTTAATATTTTGATTCATTAGATTAAACCATTGATTATGCTCTAAGAGAATCTCCTAAGTAATTATTGCTAAATCCTCCAATTTGGTTCACTCCCTAGTTGTTTCTCAATTAAGATTGAAAATTAAGATTAATTTACTATGCAAGTGTTATTATAGTAACCAATGCCTTAATATTTCTCTGCATTACTTTTCTTAAACAGTTTTAGTTTATTGGTTTTAAATTCCAATTATCAAATCATTCTCTCAAATACACAACATATTTTCTTTTTGTTAATCGTTTTTCATTCCAAAGTCCCCATCTCCTTGTGAATCGACCTTGGACTCTACCAAAAAATTATTAATTGCTTGAAACCTACACTTGGGTTTGTGTTATGTTCCTCTAAAAAGGAACGAGTAACTGGGCGATGACTTGAGGGTGGAAGAACAGCTTTCCTCCTGGATCTACCTATTGTAATGTTAGCAATAAGATAATAACAAGAATTGGATACTTTGAGAGAGCCTTGATCTCCAAAAGTAACACAAGATTTGCAAATTATTCAATGATTCCTTTATTCCACTACAACCTCCTTTAAATAGGAGTCTCACAACAACCTATGACTTATAATAACTATAAAAAAAGGAGAAAACTAAGGGATATCCCTCTTGAATCGGTAACCAACTCTAATTGCCTAAACAAATTAACAAACTCCTACAAAAATAAAAGACCACTCCCTTCACGTGGAGTCCAAAATAACAACCTAGAAACAACTTCATCCGTGAACCATGCAATGCTATCCACAACTGAGTCAAGGTTGTAATAGCTCCTCCCTACTAACAGCTCGCTTGTCCCCAAGGGAAAAAGAAGGAAACTGGAGAGAGAAATCCTGCATGTCTTCCCAAGTGGCGTCGGCAAGGGAGAATCCATGTCAGTGGATTAAAAGCAATTTCCGTCCTTGAAGCCTCTTGTGATCAAGTACGGCCTATGGAGCTACTATAGCTATAGTTTGTTCCAGCTCTTGGGGAAGATTTGGGTGAGCTAATATTCCTGGGCCAAGTTGTTGGTTAAGAAGGGAGACATGAAAAACTGGGTGGATATGTGACCCTTTAGGTAGGTACAACTTGTAGGATACTTCGCCAATATTCTTATCGGCGTGAAAAGGCCCGTAGAACCTTGCAGATAGCTTAGCATGCTTTCAAAACTGAACACTATGTTGCCTATATGCCTAAAGCTTAAGATAAACCCAGTTGCCGACTTCGAACCGCTCTTCACGATGACCTTGATCATAGACATGTTTCATGCATTCTTGAGCTTGTGATAAGCGTTGTCGAACTTGTTTCAAAAAATCATCGCAGATTTTCAATGCAATGTCAACTGCATCTACTTTAGTGGTGCCGACAATGTAGGACAGTAAGTTTAGAGGTGGGTGACCATATAGGACTTCAAACTGACTTGTTTTAATTGAGTTGTGATAAGAAGTATTATAACTGAACTCTACCCATGGAATCCAAGTAGCCCAATCCTTGGGATGATCTCTAGTTAAACACCTTAAATACATCTCGATACGATTCACCACCTCCATTTGTCCATCCGTTTGAGAATGGTAAGCCAAACTAAAATTAAATGTTGTGCCATGAAGACAGAATAAGGTGGTCCAAAAAGTACCGGTGAAGGTTGGGTCGCGATCGCATACAATTGATTCAGGCATTCCATGCAAATGGAAGATTTGTTCAAAAAACAATTGGGCAACCGAGACAACGGTATAGGGGTGAGCTATTGAAATGAAATGAATGTACTTGGATAATCGGTCCACCACCACCAGAATTGTTGATTTCCCTTTTGAAGGTGGAAGTCCCTCTATGAAATCCATCGAGATGTGAGCCCACACTTGTTTTAGGATTGGTAGACGTTGCAGTAGACCGCGCAGGGGTTAAGTTCTGAATTTTGTTGTGTTGGCAGGTATCACAGGTGCGAAGAAAATCGATCACTTGGCGTTTTATCCCCTCCCAGTAAAAAATGGGTCGAATACGTTGGAGCATTTTTTATTATTTGTCGTATTTCTCAATTAAAACCCAATCGCATTTATTTTAGCCATGCGATACCCGATCTCATCGTAAAATGTAAAAAAATCCATCTACCTCAGAATTTAACAAAAATTGAATGAGTAAATAGATTTTACAAGACGAATCCAATGTTGATGTCCTTTTCGTCATCTAAGTTCTATAAAAAATTTGGTTTTTTAACCCATACCGCAATGGCTAATTACCATTTTGTCATTTTTCATAAAATTCCAAATTTTTTCCGGGCTTTACATACTTCCCCCCTTAAAGAACTTTTGTCCCTGAAATTCACACGCACATACATATAACCACATTTCTATGCAACAGTTATATAATACTACATGACTATAAGAATGTACCTCCATCATTGAACAAGAATGGATAACTGGCATGCACAGTGTCCTCACGCTCCCATGTCGCCTCCTCTATAACACGGTGTTGCCACAGCACCTTCACCAGCCTCACATTCTTGCCTCGCAAAACCTAGTCTCAGCTATCCATGATATGCATCGGTCACTCCTCGAAGGTCCCATCAATATGAACAACCGGTTCACCCTAATCTACCACATGCGTGGGATTTAAAATGTACTTCTGAAGCATGGAGACAAGAAACACCGTGTGAACACAAGATAAATTTGGTTGTAACGCCAACTACTAAGCGATTGCACCAATCCTCTCAACAACCTCAAAGATCCCGATATACCTCGGCGACAGCTTTCCTTACTTTCCTAACTTGACCACTCCTCTCTTAGGCATTACCTTCAAGAAAACGTGATCACCAATACTATTCTGATTGTATCAAAGAGAAGGTAGAGGTACACGGAATATTTTGATGCCTTAAAGGATGGATTGAGATGTGTCTTGATTCAATCCTAGATAAAAGTTGCTTATGGTTCTCGATAGCTTAAGAACCACGAGAATAACTATCTTACGCATGTCATGGAGTTGGCAACCATTATTTTTCCCTTAAAGGCATGGCGCTACTGTCTTTATGGAGAGTAGTTCGAGGTGTATTCAGACCAGAAGGGTCTAAATTATATATTTACGTAATGGGATCTCAACATGAGACAGTGTCATTGGATTGAGTACTTAAAGGATTATGACTTTAGTTTGTATTACCATCCTGGTAAGGTAAATGTGGTGGATGATGCTCTCAATCAGAAGTGACAGGGAATCTTGGCCAATATAGCTGTTTGTAAGTGGTAAATACTTGAGATGGTGGGACAATTTAGGCTACACTACTAGGATTGGGCTCAAGGCATCATGGGCAGTCTAAGAGCTACTCCTTCTTTGTTGAGCATAATGGTTAAGGCCTAAGGATAGGATGCGAAGATATTTTTCATTAGGGATAGGGTTTAGGCTGGTATAGGTAAATAGGGGTCGGGACATCCATGCTGATGGTAGTCTTCGGTACCTGAGGAAAGTTATGGTTCCTCGGTCAACTGACTTGAGGTAGGAGATACTTAGAGAGTTTCATTGCTCTCATTTTTTGATTCATCCCGGTGGCACAAAGATGTATCATAATCTTCACCGCCAGTACTATTAGAGCGGGATGAAGAGGCACGTTAGGGACTTTGTGGGTTAATGTTTGACGTTTCAACAAGTCAAGGTTGAGCACTAGAGACCTACAGGGTTGCTCCAACCTTTAGAGGTGGCTGAATGGAAGTAGAAACATGTCACAATATATTTTGTTACCTTCATATGGGTGATAGTGGATTGACTTACCAAGTTGGCTCACTTTTTAGTGGTGTGGATGGCCTTTACACTGGAGAAATACTACAAACTGTATATACGTGACATTTTTTGATTGCAGGGGTTACTTGTATCCTAAGTATTTGATTGGGATCCACAATTCATGGCTTAGTTTTAGGAGAGTTTTCAGCGAACTGTGGGGACTTAGTTGATGATGAGCATTCCTTTTCATCCCTAAAAGGATAGTTAATCAGAGAGGACTATCCAAATTTTGGAGGACATGCTTTAGACAAACGTCCTTGATCTCAAGGGTAGTTGGGAGGATCATTTACCCTTGGTGGAGTTTGCCTATAACAATAGTTATCAGACAAGTATTAAGATGGCACCCTATGAGACATTATATGGGAGGCCATGTCATTCTCCGATGTGTTGGACGGGGGTCGGAGAGGGACCTTCCACAGGTCCGGACTTGATCGGGGACACCTTAAAGAAGATGGAGATTATACAAAAGCATCTTCTCATGGCTCAAAGCCGGCAGAAGAGCTATGCTAATAGACGACAAATACCTCTAGAACTTGAGGTGGGTGATCATATCTTCTTAAAGGTTATGCCTAAGAGGGGAGTGGTCAGATTTGGTAAAAGGGTGATGAGTGCGCGAAAGTGCATTCTAAATACCCTATTATTAGATTAAAATGCTAAAATGTGAATAGAAATAATTAGATATAATTTATATTATTGAATTTAATATCTATTCACACTAAGATATATTTGAGCATGATTTTATAATATTTTAAATCTTAAATATTGAATTATTGGTTGGTGAGAGATAATTTATATTTGGACTTTACACTTAGCATTTTTGGGACTTTATTATTAGAATTTTATATTTGTTTTTATTTTGATGGTAGCCCATGGAGTAAAAAGGCTGCAGCTAATGATCCAACTCTCAACATATTTTTTTTATTGGGCTTTATCCTTCTCACATGCGGTTTGGGCTTTTGGGCCTGAAATAAAGAGGCTGGAAAAAGAGGGGAAGAAAATCAACTTTTTTGGGGACTTTTAACTGCTTCTCTTCTTTTGGGGGTTACAGACGAAAAAAGGACGAGGCGGCTGTTCTTGGCTTGGGGGGTGGACTCAAATCAGGGAGGAGGAGAAAAATGCCGATGCTTGTTATTTTGCTCTATATTTTTTTGGGAGATTTTTATTGTTCATTATATTTATGGGTAACTAAATTCTCAGGTAAGGTGAGGGATGAACTTGCACAATAGATGGTATTTTATTTATTTTTAATTTATGCATTTGATTTTCAATTACTAAAACTCTTTTGTTTTATCATGCTCAATTCATTGTTGATGTTTTATTCTCCGAATAGTCATAGAATTTATTCTATTTATGGATTTAGTTAGGTTTTTTCTATTGAATGGGCTAGTACTTTGATTATGTTTAGATTAATTATTTATCAATATTGATTTAATTCTTTGCTGCAATATCGCTTCCTAAGTATAATGTCGTCTTTGAATTTTTTTTTAAGAGTGATAATAATTTACATATTTTAAAAATGGTGAATGATTTTTCAAAGGGTCGCATTTGGTTTAATTTTGGTTTATAAATCTAGATCTTCCGATTGAGAATTTTGGGAATTGAGTTCCCAATTGAGTTATTCAATGAATTAAGAATAATTAAAATACCAGATTTGTACAAGGGATTCTTGATGCTTTACTGTTTGTCAAATTTGAATACTATTTGTCAAATTTGAATACTTTTTTTGTTAGTCATTTTGCTTCACTTTAAGTTACATTTAAAATTAATATTTGTTCTCTAGTAATCATTTAATATTTTTCTTTAGTTCTTTTGTTCCTTCTACTATCCTTTTATTTTGTCTCTCTGTTGAATCGACACCCCAAAGCTGTGTTACAACTACCACGTTATTCTTTGGGCGTAATCAGAGGGTTAAGTTGTCGTCAATGTACATTGGGCCCATCAAGCTACTTGAGAAGGTCGGGACAGGTTCTTACTAGTTGGTGTTACCGCCACACCTTTAAATAATGCACAACGTGGTCCATGTCTCCATACTTCATAAGTACACCCCAGATCCTACTCATGTGGTGGATTTGGGAGAGCTTATTATTGATGTAGATGGGACTTTTGTAGAGGGACCAATTCATATTGAGGATAGCCAAGACTAGGTTTTGCGTGGACAAGATTGTGAGGTTGGTGAAGGTACTGTGGTATCACTAAGGTATCGAGGAGACAACATGGGAGCTCGAGGACACAATTCGGGCTACCTACCCGTTCTTGTTTATGTTAGGTCATTGTGTATGTGGTGTCATTTTGGGGACAAAATTCCCTTAAAAGGGGACGATGTAAAACTCTAGAAAAATAAAATCTTAATTAAAGGGATAAAATGGTAATTAGACCATTTAAACACGAGTTAAAAACTCAAATTTTTATATCACTCATATGATGAAACAGACCTTATCATTGAATTTGTCTCGCAAAATTAAGTTAGCAAATCAATTTTCATTGAATTTTGAGACAGTCAAATTTTCACGTGTTGTGATGCGATCGGGTATCACTCGATTAAAATTCTGCGATCAAATTTTAATCGCAAAATCCATAATATAAATTTATGTGATCTTATAAAATTATATCAAACATGATACATGGCGTGATGTGATTGGCTGAGACAAAATTGCACCAATACAAAAATGATATATGGTGCATTATACACCAAGTATATAAAATGGAGTAAAAAGGTGAAAGACCAAGTCTTCCACCTAGTCTTGCTTGACTGATATCGTTTGAGACAGAGACAGCGACAGAGATAAAGCTCTAACTTCATCTTTTTCTTCCTTTTTCTTCAAATCTTGCAAGACCCAACAGTCAAATTAGCAAACACCAAGAACAAAAGTCGCTCTACTCGGCGAGGGCTACATGTCAACGCCAATTTCGACAACTTTCCACAAATTTTGGAAATCAAGGGTTGGGGCTAGACCTTAAGGAGCACTTGTAGAGGCTTGTTTGCACATTTCTAAGGATTTCTCTTCCTTATTCACGATATAAGAGATAGGGTTACCTCCTATCTAGATTTACGTTCAACCTAGAGTTGCAATATGAATTGGGTAGAGCTATAGAGATGTAATCTCACATGTTAGTTTACACCTTGTGTATCTAGTGTGGTGTATCTAGTGTAGTGAAAATGAGTGTATGAGTATGTTAAAACCCATTTCTAGCTTGACTTGGACTTGGGTGTTAAAGTGTGAACCTACTAGTGGAAGAGGCATAACCTACCGATACAAAGATGTTTGGTTTCATGAAATGGATTATTTGTTTATGCTATGTGTTTACATTTTATGCCCATTAAGTGTCTTGATAAATTCTTAGATAAATGCAAGTATTTTATTTGGATAATGATCATATATACCATGCTTGGTAATGTTTATGAAATGTTATTATATGCTTTCATGATGTAATTAACATTTTGATGAAATAGAATTGCAATTATACATTACATTGCATATGCACGAGTTGCCCTACATTCGGGGGCATTAACATAAGTGTGAGTGTGAGTGTGAGTGCATGGATTTGGGTAAATTACCACCTGGGTGAGTTGACGTGTGGGCTCGGAAAGGTTGGACTTAAGTTTGGCTGAGTCGCACCAGAATTTTAGGTAGTAAGAAAGGCTAGATTCTCCTTTGGGTACAACACCCGACAATGTCGGTTACACACTTTCCATTGGTGTAACGAGCCAATAAAAGCATGACGGTGAAAACTGAGTCGTAGATGGGATGTCCTGAAGATCCGTTTACTGTGTTGTGTCCCGTTGGTGAAAGACCATAAATCACTGCCCCAAAAAGACATGGAATTAATTAAAATGGTCACTGGAAGTTTAATATTAATGGCGGGGGCTTGGAATATTCGGATCTATACGCATATTGCATGTTTTGTGAAAGCCCAGGATGTGGCTCGATGTTAGTATTTTATGCATGAATTTACACTTCAGGGCATGGATTATGTTAATTGAATGTTTGAAAAGGTTTATGATTGCATAACATTTCATATGCATATTAGTTGGGAGATGATCTTCATAAGAGATACCTTACTGAGCATTGGCTCACCCTTTATGGGAATATATTTCAGGTACAAGGCGTGCTTCCATTGACGGCCCTCACTTGAGCCCACTTTGAGGATTGATGTCGTAGTTAGCTTCCATTTTGAGTTGTTTAGTCCCATTTCATTTACTTTTGCCTTGTGTAGTTTGTAAAATAAACCGTGTAAATTATTTTGGATTTAAAGGCATATAATTGGGACTTTATGAACATATATTCTTTTGGGAATGAATGTATGTTAAATGGAGATGGTCATGAATTGATATTCAATGTATGAAATGGTTGGATATTGATGTTGGGACCTTTGTAAGGTTAAGGTAGTATTATATGCACAGTTGTGTGTTGGTTGGAGTTCTCTGTACAAAGGAGACTCTACCTAGATTTCGTTGAGAAAGGACTTTAGTAAATGTGGTGTCATAGCTTGGTATCGGAACATAGCAACGGTATCAAGGGCAATCTATGGTTTAATTAGTGAATAAGTGGCACGGGGAATTTGGGGTGTGACAAAACCAATTGATCAGCATGTTATCTAGAATATAAAGAATTGTCAAGTGGGTTTGCGGGATGGAATAAAGATTGTTTTGGAAATGTGAATAACCAACTAAATGTAAATAGAGTAAAAATATCTCATCTCATGGAAAGAAGTATGTCCGAGGATAATAGATATAGATTGAAGGAATTCAAAAGAATATGAATCAATTGCTGGAAGCCGAAGAATTATTTTGGAAGCATTGTTCTAGGATCACTTGGTTGAAAGAAAGGGACAGGAATACACAATTCTTCCACCTTTCATGCTAGAATTAGAAGGGAGATTAATAGAGTGAGTGATTTATTTAATGACCAAAGACAGTGGACTTCGAATAATTGGGATATTGAAGATATAGCTATATATTATTTTACGGAGTTGTTCAACTCTGACTTTCCCGCTAATAGTAATGTTGAGTTTGTTCTCAATTGTGTTAATTCCAAAGTGACACTGTAGATGAATCAGGCTATGACAATGGATTTTAACAGAGGAAAAATTATTAAGGTTGTGAAGAACATGTCTTATTGCATCTCTTCTTTGTAGACGACAGTATCTTCTTCTCATGGACCCTGACCTTGCAAGAATGTCTTCGAACTTATGAAAAGGCTTCGGGTTAGCAGTGAATCTTGCTAAATCAGAAATGATTTTTAGCCCTAATATGTCTAATATTGATAAACAGGTTATTGTGGATGTCTTGCAAATTCCGGTGGTAACTTCTCCGGTTTCCCAAAGACGTTACTTGATTAAATTAATCGATCGGTCACAATAAATCACAAAATATCTTCGAATATAAGGCCAAAACTCTAATTAACTCACTAAAAATTATAATCACAATTTTTATCTCTAAATACCAATAAAATTTTAAAATTATATCAAAATTTGTCCATCTTCGAATCCATAAATATCAACTCTGATCCTTCCCTCCAAGATCATCCTAAAAAATATTAAAAGCGGAGAAGTATATAATATGACAAGAAATAATATGTTCAACGAGAAAAATATGAATAATCAAATACCAAATAATTCAATCGATAGAAAATCATAGATAAAAGAATCAATAATCAAATTTGATAGGTCATATAGCTCAACTGTTATTAAACATAGTCTCATACTTGGTTCATCTTAGTGACATTACAAGTGACACTTAGGTATTTAAATTTCATACTCATACCAAACTATTACACCCCGCAGGGCTGTAATTACAATCACACCCTACAGGGTCATAAATCACATTTTACCAATAAATTTCAAAATATTTAGTTCAATATACCAAAAACAATAAAAGTACCAAAAATTTAATATCAATCAGAATAAGAAATACAAATTTCAAATAATCAAATAACACTCTTTGAAAAGAGATTTAAAAGACAGAAGCTCAAATCCATCAATGATTCCAATAAATATAAAATTCAAAATACCAAGAATCAAATACTTAAATTTCTTCGTTTGGCCTCCAAGGCCATATATAAGTTGGCTTACATTAGCATGGTGAGGTAAGTGGACACTTGTCCAATTTGTATGGTCATTGTTTTTTTTTTTAATAGAAACACTTGTCACTTAAACACCAAACCATCCCCCACCCATTTGACACTTGCATAATGTATATACTATAATGTAACACATATATTATCCCTCCATTGTACCATTTGAATACTATAATATTTTTATTTTAATACGAAATACGACTTATATTATAGTCATTCGACTAATTTTCATGTCAAAAATTTATATTTGAGGTCCATTTTTTTATTTAAAATTTCAAAATAATTTTTTTAAAAAAAATCGTTAACACTGTACGCTTAAACATAATACAAAGAAAAATTTAAAATAATTTTTTAAAAAAAAAATTTTTAAAAAAATTGTTAACATTGTACACTTAAACATAAAAAAGGAAAAAATTTTAAATAATTTTTTTAAAAAACAATTTTTAAAAAAAGTCATTAACACTGTACGTTTAAACATAATACAAGAAAAAAAATTCAAAATAATTTTTTAAAAAAAAATTAAAAAGAACCATTAACACCGTACGCTTAAACATAATATTAAAAAAAATTCAAAATAATTATTTTTAAAAAAATTAAAAAAAAAAAATTGGTGACATCATACACTTAAACATAATATAAAGAAAAATTTCAAAATAAATTTTTTATATATGAACTCTTCACATAGGAGGGCATTTGTGTCATTTTATTCTCTTATACCGTCTTTTTATTTGAACCGAAAAGATAATACCACCTAATAGGTGGTATTCATTGATACTATATAAAAGGCATTTAAGTCGTTGTTCATACCGAGTCGGTATTACAACCTGTAAAATAATATTGACAGTAAAATGTCAAACAAACAAGATATAAGGTAAAACGTACGTACTATTTTTCTAATGTGACCTTCTTATACCACCCTTATTCTCCAACCAAACATGTCCTGCCTGTCAGAAGCTATGCAGGCCTAAGTCAAATGGGGGTATGGGATTTCGTGATCTGGAGGCTTTTAATCTGCCACTTCTTGCCAAACAAGGATGGAGGGTGATCCAACATCCTTCGTCCCTTCTGTCCAAAGTTCTAAAATCCAAGTATTTTCCAAACTCTTTGGAGTAGACCATCATATACTTGGCGATGTATTTTGGAGGCGAGAAAGGTGGTGTAGGCTGGGATGAGGTGGAGGATTGGAAATGGTGAAAGGGTAAGGGTGAAGTTGGATAAGTGGATACCAAGACTTGTTTCGTTTAAGACCATAAGTCCTCTCCAGGACCTAGAGGATAATACATTGGTGAGTAGCTTTATTGACATCCCTAATAAGTGTTGGAGTGAGGCAAAGTTGTAAAATATCTTTCTTGATTTTGAATTAAGGGATATCTAGGCCATTCCTATTTGCGATCACCTCCTTCAAGATTGTTTAGTTCCGCAATATACTAAGTCTGGTTCATTCACTGTAAAGCGTGCGTATCACTTGGCTATGAATCTAGGATTACATAAATCAAATGGGCTTCCTCAGCACAATTCATCTAATGCCAATACTAAGTTTCCTTGGGACATGAGGTTCTAGGTAAAATAAAAAATTTTGTCTGGAAAGTTTTTAATGATTTTTTGCCGACCTTATACAATCTGGTGCATTGGAAGGTTCAAGTGGAGAATATTTGCTTTCTTTGTGAGGACGAGCAGGAGAGCTTTACAACATTTGTTTCTTTTTGCTATTCAAGTATGGAAGCTTTCATGGATTTTTCCCTCTCTTGATCTGTCTCTTAGCATTGAGGAATGGCTACTTCAGGCGTTAGAAACTCTCTTGCCTGAGAAGTTTAATGTGATGATTGTATTAATGTGGTCCATATGGTATAATTGGAATAAATCAAGAATGAAACATGATATGAGTTGTCCAATGCAGGTCATGGATTTCTGCACTACTTACTTGAACCAATTCAAAGAGGCTAATGATAGATCATCTCCAGGGCAAGTGGATTCTGCTGGTACTTCAATTGCTATTTGGTCTGCTCCCCCACAAGATGTTTAGAAAATGAATTTTGATGGAGCTTTGTCTTCTCTGACCTCGTTGGGTGAGCTAGGGGTGGTAATAAGAGACTGTAAATGACGGGTTTGTAGCAAGATTGAGCAATCGAGTAGTGGGCATTGTTAATTCAGAACATGCCAAAATCTGGGCAGCTTATAAAGCTGTCAAACTAGTGGTTTTGGGCTGTGTTGTGATTGTTTTAGAAGAGGATTCCAAAAGGTGTGATTGAATCCATTTCAAAAGATTATAATCTATTATCCCCTATGGGTCACTTTATCAATCAAATGCAGAGGTTAGCTGAGGATTGTTCTATCTTTTCTACTACTCAGATTCGAAGGAATGTGATAAGGAAGAATCCTCTTCAGATTCTTTTCTTGATCTTAGATGAATTTATCTTGTACATATCTTTCCTTTCCTAGTTTATAGGATAAATCTCAACTGCATATATTTTGATTAATCGGTTTCCTATTATATAAGATCTGTCATTTGTTAATACATTATATATAATGAAACCGATAGACACAATATTTTGAGGATTTCAGCTACATTCTACACAGGTCTTTGAACCTCTTTAGAATGGTAATAGTGTCGCGCATCATCTTACCAAGTTTGCATTAAATTGTAATGATCAGATTGTTTGGATGGAGTTTGCTCTAGATTGTATTTTGTCTTCCCTTCAAGTAGAAGTACTTTGTTTTGATGATTAATGAAATATTATTTCTATCAAAACAAAAAAGAAAGGCCTATTTGAGTGCGTAGTTCAAAAAATATGGAAACTTCATGCATCAAAATGTGTTTAAATTCTAAAATCACCCAAAGCAAAAAAGATGTACTTGCAAAGTCAAACTAAATCAATAACTTTCAATAACGCCGAACTTGAGTGACATGAAAAAATGATATTTGCATGTTTTTTGTCCGAAAATGGAAATCTGCATCCATACCCAATTGATTATAATCCAATTAGAGCACACGAGGAGTTGATTGAAACATGACACAGACTTGGATAGGGCATTTTGAAATTAAGCCTTCAGACAATTTGAAAATTTATATTCAACTTGATTTTAATATTATAGGGAGTATATTCTCACATTGCATATTCAAATTCATTATATCTAAAAATCTGATTCAATTCAAATAACTCAAGTAGAAGTGAATTTTAGCAATTACAATAGAATTTCACAATAGTTTTATTTAATAATCACTCAGTTTTGTCATAGATTTGTATACATTATATATTTTTCAGATTATATTACAGTCAAACTAAATAGTATTTTCTAAACCCATTCCTATGAATCATGATTTGAAGTATTAAAATTTGTATTATTTATTAAAAACTTAATATGTATCAAACTTAACAGAATCAACAGAAAAATGGAGATATCTTAACAAAAAATTACTTGTCGAAATAATAATTTGATGTATGTCAGCTTACTTTTTTATCTACCCATAAAAAAAGTTAGACCTAACTTATCCATTAAGCACCTCGAATATTGGGCCGTGACCAAACATTTAATGTAAAGATTATACTACTTTACTTTCACCACGTCTGTAATTAATAATATATAAGAAAGTCGAGCAAGAGAACCCCACTAATTAGCAAAATAACAAAAACCTAATGCCTTAAAGGAAGTCCAATTCATCATGCCAACTGACCCAGTATTGATATAGATCAAAAAATTTAGATATTGTATAATAATTTTTTATACAATATTTATTGAGTAAGAAAATAATTTTGACGAAAAAATAAAGTTATATTTAATTACTGTTTACGTCACTACGAACCACTTGTCGCACATAAACAAAGCCCCCATCAACCTCAGACTTGACCTCAATAAATCTGTGAACAGGAGTAGGCCTGCCATGGCTACTGATGCGTGGTAATTGGTAAACAACTACATGGCCCCAGCAAATAATGGTGGATGAATTAAATAAGTATATTTGGCAGATGTTGGTTTTCCTGCAACGAGTTCATTGCTATTTTTGCAACAGAAAATATTTTTTGTAATTAATTTGATAACCAAATCAGGAGATCTAATAAATTATAGTTATTAGGTTGAAAGCGGAATCTATTTTTTTGAACAAGAAAAAAAAATAAAAATAAAAATAAAAACTGTAATGAATTATTATTATAATTATTTTTGTTATTAGTTATTTAGACTTACACTGACTATTTCTTTAAACTCAACAGTTACTAAATAACTTGAACTAGATTAGAATATGTAATAAAGAATAAGGGTGATTGACCTTTAAGATATATAAAAAATAATTGAATCTAAGATTTTTGAGTTATCAGAATGTCAAACTTAGATCATTATAGCATTACTCTTGTTCCTTTGCAACATGTCCAATGGCCTTACTTGGGCTGTCATTTTCGGTGGTAAGTCTCTACGTTACATGCGTCCAAACAGCCAAGTACTAAGCGGCTGTTGTGGTGGAGGGCCGGCAGCGGAGGGGGCGGCGTCAAAGATGAATGTGCACACACAGTGTTTGACAAAGTTGTTGAAGTGAAGTCCGAGTATTTTAGATTTACATTTAGCCTTGTTTAGGGATTGCGGTTTTTGAGGGTTCTTTCCCCATTAGAATTGGTCA
Organism: Ilex paraguariensis; assembly: GCA_963454935.2. Lineage (NCBI taxonomy): Eukaryota > Viridiplantae > Streptophyta > Magnoliopsida > Aquifoliales > Aquifoliaceae > Ilex > Ilex paraguariensis. The sequence continues at coordinate 314,076 of CAUOFW020006303.1, read as the reverse complement.
TACAAATGTAAATAGGAATTATTGTATAAAAGGAGAGTGTATCAAGACACTGTCGTCAAGGATCAAAAATTGAAAAACAAATGGAAGAATTTTGTAGACATAAAATATTAGGATAAATTTTACTCACACCCCTTGTATTTAGATGATATTTTATTGTTATTCTCACTAACATCTGAAATACTACTGCACACTTATATAGTTTATATTTTTGTTTCACTAACTATCATTACTGTCTATTCCGTTACTGACAACAAAAAAAAGTATGTGATGTGTTTGCATATTTCTTTGTGAATTACCAACTTTACTCGTAGCATGTATATAAACCAAAATGAGATTAATACAATGTCATCTTCTCTTTTTGGCAATACCAACCTGTTCCAACTTCCAACTACAATAGTAGGCAATTAAGTTAGTCTTAATATGATAAAATTGCAAATCAATTTGGTATTAGTTTAAAAAAATTAAATGTTGATTTAATAAAATTTAATATTAATTTGATAAATAAATGTCAATTTGTTGTTACTTTGTTATTCATTTGATATTAAATAAATGACATTAATTTGATCATGTCAAATTCATGAAATTGAATGTTAATGTTGCAAAATTGAAGGATAGTTTGATATATTTTGTATTAATTTGATAAAATTGAATATTAATTTACTGTTAAATTAAATAAATGATATTAATTTGATAAAATTAAATATTAAATTAATAAAATTGAACTTTAAATGTCGTGTCAATTTGATGAGATTTACATTAATTAAGAATTAAAGTAAATAAATGATATTATGAATGTTAGATTGATGAAATTTAATATTAATATGACAGAACTAAAGGTTAATATGATGTTAATTTAATGAAATTTAATATTTATTTGGCATTAATTTTATAAAATAGTGTGTGAATTTGATAAGGTGAATGTTCATTTGATGTTCATTTGATGAAATTTAAGGTCAATTTCATGTTAATTTGATCAAATTAAATATTAATTTTGTGTTAATTTAATAAATATTAATATCAATTTGATAAAAGTAAATGTTAAATTGATGAAATTGAATATTAATTTGACATTAGTTTGATTAAATTGAATGTTAATTTTATGAATTTAAATATTAATTTTGACAAAATTTAGTTTTAATTTGACGAAATTGAAGACTAATTTGGAGCTAATGCAATGAAATATAATATTGATTTGGTATTATTGTGATAAAAGTGAATATCAATTGGATAAAATTAAATGTTTGTTTGATAAAATTGATTAGTAATTTCATAATTAAAAATTAATTTAGTGTTGATTTAATGAAATTATATATTAATTTAATATAATTATTTTAATAATGATAGTCTATGAAATGGACATATAAACTCCTTTGTTAAAAAATAATTTGTGACCATAATTAGGTTAGGGCATAGCATACGAAAAAAATAAATAAATAAATAAAAACATAAGGGTAAATTTCAATGACAACTATAGAATGGTAGTTCTGATAAGGATATTTACGTAAATTTGCATTCTTCGTTAACATCGTTAGCCAATAAAATTTGACAAAGGTATACAGTGATATTTCAGATACCAAAGAGGATACTAGTGAAATATCACCTAAATATAGAGGACGTCAATGAAATTTATCCTAATTATTAATAGAATGTTACATTGATCCCCTTTTTTGTCACATTTTTAATACTAAATATGCATTAAAGATTGATTAATAGTGATGATGCACAAAAATGGTTTTGCACACCACCTGTCAAGTGTAGGTAATAAATGCAGTGAAATCAATGAGAAAATTAAAGAAGACACGATTTATAGTGGTTCAGTCAATTCGACCTACGTCCACTCTTCAATGGCTTCAGTTGTCGGATATTTTATTAATTTAGAGGTATGGAGAATAGAGATACAAGCTTTGAGAGAATGGAGAATCAAAGAAGGAGTGGTCTCCGGTCGTCGGTCTGTCCTCTGTAAGTGTTGGTGGGGCGTGACCTTCTTCTCTCGTCTCCTCACAGATTGGGGCTATTTTATAGCAGCTAAGAGATCATTTTTGTGGAGATCATGACTTATCCTCAAGGCTACTTTATCGCAGCTAAGAAATCATTCTGGTGGAGATCATGACTTATCCTCAAGGCTACTTTATCGCAGCTAAGAGATCATTCTGGTAGAGATCATGACCTATCCTCAACGGAAGGAGGAGGTTGGGGAGCTCCTCATGAAACGTGGTCAAAGCTTGGACCGTTTCCTTCGGTGGTGCAGATAAGCTTCTCATGCTCTCCTCTTGATGACGTGCTAAGCAAAAAGTCTAACCGGTCTTGGACTGTCTTGGGCTTGGTAGATTCAAAATGAGGTTGGGCTCCTCAACTGGAGTTGGACTTTAACACATGAATTGGACTATTTGGGCTTAACCCATCATTTGCCCCCCAATGCCCCATGTCCAATGAGACTTGGAGAAGGAGGCATTGACTATATTATTATTATTATTCTTTTTTTTTTTTTAACTTCAAGTCTTTCCCACTTTATTTTGAAGAGGGCCCATAATATTCTATTTGACCTTTTTATTTTGAAAAGGACTTGTAACTTTCTATTTGACCACTTTATTTTGAAGAGGGCTCATAATTTTCTATTTGGGCTTTTTCCCTCTTTTTGAAAAACCCTAGACTATAAATATAGTCTTCTTCTTCATGTTACCCATTTCACTCATTTTTAAGGTTGAGCACCCACCTCTTGAAAATCTTGAAAACTCAAGTCCTACCCATTTTGTTGAAGCCAAAGTGTGTTCTCCTTGAATCCTTTCAAGAGTGTGATTTCTTCCTTGCTAGTTGAGCTTCTCAAGTAAACAATGTCGATTGAAGAGGGAGTGGTGGAGGTTGAAGAAAGGGAGGAAGTAGGCACCATTTTGGAGAACTTGGAGGCTGGTTTTGAGCATTCGAATGCTGTTTTGGACAGCTTTGGGGCTGTAAATGAAGGGCTGGACAGCGAAGGGGAGATGGGCAGCGCGAGGAGTGGCTTGGGCAGCGAAGGAAAAAGGCTGGGCGTGACTGGCAGCGCAGGCACGCGGCTGGGCAGCTCGCGCACGCGCGGTGGGGGCTGGGCGGCTGCCTGGGCTCTGCTCCTCCTGCCTCCTGTCCTGGACAGCCCAGGTGCGCTGGGCAGCAGCCTGGCTGCTGCCTCTGCTGTCCCGGACAGCTCAGCTGCGCTGGGCAGCTTCAGTTCTGCTGCGCTGGGCGGCTTTGGAACGCTGGGCAGCAGTATTTTTCCATCAAGGGGCGCTGAAAATCAGTCCAAGGTTCATCAGGGAGAGCTAGGCAGTGGCCTGGGAGCACGGGCTGATCCGATTCTCACTCGAGGCGCTGATTTGGGCCCCTTAGGTGCTGATTTTTGCGCCGAAAATTCTGCTTTGTGCAATTTTGAAGGGCCAGACACCCTTCAAGCTACTGGGCATCCTTGTTTTGACGAGCAACAGCAGTCAGGCACGCTTCCAGGTGTTGGGCTAGACATTGCAAATAGTAAGGAAGCTTTGGGTGCTACTCTTGGTGATCAAGCCCCTATTGTAGCTCCCCCGATTCAAGTTCCTCAAGACTCTCCCAATGGTGATTTGGACTACTCCTTAAGGCCCCGGAATAAGAAACGCAAGAGCAAAGTGGGACTTGATGATGACGGGTCTAAGGTGAGCACCCTTTCTAGTTTGTTCCGCTTAGATGAAGATATTTCAAGGCTTGTTTTTACTTATCGCATCCCTCCGACCGTGTTGTGCCGTCGGGCTGAGTTGGGCGAGCTTGCTTGCGACGACTCTTCCGGGGATATTGTTGTCTACGAGGAGATGCTTGAGGCTGGGTTAAGATTTCCCATGTCCTCCCCCATTTGTCGTGTTTTGCATTACTTTTCCTTGACTCCGGGGCGACTAGCGCCCAACGGTTGGAGAGTCCTGCTCGGTTTTCTTGCATTATGGAGAAAGGTGCACCACGAGGATGCTTCCCCTATGGAGTTTCATGCAGCATATAATTTGAGCGAAACCCCTACACCAAATAGGGGATGGTACTATTTTACCGCACGGAGTGGTACAGTGCTTACAGGAACGCGCTCTAATTGCGGTGGCTGAAAATCTTGTTTCTTCTTTATTGGTGGAGAATGGGCTTCAGAAGCCGACAGAGCTTTGGTGCCAACACTTTGGGGTGCTGCTAAAAAACCCGGTATGCTGCACACTTCTTCTTTTTCCTTTTTTTTTTTGTGTGTGTGTGCTCACTTTTTCCATGCAGATATACCTGTGCTTTCCCGGGACCAGGAGTGGAAATTGGAGGCTGTCAAAGCTTGCCCTTGTAAAGATTTGGGAGTTCTCCTGCCCAAGTATACTAGAGCTGTTGCTCCATCTCAGAAATCTGGCGGCTCCTCTTCGAAGAAAAAGGGGTGAGCTAGTTTCCTCTCCTTTTTTTTTTTTTTTATCTAACCCTTCTCTACTCTTGCAGCAAGTAAAAGGGTGGTGGTGTCCCGCTTTTCTAGCAGGAGCCCTCCTTCTTCCAAAGTGGCAAGGAGGGATGATGCCCCCCATGTGACTCCCACGGTGGCTCCTTCTCAACTGGCAACTTCTCCAGCTGCTACTCCAGAATCTTCCTTGCCAGGCACATCTGTTCCACCTTTATCCTCTCCTCGTGCTACCCCTCCTTTGTCTCCTCCTTGTTCAGGAACTTCTACCCGAGTGCCGATTTGGGCTGGTCCTATGATGGGGAGACCGGCAGCTATCAGGGCAAGGCTTGGCAGGTTTGTGTTTGGGCCAGAAGTTTCTGAGCTTAGCGCTTCGGGCACTGATAATATCGTCAACACGTATTTGGAAGGTCTGGCTCAGGTAAGGGTCTGTTATTTCCTTTTCTCCAGTCGTTTCCTGTGTTTTTGACTTTTCTTAATCTCTTGTCTTTTTTTTTTTTTAAGGTTTCGACTTCCTCCATCTGCTTGCTTTCGAGGGCCTATAATCAAGACAAACTGAAGCTGGATCTTAGCCTTGTGCAGAGGGAGCTCATTACCGCTCAGGAGAGGATTGTCGAGCTTGATTCTGAGCTTTTGGTGACCCGTGAGAGGGACGTGCTCCGGGAGGGTGAACTTGTGGCAGCTCATGAAAAAGCTTCTAATTTTGAGTCCGAGCTTTTGGCGGCCCGCGAGAGGGACGCGCTCAGGGATGGTGAGCTTGCTACAGCCCATGAGAGGGCCATTAAGCTAGAGGCTGAGCTTTTGGCAGTCCGCGAGAGGAGCACGCTCAGGGATGGTGAGCTTGCTGCAGCCCATGAGAGGGCCACTAAGCTAGAGGCTGAGCTTTTGGCAGTCCACGAGAGGAGCACGCTCAGGGAGGCTGAGCTTGTAGAGGCCCATGGGAGGGCCATGCTCAGAGAGGCAGCTGTTGCAGAGGCAAAGTTGACGGCTGCTAGGGAGAGAGTTTCCCGCGCTGAGGAAGACTTGGAGAATGGTCTTGCAGATGCTTTTATTGATGGTTTCGAGGATCTCCGAGGGAAGGTTTCTACCGCTTTCCCTAATATTGACTTCTCACCTTTCGTGCCCACTGACGACAGTGATGAGGGGGGATCTGATGCTGTTGATGACAATGAGGAGAAGGTGGGGGACGACCATGAGAGCAGTTAGAGTGTTTAGGACTTTTGATTTTTTTTTTTTTTGAAAAGGCGGTATTTGGCCTTATTTTTGTACCGATACTCCTTTGAAATGAAATACAGAAAATCTTTTTGGAGTAAATGGCATAGAAAATTTTATTAATTTATTGCTTATAAAAGGCGATATTGGGTAATAATTCCCAAAAAAAAATACATTGAAATCTTGGGTAACACCCCTAAAAATCAAATCAAGTCCCAACTTCTACTGCTTTGATGCTCTCAAGGTGTCATTGGTAATACCTTTTCAAGTGCTCTGCATTCCATGGGTGGAGTAAAACTTTTCCCTCAGAATCTTGGATTTTGTAGGTGCCTGGTCTCACTACTTTTGTTACGCGGTAGGGCCCTTCCCAATTTGGTCCTAACTTTCCTTCGCGTGCATCCTTTGTAGCGAGGATCACTTTTTTGAGGACCAAATCCCCAGGTTGGAAGGAACGGGGCTTCACCCTCGAATTGTAGTACCTTGTCATGCGCCGTTTATACTCCGCGTTGCGGACTACAGCCATCTCCCTCGCTTCCTCCACCAAGTCGAGGTTGCTGCGGAGTCCTTCCTCGTTGGTGATGGGATCGTGGTGCTGGACCCTTAGGGAGTGTACCCCTATCTCAACAGGGATGACCGCCTCGGTTCCAAAGGCGAGGGAAAAAGGAGTCTCCCCAGTAGGGGTTCTTGGCGTGGTTCGATAAGCCCACAGTACGCCTGGCAGCTCCTCTACCCAAAGGCCCTTTGCTTTTTCAAGCCTTGTCTTTAAATTGCGTAGCACCGTTCTTACCATGACCTCTGCTTGTCCATTTGCTTGTGGATGTGCCGGGCTGGAGTGAGGTTGTTTTATTTGAAGGTCAGAACAGAAAGAGTTCAGCAGCTTGTTGTCAAACTGCTTGGCGTTGTCGCTGACAATGGCATGGGGAATCCCGAAGCGACAGACCAAGTTTTTCCAGATAAAATCTTTGACCTTTGCGTCTGTGATTTTTGCTAAAGGTTCTGCCTCTGACCACTTGGTGAAATAGTCGACTGCCACCACCACGAACTTGCACTGCCCTTTGCTGAGAGGCAAGGGGCCTAGGATATCGATGCCCCACTTGGAGAAAGGCCATGGGCTTGAAATGGTTGTTAGCTCCTCAGGTGGTTGCCTCGGCACAGTCGCAAAGCGTTGGCACTTGTCGCATTTTTTGGAGAACTCCTGGGCGTCCCTTATCATGGTAGGCCAGAAGTAGCCTTGTCTGAGCGCCTTGTGGGCAAGGGAACGCCCTCCAGAGTGATTCCCACAGATTCCTTCGTGGATTTCTCGCAAGGCATAGTGAGCTTCTTCAGGTGAAAGACATCGTAACCACGGCAAGGAATAGCCTCTCTTGTATAGAGTGTCCTGCAAGATGGCAAACTTGGAGGCCCTTATCCTTAGCTTCCTGGCCTCTAGGGGATCATCTGGTTGCACACCCTCTTGGAGGTATGCCCTGATTTGGGTCATCCAGTCTGACTCAGTAGATACACAGTCAATATTTGTGGCCTCCATGTCCATCCTGCTCGGCTCGCACTGGTGACCAATTAGTACTGGTTCCCCTGATGAGGCTTCCATGGATGAAGCGAGCTTTGCGAGTGCATCGGCAGCCATATTATCCTCTCTGGGGATGTGGTTTATCTGGAAGTAGTGGAATTTTGTGATCATGTTTCTAGCCATGCTGAGATATTCTTGCATTTTGGCTCCTTTGGCTTCGAACTCGCCCCTCACTTGATTGACTATCAGCTGAGAGTCACTGTAGGTGGCAAGGTGTTGAACCTCCATTTCCATCGCTAATCTTAATCCAGAAAGGAGGGCTTCGTATTCCGCCTCATTATTGGAAGCATAAAAGTGGAGCTTCATCGCATATCTGAGAGTGGTGCCATCTGGGCTGATCAAGATTAAGCCCGCTCCTCCTCCTTCACTAGTCGAGGAGCCATCTACATAGAGTTTCCAAAGCAGATGAGTGGAGAATTTGGAATTTGAAGTGGAAGACCGGGGAGGTGCAGCCTGTGATGCCTGGGCATCCGGAGGTGAAGCCTGTGGTGCCTGGGCATCCAGAGGTGCAGCCTGTGGTGCCTGGGCATCCAGAGGTGCAGCCTGTGGTGCAGGAGCTAGAGGTGCAGCCTGTGGTGCCTGGGCATCCGGAGGTGCAGCCTGTGGTGCCTGGGCATCCAGAGGTGCAGCCTGTGGTGCAGGAGCTAGAGGTGCAGCCCGGGATGCCTGGTCATCAGAAAAAGTTGTTTGGGCTCCTGGGGAGGAGACTTGGGCGCCTGCTTGAGGGTCTTTGTTAGGCTTCTTGATGTCTCCGTTGGGCATTTGGGGATCCTCATCGTTCCCATCTTCTGTTGGTGTGAGTTCAGCTACGAAATCTGCTAGGGCTTGTGCTTTGATGGCCGTCCTAGGTTGGTACTGAATGTCGAATTCCCCGAGTTCTACTGCCCATTTAAGAAGTCTGCCAGATACGTCCGGCTTTCCCAAGATTCTTTTAAGAGGTTGGTCGGTGATGACCACCATACGATGGCCCTGGAAGTAGTGTCGCAGCCGTCTCGCTGTCGTGACCAGAGCGAGTGCCAGTTTTTCTAGTGCTGAATATCTGACCTCTGCCCCCCGGTATGCCCTGCTCACGTAATAAACTGGTTTCTGCACTCCATTGTTGTTTCTAACGAGCACTGAGCTTACCGCTGATGGGGAAGCAGAAAGGTATAGATGGAGAGTTTCTCCAGGGGTAGCATGTGACAGGAGGGGAGGTGCTGCTAGGTAGGCTTTGAGCCTTTGAAAAGCCTCCTCTGCCTCAGGTTTCCACTCAAAGGCTTTTCGGAGAGTTTTGAAAAAAGGGAGACATTTGTCTGCAGATTTGGAGACAAACCTATTTAATGCTGCGATTCTTCCATTGAGGCGCTGGAGCTCCTTGGTTGAGGAGGGTGACTTCATGTCAAGAATGGCCTTGATCTTGTCAGGGTTCGCCTCAATTCCCCTCTGATTGACCATAAAGCCCAGGAATTTACCAGACCCCACACCAAAGGCGCACTTCTCAGGGTTGAGCTTCATGTGATAGGACCTCAGGACGTTGAAAGTTTTTTGGAGGTGATCGATGTGGTCTACTGCTGCAAGGCTCTTTACCAGCATGTCATCCACGTACACCTCCATTGTTTGCCCGATCTGAGACTGGAACATCTTGTTCACCAGCCGTTGGTAGGTTGCCCCAGCGTTCTTTAGCCCAAAGGGCATGACCCTGTAGCAGTATGTCCCCTTTGGCGTGATGAATGATGTCTTCTCTTGGTCTGGGGGATGCATGCTAATCTGGTTGTACCCCGAGTATGCATCCAGGAAAGTGAGCAACTCATGTCCAGCGGTGGCGTCGATGAGGAGGTCAATCCGCGGCAGTGGATAACTATCTTTTGGGCATGCCTTGTTTAGTTCTGTGAAGTCGACACAGAGGCGCCACTTCCCATTAGCCTTAGTAACCATTACTACGTTGGAGAGCCACTCCGGATACGCCACTTCCCTGACTGCCCCGTTATCAATCAGCTTTCTAACCTCCTTGTCCATGGCTTGGGCCCTTTCAGTGGAGGTTCCCCTTAACTTTTGGCGAACAGGCTTGTACAGTGGATCGACATTGAGGCGGTGGGTAGCTACTTCCGGGTCGATGCCCTCAAGGTCCTCATGCGACCAAGCAAAGATGTCCATATTACGCTTCAAAAAATCAATCAACAGGGGAGCCAGCTCTTCAGAAAGGGAAGAGCCAATGTAAATTCTTCTGTCTGGGTGCTCCTTTTCTAAAACCACAGGGATGAGTTCCTCGACTGGTTCTCCTCTTTCTGTTGCGGAGTCATCCCTTGGGTCAAGGACCTCAACCTGCAATGCTTCTTGGGGCTTCCTAGCCTTCATAGAGGATACATAGCACTCTCTGGCTGTTATTTGGTCCCCTTTGACCTCTCCGACACCATTTGAGGTTGGAAAGCGGAGAACGAGATGGTAGGTAGAGGGCACAGCTCTCAATGTGTTAAGAGCTGGCCGCCCTAATATGATGTTGTAGGCTGACGGGCACTCTATTACCAGGAAGTTGACCATGACTGTGGAGCTTCGGGGTGTTACTCCGGCGGTGACGGGAAGTGTGATGGATCCAAGGGGATACACTTTTTCCCCTGAGAATCCAATGAGGGGTGACCTGATTGGCTGTAGCCTCTCCCTGCCCAGGTTGAGCTTGTCATAGGCCTCTGCAAACAGGATATCCGCAGAGCTGCCACTATCCACCAGGATCCTGTGCACATGAAAATTGGCCACCGTCATGGTGAGCACCAAGGGGTCGTCATGGGGGTGTTGGATTTCCTCCAGGTCCTTGTCTGAAAAAGATATGACCACGTCGCCTTCCTGCTTCGGCACCTTAGATGGGCGCATCTCGTAGACATGTCTTGCCTTCCTGGCATGGGCCTTCATCGCGGAAAGTGATTCTCCCCCACCTGCTAGTCCCCCTGAGATGGTGTGGATTTCCCCCACTGGCTGCTGATCTTCCTGGTTGTGAGGTTGTGGTGCTCGTTCCCTTCCAGCAACGTACTGGCGTAAGTGACCACGCTGGATGAGCCCCTCAATTTGCCTCTTGAGGTCGTAGCAATCGTCGGTGTCATGCCGTGGTCACGATGGAAGCGGCAATACTTGTTAGGATTTCTGCGATTTGAAGGAGACTTCATTTTTCCAGGCCACTTTATCGCGGGGTCATCCTGGATCTGGAATAGGATGTGTTCCACGGAAGCATTGAGGGGAGTGAAGGGTTGACGGTTCCTCTGAGGAGCAGGACCTAGCCGGTCCTTGACAGGGACTTTCTCTGTCCTGCCATGTTTGTTGCTGGTCCCCTTCTTATCGTCCCTCTCCCTTTCCTTCCTTTTATCCCCTGCTCTGGAAGACTCACCCCGCCTGGCCCTTGTGATGTCTTCTGCGTTTATGTACTTTTGGGCCTTGGCTAGCAGCTCTGGCATGCTCTTCGGTGGGCGCTTCAGAACTGAGAAAAGGAAACTTGATGAACGGAGGCCACCCAAGAAGGCGGTCATCGTCACCTTGTCGTCGGGTTCATCAACTTGGAGTACCTCCTCGTTAAAACGAGTGAGGTAACTCCTCAGGCTCTCCTCGCGGTCCTGCTTTATACTAAGCAGGTGCGTAACTGGCTTCTGGTGGCGACGCCCTCCAATGAAGTGTGAGACGAATGATCTGCTAAGCTCGGCGAAAGAGGCAATAGAGGCGGGGGAGAGCTTAGCAAACCACTGTCGGGCAGACCCCTTTAACGTGGTTGGGAATGCCCTGCACATGATTTCGTCTGGTACGTTGTGCAATTGCATCAAGGTCTTGTAAGTGTCGAGGTGGTCCAGTGGATCCTTTGTTCCATCAAAGGTCTCCAGAGATGGCATTTTGAACTTCTGAGGGAGGGGGTAGTTTGCTACATCAGGTTTGAAAGGCGTATCAGTACGCCTTACCAGGTGGTCAACAGTCTCGGGTCCCTGTGCCTTCATGGCGTTGAAGACATCACCGAGTTGATTCTGTACCTCCTTTATCTTTTCGTCCCAATGATTGGGGGCTCCTCTGGAATGATCATGGAAGTGGCTTCCATGCTCCATGCTTTGGTTTTCACCCTCATCCTCCTGGAGATAAGGGTCCTCTCCCTGGGAAGCAAGGGGAGGGGGAGGTGGAGCTCCCTCATGTTGGGCTTCCCGAAGTGGGGCGCCCAATGGGGTGCTCGGGCGTGGAGCAACAGGGCGGGGTGCTCCTTGATGTCCAGGACGTGGAGCTCCTTGGGGTGCTCCATGTTGTGCACCTCCGTGGGGCCCTCCATGTTGTGCATCTCCGTGTGGTGCTCCACGTTGTGCACCTCCGTGTGGTGCTCCACCTTGGTGTCCTCCATGCTGTGCACCTCCGTGTGGTGCTCCTCCTTGTCCAGCAAGTATGAGTTGCAGTAACTATTGGTTTTGAGCAACCAGTTGCTGCATGGTCTCCAATATTTGCTGGGGATTCGGGGCTAGAGTATCCGGAACAGGGTTGATAGGCGGGGGAGCAACCTCCTCCTCTCGTGGAGGATTGTCTTCATGTTGGTTCATGGATCGAGTAGTGATCGCCATTAGTTAATGGATGTAATGTTCAGGAGTGAGAATTTTGAATAATTCCCACAGACGGCGCCAAACTGATGATGCACAAAAATGGTTTTGCACACCACCTGTCAAGTGTAGGTAATAAATGCAGTGAAATCAATGAAAAATTAAAGAAGACACGATTTATAGTGGTTCGGTCAATTCGACCTACGTCCACTCTTCAATGGCTTCAGTTGCCGGGTATTTTATTAATTCAGAGGTATGGAGAATAGAGATACAAGGTTTGAGAGAATGGAGAATCAAAGAAGGAGTGGTCTCCGGTCGTCGGTCTGTCCTCTGTAAGTGTTGGTGGGGCGTGACCTTCTTCTCTCGTCTCCTCACAGATTGAGGCTACTTTATCGCAGCTAAGAGATCATTCTGGTGGAGATCATGACTTATCAAGGCTACTTTATCGCAGCTAAGAGATCATTCTGGTGGAGATCATGACTTATCCTCAAGGCTACTTTACAGCTAAGAGATCATTCTGGTGGAGATCATGACCTATCCTCAACGGAAGGAGGAGGTTGGGGAGCTCCTCATGAAACGTGGTCAAAGCTTGGACCGTTTCCTTCGGTGGTGCAGATAAGCTTCTCATGCTCTCCTCTTGATGACGTGCTAAGCAAAAAGTCTAACCGGTCTTGAACTGTCTTGGGCTTGGTAGATTCAAAATGAGGTTGGGCTCCTCAACTGGAGTTGGATTTTAACAGATGAATTGGACTATTTGGGCTTAACTCATCAAATAGCTTCCACTATCTTCATGGAGTATCTAAAGATTTTTATTGTTCACCGTTATTTGGTAGTTAAGATAAAAATACTTGTGTAGACAATATGATTCATTTGTCCTCCTACTTCAACTTAATTATTTTCATCGTAAAATAGAAGAACAAACATGATTCTTTCCAACTTATCTCAAAAACACAACATTGACCAAAAACAAATCTCAGAAAAAATCTCAACCCGTCACTTTTGCTTTTATCAACTTGTTAACTACTAAAAAAAAAAAATTCAGAAAAAATCCGACATTTTTGCTTTTATTATGGGAGTAAAATTGCTGCCTCAAATATCACATTAGATTGTCGTAAAAAAATAAAAGATATATTTATGACGGCAACGATACTGTCAAAAAAAAATTTTTTTTTTTTAATTATTATGGACCATTAGTAACCAATGTTTTATACTCTGTGCATATACACACTCCGTACAAAATTTTTTTTTTTTTTGAGGGGCAGGGGGAGGGGAGAAGGGAATTTGAACTCTTGATCTCAATAAGACAAAATTTTCACAATATAAGAAGTACCATTAAACTAAAGACTCATAGGTATCCATACAACTACCCAATTCAATATATAGATAAAGTCAAAAGTAAATATAACCAACATTTTTAAAAACATAGTAATATTTTGGCATAAAAAAAATATCATGAGTTAAACAAAATATAAAATATGCACTTTTATGAAACATAACGATCTATGAATACGAGAAATTAATGCAAAAAATTGAACATCCTTCCTGAACCATCTACTCTCTCAATGACAGCTAAAAAAATATATAAAATTATTGTTACTATACTGAATATTTATATACGTATTTACAATAAAGAACTAAAAGAAGTTAGAATATACATCAACAGAGAGCCACGCAATATTTCTCCGAATGACTTGTCCAATTATGTAAATGATATATAAACGAGTCATATCATATATATATTTTTTAATTAGTTTCACCAATACTTGATTCGTTTATAATGGTATCGTGTCAGGTTCACTCGTTTACTAAACAAGTGGCTTAAGAAAGACTCAAACCCACTAATTTTATGTTGTGTTAAAGGGTGGTGTCATATTTTGATACCCCTAGTTTTGATATAAAAAAATGACTTTGTAAATTTTAATTTTTTTTCTTTGAACTAGAAATTTTATTTTGATGTAAAACTACGTAATTTTATAAAATATTACTTGTAACATAAAAAATAGTTGTGACCAATACAAATTTTTTTTAGAATTTTTATTCTTTAAACTATAAACTGTTTTTTAATCTAAAACAACATTTTAATATTTTATGAAATATTTTATACGACGGGAAAAATAGTTGCCATAAATATACAAAATTATTTTGAGTTTATGAAATATTATTTGAGGAAGAAAAAATAATTGTCTCAAATACAAAATTTCTTTTGAGTTTGTGACACTATTTATGGCAGAAAAAAAAAAGTTGTCACAAATATTAATACAAACACATTTTTTGTGACGACAAACACAGCTGCCACAAAAAAATTGTCTCAAACACGTCTTTTGTGACGACGAACACAGCCGCTATAAAAATTTGTCACAAAAATCCCTTATTCTTGTAGTTTAATGGAGTCTCTTACTTCTAGAAGAGGTTTCTACTACTTAGGGAAGAAGGTTATAGAATTACATATAATCAATGACATAAACACTTAAATTGATTAGAATGTGAGGGATTTGATCTCTATTTATAGTATACAGTTGTCTTGCATGATCTCTATAATCCTCTTGTAACTAACGCGATTCTTGCATAATCAATGTGATCCGCTTGAGGTTGGTACAATCCATGTGATAGAATATTTGACCGTTAAAGGCTATATTCCCTATGCGTGTTATGGCCTTTTAAAAAGTGTAAGTTGTCGTTGTCACTGTATGCACTAAGGTCATGTCAGTGATGATTCTCGACCTGCACCTCCTGAGCTAATGATCATGAACTGAGAGGTTTGAGCTAAGATGTCTGAGCTAAGAGGTTCGAGCTTAGCCTTGACTAATTTTTGGTATCATCAATTGTCCCCGAGTCCCTAGTGAGGTAAGCTTTGCCTGATGTAGATTGGGAGTGACCTACACTATTGTGGACAAGCTTAGCTCGATTTTTACTTGAGAGGTGCATGATGAGACGTTTCCTAAGTTTTTTGGCATTGCACATGTGTGAGGAGTCATTCTTGCCTCGATTGTCACACGGTTCAACGTCTTTGTGCCACACCTCCAACCGTACAGATGTCTTAAATGCTACCACATGCAAAATCGCCAAAAAGAGCCCTCTATTCCAGCCTTTTCCTTTGTTTCAAAATTTTTTTTCCCTTTTTACCTAGAAGCACCCTTCTCTCTCTCTCTTATCTCTATCTCTCTCTCTTTCTCTTTCTCTCTATTGCAATTTTGTCTTTTTCCTTTCCTTTCCTACTATCCAAGCTATCTCAGTGAGTGCTCAAATCATTCGGAGATCTTATGAAGCTTGTTCTATTCTTCCTTGGTGCCCCCCTTGGGTTCTCAATCATCGATCTTCTTCAATTTCTAGGTATCTCCTTGAGTTTCTTGTTTAACCCTGGGTCCTACGAACTCGACGTGGTTATTCCACTTCTGGAAATTTTGCTTCCATTACTTTAGGAGTCTGGGTCATTCCTTGTCATTTCTTCCCATTTTCTTGGATCCCTACACCACAACTAGGGCCTTCCTCTTTGGTCGTTAGAGTCTTAATTCTCTAGCGCTTGAGGACTGTTTTTTGAACATTCTATCTCTTTATGCTTCTTTTGGCTACTTTTTCCCTTGTGCCCTTATGTATGCTTCTTTTGAGGCCACGAGATATTTTGTCTCCCTTACAATGTCTGATAGATCTCTTGAGGTCCGATCCCATCGTAGTAGACAAATTAGAGAATAAGTCCTTGGAGAACTTGGTGATATACGAGACGTGGGAGATGAGATAGATAACTTTCTCAGGTTTGATGTAATCGATGCCCTAGGGTTGATGTAATCGATTCCCAAGTTATTAGGGATGGGGCTCCCTTGATTCTTTCGGGCCCAGTTGCAAAGCCCAAAAAGTCTCGAAAGAGATTATCTAGGAAGAATGTGGTTGGGACCTTAGGCACGACCGAGGATGTTGATGTTAATCTAAGTGCCTCAGACATCTTGGGACCTATCAAAGTCAACCCCTTCTTCTTAGTGCACTTTCTGCAAAATTTGGCTTCCCTAGGGACATACGTGTCTGGTGTCCCAATAAGGAAAATCGATATGACACAATGCTCACTAAGAAGACATGTTTCTTCTTTGCTGTTTTTGAGAATGGTCTTTGGTTTTTTATGCACTCCTTTCTATAGTCTCTTCCCCAGCATTTCAATGTTTGCCCAGCTTAACTTTCTCCCAACTTCTAGGGATATCTTAATAGAACCTATGGTCATTTTCAAGAAAAATGATCTGGTTGGTTTCCCTTTTGTTCCTTTGCTCATGCATTTCTTCAATGTCAAATTCTCTCCTACCGACAAATTTTCGAAATGCGCAAAGACCCAACACGTGATTACTGACCTTCCGAGTTGCTACAAAGGTTGGAAAAATAACTTATTTTTTGTGCCCAGAAAGGAGTGAGAGTTCAATTCAAGAGATGCCTTTGACACGTTTCTCGTACCTCAAGCTTGGTCAAGCCTAGATAATTGGGATGAGTCTATGCTAGGGTGCTTTAGTTGAGCTTATTCTTATTTTATCTCATCTTTTTTCTTTAACTACTGATGTCTTTTTTGGTTGTTTCAGGTATTCTTCCTAAGCTTGACGCCAACGATAGTTGTTCCTTAGGGACCTAAAGGAATGTCTTCTTGAGAAATAAGTCGGGCTTCTCGTGCCTTAACTGTTGCTAGATACAGCCTCGGACCTCTGAAGGCGAGAGGAGAAGCAATTGTAACTTTATCTACTCTCGAAAAAGAAGATTTTATTGGTAAGAACTTTGCATTGTACTTTAGATTTTTGCTTTACTTCGTAGGATCCTCAACTGACTTTTAAGCTACCATTTATTTTCCAGATCTCGACACTATGGCCCTTGATACTGATGTCGTGAGTGCCAAGCTGGCTAAAATGAGGGAAGATGCTCAAACTTTCGAAGCAACTAGGAAAAGGAAAGTGGAGGTCGAGCTGAGCAACAAACTGAAATGTCCTCAAAAGGTTGCGAAGAAAGATTCTCCCAAGAAGGCTCCTCCTGCCCCCAAGCCCCCTGTGGACGTTCAGAAGGTTAATATGCCTTCCTCTGAAATTAAAAATTCTCCTACATAGGCTTCCAAGACCTCTCCCATGTTGAAGGAAATGGTTAAGGCTTCAGATGCAATAGCTTCATCTCTTCGGGATCTTCCTCCGTCGAAGTCTATTGAAGGGGCACCTCTGGAGCAGCTTCTCGGTTCAGCAGGGAATTTTTCGGCTAAGATGGCCAAAGTCACATGTTCTCTTCTTAGAGATATGAACTTGGCTACTAGTGTCATTTTTTCGATCTTCCTTAAGGCTGACCATCAGGAGGCTTCCTCGATGCCCTTCCCCACCTCAATTACCACTGCCTTGTATGGGGAAACCTCGATGAGTCCCTAATTTCTACCTTTAATTAGAGCCCATTCTTCAAATCCAGCTTTATTTTTATTTTTATTTTTCTTTGTAGATGACGATTCATGTTGGAGCTCTTGTGAGTAAGGCTCAAGTCTCAGAGAAGGCTGCTGGGGAAGCCAAGGAATCCTTTAAGTCTTATTAGTTGGTCTTCAAGAATTATGACCTCAAGGCGCAAGTGAAAGACTTGAACTCATCCAAAAATAACCTTGTGACTGAGGTCAAGCTCTAGACGAATGAGGTAAAACTCAAGAGAGATAGTCTCGCACAAGCTCGGAAGGATGTGGTGGTGGCATGGGAAGTGACAGAGACAGTGAAGGATGATCTGAAAGAGCTGAGTGACATCAATGTTGTTTGCCTTAAGGAGATTGATGCAGAGAGGTCTAGGGTGGTTGAGGAGGACACCACCACAGTTGATTTGAAGGACAAGTGTGCCACTGCCTAGGCTAAGGATTATTTTGCCTTTCAGGCACATGCCACGAAGAATTACCGAGAGATGGACTTTGAATACGAGCCTCCCCTTGGAGAGGAAGAAGAAAAATTCTCTACTAAAGGGGAATAAGTTACAGAGAAAAAATTTACAAATATGGCTGAGGTGAAGAATTTTTAGCCTGCTCTACCAATGGCTGCTTCTAATGAGGTTCCAACGACTACTTCTAATGAGGTGGAGACTTCTGCCCCCGCTCTGCCTAAAGACTAGTTAGGCCCAACTTCTTCTTTGCCTAAGGGACAATCAGACCTAGCTCTTGCTCTGCCTGAAGGTCAAGCGAACATTACTTACCTCGAGTTTCCTATAAGTGTTGAAGAGACCACTATTTTTGCATCATATGCTTAGCCTTTCTATCTTTTTTTGAGCTCTTGTAATTTTCTAGACATTGAACTTTCAGTTTTGTAACTTTCTTCTAGTTTTGAATAATAACTAATATTGAAAAATTTTGTCTTAGTAACTTTTCTTTTCTTTATGCTTGTAATTTTTCCCTTCTTCATGCTTAAGGTGTGGAGATATGTAACCGTCCTTGCCCCCTACTTCAAGAAGGGTCTTTGGTCTTCCAAAAGCATTTTATTTCAAAACTCATGTTTGTGAGGCCAAGTTTGAGGTTTGTGTGTCCCCCCAGTCTTGGCCTTACAGAACATTTTTGAGCTTGAAGAGCTCTGTTCAAGAGCTGAAGTGCTTATCAGTTGTTTATGAGTTGAGGAACTCATCTTCTGTTTATGAGCTGAATAGTTTATCATTTATTTATGAGTTGAATAACTCATCTTTAGTTTATGAGATGAAGGACTCATCATTTATTTATGAGTTGAGGAACTCATCTTATGTTTATAAGCTGAAGAGTTCATCATGTTTGTTTATGAGCTGAAGAACTCATCTTACGTTTATGAGCTGAATAGCTTATCATTTTATTTATGACTTGAGGAACTTATCTTTGATTTATGAGCTGAAGAGCTCAGTGTTTACTTAAGAGTTGAGAAGCTTAGCTTATTTTTATTAGTTTAACAACTCAATAAGTTTTCTAAATGAATGATTTGAATCTTTCATTTATTGATGAAGACCTTTACAAAGAAGTCTTCTTCTTTAGCTTTCTGACCCCGCTTCCCTATTGGTAAAATCTCTTCAAATGGTCTGTGTTCCACGAGTGAGGTAATATTTTTCCTTCTCTGGTTTGCAACTCGTGGTTTCCTGGCCTGAACATCCTTGCTCTATTTGGGTCCCAGCTTCCAATGTACAGGGTTCTTCCCAGCCAGGAAGAGCTTCTTTAGGACAAGATCTCCTACTTTGAAACTTCTTTGATGAACCCTCATGATATAGTATCATTCTATCTTCCTCTAAAAATCTACGATGCGCTGCAAGACGCTATTCCTCTTCTTATCTAACTAATCAAGATTAACAAGCAATGCCTTATCATTGCGTTCTAGATCTGTGAGCTCTGTCCTTAGAGATGGAGCGCCTATTTTTGACAGGAACCACTACCTTAGTGTTATAGGTAAGAGCAAAAGGTGTCTCGTTCGTGGCTGTTTTGGCAGTGGTTCTACAGGCTCATAGTAACCCTAACAAATGCTCCACCCATTGGCTCTTTGAAACTTTGAGTTTGATTTTTATAGCCGCTTTGATAGTTTGGATGTTGACTTCCGCTTGTCCGTTGAACTGAGGATGAGTTGGTGTAGAGAAATAGTTCTTTATACCAAGCTCGGCACAGAACCCTTTGAATGTCGAATTCTCGAATTGCCTCCCATTATTTGACACAATGGCTTTTGGAATCTCAAACTTGCAAATTATAGATATCCCAATGAATTTTTGGATTTTTTGCTTGGTGATCCTCGCAAAGGGCTCCGCCTCAGCCCACTTAGTGAAATAATCGACCCCAATTATAGTGAACTTGCATTGCCCTATGCTAACTAGGAGAAGCCCAAGTATATCTAGTCCCCATTGTTGGAAGGACCAAGGGCTTATCACTTATGTGAGCTACTCTAGCAGACAGTGCATGATGTTTGAATGGGGTGGACAGACCTTACATTTCTTGACCAACTCTCTTATGTCCTTGATTATTGTGGGCTAGAAATATGCCTACCTTAGTGCCTTATAGGCTAAGGTTCGAGCTCGAATATTGTTTTCACAAATTCCCTCATGAATCTCCCTTAGGATGTAGTTCGCTTCGTATTCTTCGATGCACCTTAGGAGAAATGAAGAGAAGCGTCACTTGTAAATTTTCCCTAGATGAGGGTGAATCTGGATGACCTAGTTCTTAGCTTTACTGCTTCTTTAGAATCTGCAGCTAGAGTGCAGCTAGAGTTCCATTTTGTAGATAAGCTAGGATTGGGTCCATCCTTGTTGGTTGTGTGCTAATAGGGAGAACTTCTTCTGGTTCACAATTCACTAAGGGCTCGACTAGGTGTTCAATTGGTATAAATCTGTCTAGACTTTCTTGGGAGGTAGTGGCTAGCCTGGCTAGAGCATTGGTTTAGGAATTCTCTACTCGGGGAATTTGCACGATCTTGATCTGAACAAATTTTTTCAAAAAGTCTTGCACCTTTCTTAAATATAGCGCCATCTTTTCCCCTAGTTTCATATGTCTCCTCGATCTACCTTACCATCGGTTGTGAGTCACTGTGTATTATGACCTATTCTACTTCCATAGAATAAGCTAACTTGAGCTCGATGATCATTATTGTATACTCTACTTCATTGTTTGAAGTTTTAAAGTCGAACCTAAGGGCGTATTCCATCTGGTGAGGTCAGGATCAATCTAGCTCCGCTGCCTTGTGCGTTATATGCCTCGTCAACGAAGAGTTTCCATGTTGGGAGGTCAGGGACGAGGTGGTTTGAGTCCTGAGGTGCCTCTTGTTCCACAGGAATGGTGAATTTTGCAATAAAATTGGCTAAAACACTCCCCTTAATGGCGATCTTGGGATGTTGAAATCGCTAAGCTTGATTGCCTATTTCACTTTTCTTCTTGACGACTCAGGCTTGTGCAAGATTTGATTCATTGGTTGATCCATGGGGATCTCTATCGTATGAGCTTGAAAATAGGGCTTGAGCCGTCTTTCTGCTATTACTAGGGCTAGAACCAGTTTCTCCATCTTTGGGTATCTCTACTATACTCCTCTTAGAGCTCTGCTACAATAATAGACTGGCTGCTAAGCTCTGTCTTGTTGCCTTACTAAAGTTGTGCTCTTGGAGACACTGTAAGGTGTAGGGTAAGGACTTTCCCTTCTCAAGGGCTAACTAGAACTAGAGGTGATCTAAGGTACTCCATAAGAGCTTGAATGTCTCTTTGCATCGCTCATTGCAATGAAAAGCTACTTTTAGTATTTTGAAGAATGGTTGACACTTGTCACTCGATCTAGAGACAAATTAGCTTAATACGACTATTTTTCCTGTCAGACGTTGAATTTCTCTTATGTTTGTGGGTGGATGAATTTCAATCACTGCTTGAAATATGCTCTAGATTGGCCTCGATGCCTTAACTATTACCATGAAGCCTAGGAATTTTCCTGCTAAGATCCCACAGGCACATTTTGCAGGGTTGAGGTTCATCTTATACTTCTGGAGTATCTAAAAAGACTTTTCAAGGTGATGGATGTGGATCTTGGCCTTTAATGATTTCACCAGCAAGACATCGATGTAGACTTTCTTAGATAACCCGATCAACCCTTGAAACATATGATTTACCAACCGCTGATAGGTGGCCCCTGTATTTTTTAGCCTGAATGGCATAACCTGATAGTAATATGTCCCTTACTCAGTCACTAATGAAGTTTCTTCTTGGTCATTGGGGTCCATCCTGACCTGGTTGTATCATGAGAAGGCATCCATGAAGCTGAGTAGCTCATGCCCCGTGATGACATTCATGATTAGGTCAATCCGTGGGAGTGAAAAACTACCCTTCGGGAAAGCACAGTTTAGGTCGATGAAATCAATGCAAAAGCGTCATTTGCCATTGGTTTTCTTCACGAGCACCACATTCACCAACCAAGTTGGATAATCTAATTCCCTGATGGCTTTGGCTAGAATGAGCTTAGATATTACTTTGTTTAAGGCTTTTTATCTCTTAGGGGTGAAACTTCTTCGTTTATGCATTATGGGCTTGAAGGTCAGATTGACATTGACCTTATGCACAATGACTGAGGGGTCAATCCCTTGCATATCCTCTTGTTTCAAAGCAAAAACCTCGATATTTGCTTTTAGGAACTAGATGACGAGGTGCTTGACCTCCTTGAGCAGCTTGGAACCTATGTACACTAGGTGTCATGGTCATTATCCAATTGAACAGGTTCCAATTCCTCTGAAGGTATTGGTCTTATTTTCAGCTCATCCTTCATGTCCAACTCATCCAACTGTATAGTTTCAACTACTCCTGCTTCATTTATGCTACTTAGCATTCTCTTGCTATGCAATGGTCTCCTCGAATCACCCCTACACCATTCTCTGTTGAAAATTTAATTAAGAGATAGTAGGCTGACAGGACAGCCCTCATAGCAGAGGGAAGGTCTTCCCAAGAGAACATTATAAGTTGTGGGGTCATCCACAATTAAAAAGCGTACGGTA
Source organism: Ilex paraguariensis (assembly GCA_963454935.2). NCBI lineage: Eukaryota > Viridiplantae > Streptophyta > Magnoliopsida > Aquifoliales > Aquifoliaceae > Ilex > Ilex paraguariensis. The sequence goes on along the minus strand of CAUOFW020006303.1, from coordinate 291,932 downwards.
GTTGTAGACTGGTATGGGAGGGTTTCCCCTAATATGAACACACATGATGGATCCCAAGGGGTGTATTTTTCCCCCCAAGAACCCGAGCAAGTGGGTTCTGACTGGCTCAAGCTTGTCTCTATCGATACCTATCTTGTCAAAGCTAACGCAAAAATGATGTCAGCCAAGCTGCCATTTTCGATAAGAACTCGGTGGATAATTTTGTTGGCGATTATGGCCTTCACTACCAAGGTATCATCGTGAGGAAGCTAGCAACCTTCCAAGTCCAAATTCAAGAACATGATGTCCATGCTTAGCCGTGGTGACTTAGAGACAAATTGGATATCTAATACATCTTTTGTTCGGACTTTCCTTATGTGGACTTTCCTTACTGAGCTCGTCTACCTTCCCCCCGATAAATCCTCTAGAGATAACCCTGATTTCACCCATGAGTTACTGATGTTGAGGTGGAGTTTGCTATTGTGGTGCAGGAGGTGGGTTAGCTCCGTTTTGATTGGTATAATGGCCGCAGTCTCGGTGGTACTCATAGTACTTCGTGACATCCTGCTTAATCGAATTCGCCTTTATTCAAGGTGGCCACCTCAAGAACTTTTTTTTTTGGAACTCGTAGAGCACTTGTGATGTCGTAGTGTTGAGGGGTGTAAACTGTCATGGGGCATACTTTGGTTGTAGCTCCTAATGAGGAGGACCCAGGTGGTCTCTGATGTCACCCCACCTCTCCTTGGAGATGGTTCTCAGCTTTGGTCCTTTCTAAGACTTTGATCTCTTATCTTCTCCTTCTTCCTATGAGCTATGGATCTTCCAGTTTTTGAGAGGAAAACCTCCTCTTTGTTTATATATTTATCTGGTTTTGCCAACAATTCAGCTATGATAGCTTGAGGATTTTTTGCAACTGAGAACAGAAAATCTTTCAATTGTACTCTCAGCTTGACGGTAAAGGCTATGAGGGTAAACTTCTCGTTAAGGACGTCCACTTTTAGGGACTCTGAGTTGAACTTTTGGACATAAATCTGTAGCGACTCGTTCGTACCCTACTTCACACCTAGCAGGTGGTAGCACCACTTATGGTAAGTTCAAGCTCCTATGAAGTGGGACATGAATAAGATAAAGAGCTTTCTAAAAGTGGAAATCGACATTGGAGCTAACCTATTGAACCAAGCCAAGGTTGAACCCTTCAGAGTGATGAAAAGGCTCGGCAGCGCACTAGATCTTGGTATCCATGTAATTCTATCCGATTGTTGTACGTGTTAAGGTGGTCCATAGGATCTTTTGTCCCATCAAAATTTTTTGATCTGGGGCATCCAGAATTTTTAGGGAAGAGAAAAGTGTAGCACTTCGGGGGTAAATGTCGACTTTGTTTGCTAAACCAAAGCATCTATGATCATCGAGGTTTTTCTCTTCACCGCCTTTTTCATATTGGGCTAGTTGTGCCCCTTGGGGGTTTTGAGCGGGGATGAGATTTACTAGATCCTCTTTTTGTTGGAGAAGACGATCATTGGCTTGACGTAATGCCTTGAGTTCGTTGTTTGGAAGGGGGTCTACTATTGGCAAATTACCTTCTAGGTTTAGGAGAGGATTTATGGGAATTCTCTATTGTCCCACAGCAGTGGTTTCCTACTGGTTTTGTAAATGTAATGGATTTGCTTAATTTTTGCTCATGTTGCGCGTAGGGACCATCAATTATTGAATGGATCAATAAATTTTTAGCAGGAATCGGAACAATCGATCCCATAGACATTGCTAACTGATGGAGTGATCTGCACGATTAAGTAGAGTTGAACGATTTGGAAATCTTATTATGGATGTTGATGGGGTTTATTGGGATACCCAATCAGAGCTTTTGGGCTCTTGGGGGTTGAGCAATCGATTCAAGAGTTAATAGCTACGAATAGAAATCAGTAGACTGAAAATTTATAATGGTTCATTAGCTCAAAAACTCGGCTAGTGCACTCTAATGGAGTCTCTTGCTCCAGGGGGATTTTTCTATTTCTTGGCGAAGAAGGTTACAAGATTACATATAGTCAATGGCACACATGATTGATTAATTACAATGCGAGAGATTTGATCTCTATTTATAGTAAATAATTGCATTATGTGATCTCTACGATCCTTCCATAACCATTCTTGCATAATCAACATGATTCCCTTGGGGTGGTTACGACTCATGTGCCAAAATATTTTGCCGTTAGAGATTATATTCTCTAATTGTGATGTGGCTTTTTGGAAGGTATGAACAGTCACCATGATTCCTGACCTGTGCCTCCCGAGCTAATGATTATGAGCTGAGAGGTTCTAACTAAGAGGTCCGAGCTTAGCTTTAGATAATTTTTGGTATCATCAATATCAAATCTACATGTTTTCATACTCTAAAGCATAATATTTGAGTAAAATAGTTTTGCTGATTTTTTTTCATTTTTTTTTGTAAGTCATTATTACAAAAATGAGATGAGAAGATTTAAACTGACGATTTTAAGGTCTAACAGTGGAAACAGTGGGTATTAAACTTCAAAGATTAACTCAAGTGATAACAATATACGAGTTGTAAACCCAAATGTTAGTGTTCGAATTTTAACAACCCCTTGAGGTTAGGTTATGAGCGATTTATTAATCATGAATACTTTAATTCCTGACGTAAATGGTCTACTTTTGACCGAACTAAATAATGAATTATTTAAAGTATGCGTAATTTGGTCAAGACATACCTGACCATTGAAAAAAAAAACAATGGTCATTAGATCTGCTAACTTCTAATCAAATTTTATAACTTAAATGATATGATAGAGTCACTCACATTTGGTATAAAAAAAGATAAATAATATTTAAATATTGTGCGGGTATTCTAAATCATATATTTTTTTAACATTATATGCTAAATTATTTGAATTATGAAATTTGGTTATAAAAATTACATCAATATATACTAATTTGGTTATCTTACAAGTCCCGTCCAATCGGGGTGCAGTAAAAATATCAGAAACTTGGAGAGGTGTTAACTTAATTTATATCCAAAAAACATAAAAAAAGACTTTGTAGGTCTGAGAACTGACAACAGCTGTTTTTTCTGCAAAAACTGGAGTAGTCAGAGAGAGACTAGGATGGGTGGAAGGCTCACCATGGTTCAATTGCCGAAGCGTCCCTCTCTGTCAGAGGAAGGTTGATATAATTTCTTGTGAATAATTAAACGGACACCAACGCATATTTATAACATAGTTCATTTGGTAAGGAGAATTAAAAAAAAGAAAAAAAATTTTACCAATAAAAAGAGATAAAAAAACAAAAGAGATATATTTTTTATCATTTAATATTAAATAAAAAATGAACGGGAAAGAAAAACATACATGTCCAATGAATAAAAAATGATTAAAAGTTAATTTTTTTAAAACACTTTTTAAAGGTTTGAGATGAACAGGTACCTATCTTCCACGTGGCCAATGTGAAACAAAACCTCATCAACTTTACACACCGTACACACTTTATAAAAGGACGTTGCCATGTGAGGGGTGGGTAATAGTAAATTAACCAACCCACTGAATAGCTGCGCTTTTCTCTTCACTTCCCACCCAAATTTGGACGGAAAGAATATGGCGTGCGGGATGGATACTATTTCAGCTTTTTTTCCTTTTCATCCCATTTTCACTTGGAACCAAACAATGAAAATTTTTTTTTTTCCTATTATTTATTCATCCCTTATTTTCCATCCATTAATTTTTCCGTCAAACCAAACATTCTATTAGTGTAATTAAATAAGAGGGCAACAATTATTAGTTAATTACATAAGAGGGCAGCAATAACTAAACGAAATTTCATAGATAATATAAATATTGAGTAGCAGAAAAAAGCGTATCTTGAAGGAAATAATTTATATTCTTGAAGCCCCTTAATGATACCCATAAAAATATATTTTTAATATCATGTTAAAAAGTGATTTGTAATCACAAGTTTTTAGTTTACTTATGACTATTAATCATAAAAATAACAAATATCTATATAATAAACTAGTTAGATTTCTTTGTCTTGACCTTTTCGCGATTCAGATCGATTGAAGATTATTGATCCGACGATTCTAATTAGACTTTCATTCTTTTTAAAATTCTAAGATTTCTATTTCTAATATAACTCTCTTTCTCTCTCTATATCATACACCCAACTTTCATACATTTATGAGTATATATAACTCTCTCTCCCTCACAGATATTTTAAACAAACACTCTCCCATCTCTCTCTTTATATAGATAAGATAAAATAAAATTTAATTAGGATGGTCAAGATAAACAATGTTATCTCATAGTTTCTCTCTTAGCATTCTTAGTATTATTTGGTTGTCTTGATGATTCTAATTAGACTTATTTACTCAAAAAAAGAAAAAATCTCAGGTTATAGATATTCAAAGTTAAGCTAATCACCAATAAAAAAAAAATTCAAATTCAAGCTAATTACAAATAAAAAAATAACAAGTGATACCAATTGCACCAAAAAAATAAAAAAATTCAAAACCAAACTAATCACTAATAAAAAATAACAAGGGATATCAATTGCACCAAAAAAAACTAAAACATTTAAAGTCAAGCTAATTCCCAATAAAAACAATATCAATGACCAATAAAAAAAATAAGTGAAACCAATTGCACAAAAAAAAATTCTAAACCAACTATTAATTTTTTCCCTTATTTGCATTATTTTCCCCTTGCTAATGTTCATATTTTTTAAATACTTAAATTGTGCAAAATAAACACCAAAACAATAAAAAGATTAGTTGAATCAACTCTCTTTCTCTCTCTATCTCATACACCCAATTCTCATACGTATCTTAGTATATAACTCTCTCTCTCTCCCTCACAGATATTTTAAACAACACACTCTCTCATCTCTTTCTCTCTCTCTCTCTCTCTATATATATATATGAGATAGAATGAAAATCTAATTAGGATCGTCAAGACAAATAATGTTATCTCACAGTTTCTCTCTTAGTATTATTTGTTTGTCTTGACGATTCTAATTAGACTTATTTACTCAAAAAAAAAAAATTCTCAGGTTATAAATATTCAAAGTCAAGCTAATCACTAATAAAAAAATAAAAATTCAAAGTCAAGTTAATCACCAATAAAAAAATAACAAGTGATACCAATTGCATCAAAAAAATAAAAAAATTCAAAGTCAAACTAATCACTAATAAAAAATAACAAAGGATATCAATTGCACCAAAAAACTAAAAAATTTAAAGTCAAGCTAATTATTTATAAAAAAATATCTATGACCAATAAAACAAATAAGCGAAACCAATTGCACTAAAAAAAATAATATTCTAAACCAACTATTAATTTTTTTTTCTTATTTGCATTACTTTTCCCTTGCTAATATTCATATTTTTTAAATACATGAATTGTGGAAAATAAACACTGAAACGATAAAAAGGTCAGTTGAATCAATTTTTTTTAAGTAGTGAAATTTTGATTTTGTTGATTTGGTTTAATTGCAGAGTGAAAATATTTTTTTAGCATCTGATAAGTCATAGCGGCAAATAATTTAAATTAGTTGTCCTTGCAGTTACAAATAGATTCACTGGACAATGTTAGTTCAATTGGATTTTTTTTCCTATTTTTGTGGAAATTTGATTTGTAGTTAAATGTGAACTAGAGAACTTATTCATTAGATTTAGCAAGAGATTGAAAAAATGAACACTCATTGGGAAAGAGAGCCACCATGAAGAAATTTAAGGCAGAATAATTTTGTAATGATGTTAATTTAATTTCATAGGAATTTTCAGATTGTATTAATGTAATATGATTTTTACATTTCAATCATTGCACTTCTTTTATTTAAGACATTATAGTATGCCCCATTTCCTTAGCAAATTTTTTGTGTTAAGAGTGCCTTCAGGCACGGGTAATGATTAGTATATAATAAAGTAGTTAGATTATTTGGTTTGAACTTTTCACGGTTCAAATCATTTTGATCTGATGGTCCTAATTGAATTTTCATTACTTTTACAACTCTAAGACTCTCATCTCTCATACAACTCTCTCTCTCTCTCTCTCTCTCTCTCTCTCTCTCTCTCATACTATTATCATTTTTTTTTGTTTCCCATGTGTTGTTTTTGTGATTATTATTTAATCCATAAAATAGATAAAATTATATGTTATGCAATTATTTATTTTATAAAACTAATTCAAAATATTTATATATCCGCATCATATAATTTGCCACATACTTCTTACTTTGTAAATAATATTTAATATAAATAAAAAATAGTAAATTGACTATAAACACCAAATAATATTCAACACGAAATGAATCTTAGATTCTAAATTGATATATAATTTTATCAAACATTGAAATTTAATTTTATCTAATTTATATTCAACTTTGTCGAATTAATATCAAATTATTTTTATTTTTATTAAATAAATATTAAAATTTATTTAATCAATTTTTTAGAGTACTAAATTAAGTCTTATTTGATTTTATTAAATTTTTAATTTTTTTTAATACTAAATTTGGGGAAGAACAATTGTAAAAAAAAAATTTTGAGATGAAATTGTCAATTTTTTTAGTAATATTGACGAAAGTGAGACATAGAGGGTTTGATTGAAATGAATTTCAAACTTCAATGGTCTTCATGTTATTTATAAAATGTCAGGAGGTGCAGTGTAATATTGTCAAAAATTAACGAATATCCATAATTTTTATCCTATTTTTAATTAAAGATTAATTTATTATTATTTTATTTTAAAAACTTGAATTATTGTATTTCTAATAAAGAAAGTTATAAGTCAAGAGGGTTTGTTGGTAACTAAAAAAGAAATGTGTGTGGGTGTGTTTTTGTTTAAATTTATATGTAGAGGATTGAATATTTGGTGATTAAATTTATAATTATATTATGTCATTTTGTGGTTAAATATTGATAGTGGTTATAAATTCATGAGTTTTATAAATAAGCATGATTTTGTTGATTTGATTTATTGCTAAAAGATTGTGAATTTAATTGTATTCTATTAGTATTTTTTTTTCTATAGTACCTTCAGGTATGAGTAATGACCAGTAAAATAATAAAATATGAAATATTAAGTGTTTTACATTTTGATTGATAGAAATAAAAAATTATGTTATCCACAAATTATTTTTTGGTGACATAATTGGACCAATGAAAGTATCAAAGTGCGGTTTAAACAAAATTAACTCCAACTTTTCAATCAGATTCAGCTGGTTCCTATTCACCAATCTTCACCGGTGATTATGATGCTCACAATGGTAAATGAGACAACCCAGATTAACCAAAGTGTTCGAGAAACTTGTGTTTACGACATTTGATAGTGATTATACCTAAAATCATTCAAGACTTAGTTCGGTATTTCCAGCTCGGACAACTGAGCAAGGATTACGCAAATCATGACCATAGTCTTGAGGTGCACAGATCGAAAACCTTTGTTTACGAATATTTTATTAATGATGACAAGGACAACTGACAACTGACACCTTCTAGAAAGTCAAACCACACCCAAGAGAGTGTAACTCGTAACGGGGCCAATATCTTGATCGAAGAGTCGCAATTGCCCCAGTGCCATAGACGTTGATTGCGCAAAGAGAGCATCGATTACAAGAAAGTGGCAAGGATCACACAAGACATCTGAAGACTATAAAGAGTGATCTCTACTCACAATAGATTCAAGCAATTATATACATAATTACTTTGTATTAACTTGTGTAATTTCCCCCTTCTTATTAATAGAAAAATTCTCCAAGAGCAAGAAAATTCATTAGAGTGGATGAGCCGAGCTCCCAAACTGGTGAACCACTATAAATCTTTTGACTACTGTTTCTCACATCACATTACTTAAACACCAAGAGCCTAAAAACTCTGATTGGACATTCTAATGATTCCCAAATCTCTAGATAACTTGTCTCTACTCAGCAGTATAGAACATCACCATCAGTGGGCGCCATCTGTGAGAAACGCTTGCTTCCTGTTAAAACTCTACTAATATATTCATTAATTGATGGTTTCTATGTGCAACATGAGCAGAAATCAAATGAATCCATTATGCTTGTATAACCAGTAAGAAATCACCATTGGGGTACATCAGGGGATTCCTATGAATCCCCTGCCTAACTCAAAAGTTTATCCACCAATGGCGGATCCTCCTCAAAACAACGAACTTGAGGCTCTTTGTAAAGCCAATAATTGCCTCCCCCAACCAAAACGAGGATTTGTTGAACCTCATTCGTGCCCAAGAGGATCCCCCATGAAGAGAACATCATCATTAGAATCCCTTATAGGAGGTCGTAGTAGAAAATGAACACAGTCATTTGGTTGGCAACGCCCGCCGTTGATCCCAAAGGAATGAGGAGGAAAAAGAGGTCCAAAGCCAAAATAGAGGAGTCCCTAGAAACGAGTTCCCCAAAATCCCTCTCCAGCAAGAAGGAAAGAGTAATTTTGAGAGCAATGTTTTATAGCGATATAACAAGAGCTCAGCCACATGAAAGAGGCAGTAAAAAACAAAACACCGATGACAACAGATGCCCTAGTTCAACAGACAGAGTCTCCATTCACCCCCGAGGTGTTATACTTTCCTCTTCCCCAATAATTCAAAATGCCATAAATAGAGACTTTTGATAGGATAAAAGATTCCATGGTCCACTTAAAATAAAAAATCATATGGAATTTCATGGATACTAGGATCCAGTGTGACATCAAGCTTTTGCTATCACCCTGAAGAACTCAGCTTTAGCTTGGTTCAACAGATTGCCCTATCATCGATCTTCTATTTTAAAGAGCTCTCAATTTCATACGTATCCTACTTCATAGGAGCTCAAACCTACCATAAGCTGAGGTATCATCTTTTGAATTTGAAGCAAGGGCTGAGCGAATCACTATGAAGGTATGTCCAGAGGTTCAACTCGGAGTCCATAAAAATGGACATTTTTTATGAGGAGTTTGCCCTCACAGCCTTTATTGCCAGGTTGGGAATGTAATCAAAGGATCTAATGTTTTCAATTTCCAAAAACCCATAAGCCAATATGGTTTAGGTGTTGGCCAAAATGAAGAAATATATTAATGGCGAAGAAGTTCTCCACTCAAAAGCTAGAAGCTCTATAGCTCATAGAGAGAAGGAGAATATAAGAGATCGAAGTCCAAAAAAGGACAAAAGCCGAGAACAATCTCCGAGTAGAGACAGGGATCCTTCCCTAAAAAGAAGAGGTGACATCAAATATTGCCTAGGTCCCCCACCACAAAAACTACGACCAAAGTATACTCCATGACAGTTCACTCCCCTCAAAGCCACAATATCACAAGTACTCTATGAGATCTAAAATGAGAAGTTCTTGAGGTGACCACCTCAGATGAAGGTATATCCCAATAAACCGAATGCCACAAAGTATTGCAAATATCACGGAATCACAGTCATTACACCACAACCCATGAGAGAAATCAAAGTTATTTCCAAAGGATTTGTGGTAGGTGGAGGCACTCCATGTCCAAAACACCTTGGCTGAGCATAGATATCACATTCTCGAACTCGAATGTGGAAGGCTACCAGAACCCTCATGATGATCCATTACTAGTAAAGGCCATCATTGCCAACAAAGCCATCCACCTAGTTCATATTAACAATGGAAGCTTGGCCGACATCATCTTTGCATTAGCTTTTGACAAAATGGGTATTGACAGAGATAAGCTAGAGCTAGTGAGAACCCACTTGCTTGGATTCTCGGGGGACAACGTATTCCCCCTAGGTTGATCCAAATTGTTCTCCTAGTGGGGGATCCTCCCTATCAGTTAACAATCATTGTTCAGTTCTTGATCATGGATGCTCCTTCAGCATACAACGTTCTCTTGGGGAGACCTTCCCTCAATAACATACTCAGCTTATCACCTAGTAATGAAGTTCCTGACTGAAAACGATATGGGAATGGTCCGAGGAGATGAACGCGTAGCAAGGAAGTGTTGCATGGCGTCTATGAAGTTAAAAAAGGTCAAGACCATACAACTAGATTAGCTTGACATGAGGAACGAGCTAGAGGCAAGGCCTAAGCCTTCAGAAGAACAAGAACCTGTCCAACTGGACGATAACCCAGAGCACCTAGTGTATGTCGAATCAAGGTTGCTCAAGGAAGTCAAACACCTCATTCAGGTTCTGAAGCCAAAATGTCAAAGTTTTCGCTTAGAAACAAGAAGACATGTAGGGGATCGACCAATTGGTGATTGTGCACAAGCTCAACATTAACCCGACCTTCAAACCCATAAAATAGAAACAAATGAGCTTTATCCTAGAGCACCAAAAGCAATAAACGAGGAAATCTCAAAACTCTTCCATGCCAAGGCCATTAGGTAGGTGGATTACCTGACCTAGTTGGCCAATTTGGTCCTCATAAAGAAGACTAATGGCAAAGGGCGCCTCTACATCGAATTTACTGACCTAAATCGCACCTGCCCTAAAGATAGTTTCCCATTCCTTAGAATCAACTTGATCATGGATGCCATAACGGGTCACGAACTGCTTAGTTTCATAGACGCTTTCTCTAGGTATAATTAGATTAGAATGGACCCCAACGACCAAGAAAAGATTTCCTTCATAACCGATTAGGGGATATACAGCTACCAAATCATGCCTTTTGGGTCAAAATATGTAGGAGCCACCTACCAACGATTAGTAAATCGTATGTTCCAGGCGCAGATTGGTACATTTATGGAGATTTACATAGATGACATTCTGGTGAAGTCATTGAAGGTTGAGCTCCACGTTCAGTACCTTGAAGAATCTTTCCAGATTCTCAAGAAATACAAGATGAAACTCAATCTTACAAAATGCGCCTTTTTGGTATCCGCAGGAAAATTTTTAGACTTCATAGTCAATAGCCGAGGCATCGAGACTAATTTGTAGAAAGCTCAAACAATGATTGAAATGTAGCTGCCCACTAATATAAGGGAAGTCCAACGCCTGACAAGGAGAATAGCAGCATTAAGCCGGTTCATCTCTAGGTTGAGTGATTAATTCTAGCCACTCTTTAAGATTCTAAAAATAGTTTTCAATTAAAATGAATAGTGTGGGGAAAGATTTTCAAAAATAGCTTGTATTAAAAAACAAAGATTACAGGGCTAGAAAAATTACAAGAGAAAGTTAAAAGCTAAGTATCTACTGCAAGGTCAGTTATCTCTTCAGGCAGCTCTGGACCAACAATGTTTGCCTCACCCTCTGGCAAAGTATGAACAAGGTCAGAATGACTCTCAGGCAGGGAAATGGCTATGCTTGTTGGGTCTTTGGAAAGGATTGGTGCAGGGGCCTCGACCTCTGCAAGATCATTTGGGGACAAGATTTGCTCAAACTCGACAAAAGTAGCCACCAGGACCACCTCAGAAGGAGCTGTTGGCAGAACAAGGCCAAGAGCTTCAATCTTAGCAGGAGCGCTTGGTGAGAGTGTGGAATTAGGAGCCTCGACCTCAATTGTCTCCCCATCAGCTTTCTTCTCAGCAGGGGATCCTTCTTTCTCTTCACCAAGATGAGGGTCGAAGTCAAAGTCCAACTCCAAGTAGTTTTTCATAGCTTGCTCTTGGAAGACAAAGCAACCCTTAGCCCATACCGTGACACACTCATCCTTCAAGTCAGCGATGATAGAGTCCCTCTCAGTCACTTTAGCATTCTCATCATCGATTTCTTTTAGGCAAATAGTGTTGATGTCACTGAGCTCCTTGAATTCATTTTTCACTACTTGAGTGGCCTCCCAAGCCTCCAGCACGTCCTTTTTAGTCTTAACAAGGCCGTTTGTTTTGAGCTTGACCTAATCATTCTTTTGCTTGACATTAGCCTCAAGCCTCTTATTTAAGGAGCTTAGGTCTTGCACCTAAGCCTTCAGGTCATCATTTGTGAAACCCAGCTTGGAGACCTTAAGCTTAAAGGCCTTTAAAGAATCCTTGGCCACCCCATCAACCTTTTCCATGGCACGAGCTCTACCTACCAGGGCTACAACATGGATCGCCATCTGTAAAGAAAGACAAAAAAAATCTAAATTAGAAGACAACAGGCAAAACTGATTAACTTAAATTGAACATGAAAGCCAGGGACTCACTGAAGTCACCCTATAAAGAGTAGTGACGGCTGAGGTAGAAAGAGGCATCGAAGAGGCCTCCTTGATGTCAACCTCATAAATAATGGAAATGAGGGTGTGGGTAGTTAGATTCACATCCCTAATAAGAGAAATCTTGCCTTTGATAGTCATAGCTAAATAACTCTCTATTGTGCTTAGGAGCAGCTGAGGGAACATCTCTTCAGTAGGCTTCAGCGAGGAAGGATCCCGTAGAGATGGAACTATCACCTCTGAGGCCCCAACCACCTCCTTCAATGGAGGGGACATCTTTATGACCTTTACAGAAGGTCTCCTAGGCTCAAGAGGAGGAGGAGAGGCTGAAGAAATCATTATGGGTGACTTGGGGGCAGACGGATCCTTTTGGGGAGAATCCTTCCTTGAAACCTTTGAGGGAGGCTTCAAGTCGTCTACTAACCCGACCTCAACCTTCTTTTTTCCTGCAGCTTTTACTTCCCTTAACCAGGCCACCTTGGCCTTCATAACCTCAACATCTAGGGCCATGGAGCTCAGACCTATAAATAGTGGCCAACTAGTTATCGATCCTACAAAAGTGAAAACGGAGTAAAGGCATAAGGTAAAGGTCTTACCAACAAGATCTCCTCCATTAAGACAAGTTAGAGGTATGAAAAATTCACCTTTCTCCTCAAGAGCCCCAAAGCCATACCTAGTAAGGACAAAGGGTGTCAGAAGGCTGATGTACTTTTCAAGTCGATAGTCCTTGAGGTCTTTGAGGAGTAGTCTTTTGTTCGCGTCGAGCTCAAGACGAATACCTAGAGCAATAGAGAAATAGAGATCAATTGAATGACACAAAATAAGGAGAAGCTCAAACCAAACCACCTCGGTAAGGGCTTACCCAAATTGTCTAGGCTTAACCAAATTGTCTAGGCTTGACCAAGCTTGAGGTACATTAAACATGTTAGAGGTGTCCCTTAGATTGAACTCCCACCCCTTCCCAAATACCAAAAAAAGAGGTTTTTCCAAGTTTTATGGGAGCTCGAAAGGTTAGTGATTAGATATTGGGTCTTCACTTGTTTCAAAATATAAAGAAAACCGTCAACAAGAGAAAACTTGACATTGAAATAAAGGGATCAAATGAGGAACACCCAAATCATTTTTCTTAAAAAAGACCATAAGACCTACAAGAATAGCCCAAAAATTAGGAGAAATTTGAGTTGGACAGATGTTGAAGTGCTGAAGGACAAACTTAAGGAAAGAATGCATAGGAAATCTGAGACCGTTCTCAAAAGAAGCAATGAAGAAGCATGTCTTCTCAGGCATCATGGTGTCATATCGGATGTCCACATGGGGACTTTAGAAGTGCATGCCCTGGAAAAAGCCAAATTTAACAAAAAAAATAAAAGCACCCAGAAGGGGAGGGGTAACTTTGCAAGGCCACGTGATGTTCAAGGCGCTTGGATTGACCTTTGCATCCCTAACATTGTTGGAGGTCCTAGCTTCACCCTTCTTAGATCTTCTCGTTTGAGATTTATTGGATATTGGAGTTAGGCCTGGAAGGAGTAAGGGAGCTTCAACCTTGACATCTTGGGCGTTGAGGGCGACAACTCCAGGGAAATTATCTATCTCATCTCATTTATCCCCCAAATCCTCGACCTTGTTAGGGTCTTCAGTTCGCCTCCAACAACGAGATTGGACCTCGAATTCGGGAGATCTATCGGCCATGACAAGAGAGACAAAAGAAACAGTGGCTTCAGAAGAAGCTGGCATGATGACGTGAGGATAAGAATGATTAACAGACATGTAAAGAGAACGAACGTTCAAGAAATAGTCCTTAAGAGCCCAAAAGTCAAGGCTCTAGCGACCAAAGAGGAAGATTCTAGCAGTGGCGTAGGGGTTTAAGAAAAGGGAAATAAAAGACATAGAATTACATTGACTCCTAAAATAACAAAAGCGAAAGGTCCAAAAGTGGAAGATTCTAGCATTGGCGTAGGGGTTTAAGAAAAGGGAAATAATAGACATAGAATGACATTGACTCCTAAAATAACAAAAGCGGAAGGTCCAGAAATGGAGTAACCACCTCGGATTTGTATGATCCAAGGTTGAACAAACACCCTAGGAGAAAGAAGGAAATAAGGGAGAAAATACCTAGAAATTGAAGGTGGTTAATGATAAAAGACCCAAGGTGGACACTAGGAATAAACCAAGCAAGCTTCAAGGAGACCTTCGAGCGTTTTGAGCTATCACAAAGCCAGCCTGGACAGCAAGGAGGAAGAAGAAGATGAAATCGTAAGAGGAAAAGAGAGAAAAAAAAAGTTTTCTGGGTCAAAACACCTAGATTTTTTAAATAATGACAATTGCGTGTACGATCAAACACGTAGCAAATAAAAATTGAACGTGTACGATAAACGAGGCAAAAATGACTTGCACGTATTCAATGCCAAAAATACTGAAAAACTTTCCATCGTGCAATTCCTAAGAACAAATCGAGTTGAGCTCGCTTACGATGGCGCAGAACAGCCCCAAACTACTTCAGACAAGGCTTACCTGGCTGGAGATTGGGGGACAACTGATGATACCTCAAATCATCCCAGGCTTAGCTCGGTACTTTTATCTCGGACAACTAAGAAAGGATTATGCAGGTCATGGACCTAGTCCCGAGGTGCACAGATCGAAAACCTTTGTCTAAGAATCTTTGATTAATGATGACAGCGACAATTGACGCCTTCCAAAAGGCCATGTCTCACCGAAGGGAGTGTAACTCGTAATAGCTCAACATCTAGGTATAAGAGTTACAACTGCCTCAATGCCATCGACGTTTATTGTGCAAAGAGAACGTTGGTTACGAGAAAGTAGTGAGGATCACAAAAGACATTTAAAGATTATAAATAGAGATCAAACTCCTCACAATGGATTCAAGCAATTATATACACAATTACTTTATATTACCCTGTGTAATCTCCCATCTCTTATTAATAAAAAGATTCTTTAGGAGTAAGAGACTCTATTATAGTGAATTAACCGAACATTCGAACTAGTGAACTATTATAAACTTTCTGATTACTGTTCCTCACATCACATTACTTAAACACCAAGAGTTTGGAAATTCTAAGTGGACATTCTAATAATTTCCAAATCTCTAGATAACCCCTCTCTGCTCAACCGTGTAGAACATCAACATCAAATAGAGTTCAAAAACTTCGACTTGAGCAAAACTTGTGCAGTGCAATAGGGCCATAAGATGAATTCTTCAAAATTTAAAATTTAAATTCAAATTCGAATAGTCAGATATGGATTAATATTTTTTACTGATAATTCGAGCATGAATTCGATAACTTATATTTTACGAATTTAAATTTGGATATTCGAATCAAGAATTTAAATTTGTATATTCGAATTTGAATTATTTATATATTTTTATATAAATATTAAAGAAATTTAGTTAAAATTTAGTTAATTAAATTATTTGAATCAAATTGAATTTTTTTATTAAAATCGAAGAACGATAAAAAATAAAATTTATCAGGATCGAACTTTTAAAATTGAATTTAAATTTCAATTAGTTAGGAATCTGATCAAAAATCGATTGGTTGACAAACCTATCCAGACCATGAGTGACCGTCCACACGTCCTCTCTCCTATAAATACGCTCCTTCCCTTTACTTCCCCACCATGTGAGCTCTGAGATACATAATGAAGAGTGCTTTTATTTGCTGAGTTTAAGCTTCTGTTCCTTCGTGGTCTTCAATTATACACAGTAGAGGAGGATCTGTAAAGCTCAGGAGGGATAGCGCCATGAATGATGATGATGATGGTGGCGGTGGATGTGGGGTGTTTCTGTGGTATTTTTCTGGATGGACCGGTGGTTTGTGGAAAATATTTTGTGACCATCAAGTGGCGCTATCTATCCTGAGTTTCACGGGTTCTTCTTACTATTTCTGGTACAATGAGTCTCCAGCAACCATTATTCCCATATGGGTATGCTCTATATCTACTGACTGTTACACTTCAAATAAATATATGTATATATATATATAACACGGACTGTTTGATCTTTATCATCTCACTGATCATGTGTTTTCTTTCTTTCTTTTTTTTTTTCCATTCTTGTTTTTTTTTCTATGATGATTATATCCAACGCATATGACCTCTCTCTCAATCGACCAAATCACGATCTTCTCACCATAGATATGTGTTCTTGTTCCTGTTTGATTTAATGAGATGGAAATAGCTGTTTGAAACGGTCTGAGACATAAGCAACAACGTTTCAACTTTCAGTTTATGCTCTTTCATTGAGTTGTATATTTTTTTTTTAGCAAAATTTGAAACATTATTATACTACCTGCAGATTTTATTTTAGGCCTGAGTCGAATATGTCTTTGTTCTAGGTCTAAGTTATCCTTGTTCTTGGGCTTGATTCACTAACCCATGCAAAGCAATACATGTGATAAGTCATAGGTTTTGAAACCAAGTCAAGAATCATTACAAAGTAGTACCGTGGCGTCAGGCTTGACGACACTGCATTGTAGTTATGGCAATAAAGTTTAGCTGATTCAAATTTTCAGCAGCAATGATGGCCTTCCATCTCTCTCTCTCTCTCTCTCTCTCTGCGTGAGTGTGTGTACTGTGTACATATATGTGGGCTTGTGTGTACGTCATAGAAAATTTACACCGGAACAGATTTGCTTGTTTTAATTGGGAGAAGAGCTAATTGTGGGAGAATTAAATTTTAATTAGTATTTGATTAAGCCTAGAATCGGAAAATCTATTCAAATGTCCTCTAGGCTGTGTCGTGCGCTCCACTTACATTTGTTGCAGACTTTATAATAGAAGTAATTTTACGTGAATATCATTTATAAGCTTTAATAAATATTTGATTAAGTTTAAAATTAAAAAATTTATTCACTCATCCTCTAATTAGTGTCTACACTCTACTTACATTTGTTGCAGATTTTATAATAAAATTAATGTTATTGA
Organism: Ilex paraguariensis; assembly: GCA_963454935.2. Lineage (NCBI taxonomy): Eukaryota > Viridiplantae > Streptophyta > Magnoliopsida > Aquifoliales > Aquifoliaceae > Ilex > Ilex paraguariensis. The sequence goes on along the minus strand of CAUOFW020006303.1, from coordinate 274,919 downwards.
ATTTAATTTGTTGATCGAATTATTTGTAATCATTGGATTGATGTTATTCTAATTTAATATAATTATTAAATTGACATATCAAATTACGTTTAAATGATATATTTCTTATAATAATGGATATTAGTTATGGTGGAAGTTGACTTATTCCCTACTTTGATTAGGTCCCTTTCTTTTACTGTTTGATACGTCATCACCCTCGTCATTATCGGTCTATTTAAGCTAATGTTGATGTAATCATAATATAGCTCCAGATTTTATATTCATAACCACTCGTACGTTATTGCATATTATGAGGAAGAGTGCCGGAGCTGTCATTTCAGCAGATGCCATATTTACTTAATTCCTACCCACTTTTCCATATTTGTTTGAGGTGTAATATGGGTAAGTTTGGATGATAGGTTGAAACGAATTGAAAATATTTTTTTTTATTTAATCTAAAGTCACTTATTTATCATTTGGAAAGGATATAAATTGATATATCTGGTAATTTTTTTTGTTTGGATTGATTATGATAATGCATAAAATTGACTATACACAATCAAATAAATTGAGTGTGCGGTGTAAAATAACTAATAATAAAAAATAAAAATGAGGGTAGTTGGGTCTGGGTGACCTAACCACTGAAGGCGATAACGGTGACCGAAGAATTCTGTTAAGGAGAGAGTACAAAGTAATAGGAGAGATAGAGATAGAGAGAGAGAGAGCAAGAGTATGCTCGAGGTAAGTTATGTGAGATCTACTACCATGTGTAAGGGTTTATAATTTATAGGTACAGAGTCTTAACTGAGACGGCGACGTGATAGTCCAGTTGCTAATTTATTAGGGAGGATAGTTACAATTAGGGATGTGTCATATCTTGGAGTAATGGTTATTCCGATGATTGTTCTCTCTTGTGCGTTGACTTTCTCTGAACTCTTGAACTTTGGATTTGACTAAGGTCATGAGTTAAGTTTGACATGCCTGTTGATAATTTGAGCTTAGTCCATTGACTGAGCCTATACCTGATCTAGATCTAGGCTTGTTAGATTATATATTTTTGTGGGGTTCATGCATAAGAGTGATACACTTTGTTTACATTGACCATTATATCCATATCCTATTCAATTCACCACTATATTTGATTTATAAATTAGCTTTCAACTCCTTCCAAATAAAAAAAAAATCACTTTCACATTTATTTTTTTAACAATTCATTCAAATATAAAATAAATATTTTTAAATATATTGTAACCATAAAAAATACACCTCATCAACCAGTCAAGTTAATAACATAAAATATTTGAAATTAATTTACTTTTCAGTGATATTCGTCAAACTATAATTTGGTTGATTAATAATCTTTATCTTTTGAAAAGTTAAAAAAAAAATGAGGAGGGTTAAACACTGTCAGTATTATATTTAACACTCCTTGTCCCAAGTCAAGATAAAGGAGGAGAGTTGCGTTAATAGCTGACAGCCAGTGTAAAAGTTTTTCAGATTCATGATAATGAGTCTAAATAATGATATATGCACTAATAGTAAGTCATTCTTTGTAAGTGACGCTTCATCGGTAAAATAATGTAATTAGTAGACACTATGAGTAGGAGAAAAATAAGTACAGTGTGTTGTTTGGATCTAAAATATAAAATTATATGAATTTTCGATGCATTTAACATCTGATAAGTTTGAAGGCATTAAGAGGAAGCCACGTGGTAGAATTTGAAGAAAGGTGGGGAATGATTAGTCACAATCTTGTTTTAAAATAGAAATAACTATTTGGGAGTTATCAGTTAGATAACCGTCGATAGAGGCAGAATTGTCGAAGATAGTGGCTATAAAAGGCAGACAACGAAGAAGTTGAAGGACACATTCAAACCCCCACAAGATCCACGATTTAGACATTTTTCGGTGTAGTTTTAGATTAATTTAGGGAGTAATTATTGTTGTAATCAAGTCGGTTAACTCAGTTATTTTTGTAACTGATATCCTTTCGATTGAATTAGTAAATGAAATCTCTTTTATTAGTTTCATATACTGTGTGATTATCCCCTTAAAATTAATCCAAGGAAGTCATGAAATAAGGCAATTGAACCCATCATAAACAATTGCCTAAAAGTTGTCTATTGATCGAGTTTCATCCATCGATAACAACAGATTTTGCTGCAACAATCTTTTGGCATGCCTAGTGGGACATCATTCTTAACTTGGATCAAAGAAAAATGGTGAGAACAAGAAATTAAGATGAGATCATGGTTGACACTAATGAAACTGTGGAGATGACGTCAAATAATGACAATCATGAAGTAAGTTCGAGTATCAATCCATTGGAATCTGCAAACTTAGTGAATGACCAATTCGCTGGCCAAGATAGTCTGCACAATCTCAATTCTAACATTAGACAAGAATTAGTTAATTTCATGCATAAATTAATGAATGTCCAAACACCAGTGTCAAGACCCATTAATCAAAAATCAACCACTTTGGTAAGAAATCAAGTGGTGGAAGAAGGAAATATCGGTCTTGTGGTGCTTCCTATAGAAAACCAAAGACTCCCACCATTATTTACCAACGAAAGACAAGGACTATCACAACCCATTTGGACACATAGTCTACAACCACTAAAATGTATAGATAGCCAAAGGAAGGGGAAAATGATCCCATAAAATTGATGTTCCAATAGTCAAAAATTTTAATTACCATAATGGAGTTTGAGGGCATCACATTTCTTTTAGAAATGCTTTCCAACATTTGGCATCTATCACACGTTAGACAAAAATCATGGACGTCTTTGAAGAGTTTGGGCCAGTAAAATCTACATTGCAAGATTTTCGCAGCAATTTTTCTTGATGAGAAATGACCACCACATGCTTCAAAATGACAAAATGATATTACCTGTTTGCTCTCATGAGTGGGAATGCAATGCCTTATGACTTGATCCTTACAGTACTTAAATACGTATGGATCTTTCCAAAAGAAATTACGAACCTCCCTCAAAATTTTTTTCTTATTCATCATTGTAAAGGAATAAGGAAACATATCAGTAACAAGGAAGTTAACAATATCAGCGTACCGTGGTGTCTCCTTAATTGTGAATAGTTGTTCATTAGAGAAATTTTTGTTGATTGGCACCCCATCCTCTTGAAATTCATATGTTAATCTGGACAGATGATCTGTCACCACATTCTCAACACCCTTCTTGTCCTTAATGATCAGATCAAACTCTCAGAGTAAGAGTATCTATCTTAAGAGCCTTGGATTGACATACTTCTTGTGAGTAGGAATTTTAATGATGCATGGTCAGTGAACACAATAACAGAAGAACTAATAAGATAAGAACAAAATTTCTTCAGAGCAAAAACTACAACAAGCAATTCTTTTTCAATCGTTGAATAATTCATTTAAGCATCATTCAAAGTCTTGCTTGCATAGTAAATCACATTGGGTTTCTTATCCTTTCTTTGCCCCAACACAGCACCTACAACACAATCACTTGCATTATACATTAGTTCAAAGGGTAAAGTCCAGTTAGGGGGTTGTATTATTAGGGCAGAAATTAACATACCCTTAAGCGTTGTCAAATGCTTTCTGACATGCTTCACTCCACACAAAAATTACATCCTGACTCTGGAGATGACACATGGGTTTAGATATGGTACTAAAGTCTTTTATGAATCTCCTATAGAACCCTACATGTCCTAGAAATGATCGAATATCCTTTACAGTCTTGGGAGCAGGCAAATTTTCAATAAGATTTATTTTTATCTTGTCAACTTTTATGCCTTCAGACGACACAATGTGACCCAAGACAATACCTTGCGTTACCATGAAATGACATTTGTCCCAATTGAGCACTAGATTGACTTCCTTACATCTTATCAATACCTTTTCTAGGTTGGTCAGACACAAATCAAACGAATCACCATATACAGAGAAGTCATCCATGAACACTTCCAAAACTTTCTCAACCATGTCGCCATACAAACTTAGCATGCACCTTTGGAATGTAGCAGGAGCATAACAAAGTTCGAACGACATCTTTTTGAATGCAAAAGTTCCAAAGGGGTATGTGAATGTTGTTTTCTCCTAGTCATCTAGTGTTATCTTAATTTGATTATACCCAGAATACCCATCTAAAGAATAGTAGAATGCATAACCTGTAATTCTTTCTAAGACTTGATTAAGAAAAGGAAGAGAAAAATGGTCTTTCCTAGTTACCAAATTGAGTTTTCGATAGTCTGTACACATCCGTCATCCTATGACAACTCGAGTTGGTACTAGTTCATTAGTATCATTTTTTACCACTATAACCCCAGACTTCTTAGGCACAACTTGGGTTGGGCTAACCCATTTGATATTGGAGATGCAAAAGATTATTTCTGCATCTAAGAGCTTGAGCACCTCAGTTCTCACAACTTCGTTTATGAGAGGGTTCAATCGTCACTGTATTTGACAAGAGGATTTTGAGTCCTCTTCAATGTATATAGCATGATTACAGATTAACGGGATTATACCTTTTAAGTTAGCGGTAGTCCATCCAATGGTGCTTTTATGGCTTCTAAGAACTTTAATCAACTTAAACTCTTGCACATCTGTAAGCGTAGATGAAATTATCACTACGTATGACTCGTCCTCTCCTAAGAATGCATATTTGAGTTCAGATGGGATAGGCTTTAATTCAAGCCTTGCAGGCTTGACACTTGATGATAGTGGCTTTGTGCCACTTGGTGAGATTTCTTCGAATTTGGGGGCCTATATCCCAATAGTGTGAGCAGGACAATTCTTTGGATTTTGATCATCATCTGTTGTCTCAGATGTGATTAATTCCAACAGACAAGATTCAGTAGAGTTTTCAAAGAATATGTTAATTCAGATGTTTTTGTATCAGAGACTCAATGAAATTTATTTCTCTCACTTCTTTGTCCTTTCTTGGGTGTTTGACAATATTGAAAATATTCAGCTCAAGTGCTAAATTCCTAAAATTTAATTTTATGACTCCATTCCTGCAATTGATTAGTGCATTTGAGGTTGCTAGGAATGGTCGACCAAGAATGACGGGGATTTGATTCTTTGAATGCATTTTTTGGCTGAGTATCTAGAACAATGAAGTCAATAGGGAAGACAAAGTTGTCCACTTTGACAAGTACATCTTCAACAATGCCTCTAGGAATTTTGACAGATCTGTCTGCCAACTGGAGTGTGACACAAGTAGGTTTGAGTTCACCCAGACCCAACTGCTAGTAAACAGAGAAAGGGAGCAAATTGACACAGGTTCCAAGATCTAACAATACTTGTTCTATTCTAAATTTTTCAATAACACATTTTACAGTTAGACACCCCGGATCCTTGTATTTTGGAGGAGTTTTGTGTTGAAGTACATCACTGACTTGTTCTGTCAAGAAGGATCTTTTTTGGACATTCGAGCTTCTTTTAACTGTGTACAAGTCTTTCAAAAACTAGGAATAAGACAGAACCTGTTTGATTGCATCTAGAAGTGGGATGTTAATCTTTAGTTGCTTAAAAAACTCACAAATTTTGAGTTGGTTATTCAACTTCTGTACTATTTGAGTTTATGAGGAAAAGATGCAAGAATAGGACACAAAGGTTCTTTTTTCTTTGACGGTTCTGGTTCCTATTCAATCATAGGTTCAGGCCCTTCTTCAATCACAAGTTCAAGCTCTACTGGTGCATTGACTGGCATTGACTTAGATTTTGGCTTTGGAATTAACATGTCTCTAATGGTCTTGTCAATCACCTTGTCACTTCTCAATGTAGTGACAACTTGGGCTTGGTCTTATGAATTTTCCATGATTGAAGGATTTCTCACATGAAATTGGTCTTGCGATTGTTTTGGTTGGGCAGGGAACTTGCCCTTCTCATGTGTGGTCATGGATTGGGTCAACTTTTGGATGTGGCTTTTAAGATCCTCGAAAGATTGAGTGGTCTGAGTTTTGAAATCAGTAAAATTCTGAGTGGAACTATTGTTGTAGTTCATTTGGATTTGCATGAACTAATTTAGTGTGTCCTCAAGGCTCCTCTTTTGTGGTGGTCGGTATAGTTGATATGTGGGGAGGTCTTTGAGGTGATAGGTGTGAATCTTGTTATGAATTCATGGGATTTGATTGTGTGTTCCTCCAACTGAAGTTCGGGTGATTCCGCCACCTTGAATTGTATGTTTTAGAATATGGGTTGGAGTAAGGTTTGTTAAAGTTAGAAATTACGTTTATTTGTTCCAACAAGACCTCTTTGAAAATCGGAATGTTAGGACACTCTCTAGTAGGGTGTCATGTCAAAGCACAAATCTCACACACTTGTTCTGTGAGAGGGCCAACATCAACTTGATGCATCTTTTTCATCTCTAGAGCTTCCAACTTTCGAAACAAGGTAATAATTTTCTCTCTTAGGTCATCATCATCTTTCAAGACATACTTACCCCCTTGGGAAGTAGATGGTTTGGCTTCAACAGTCGTAGGAGAGGTTGAGCCCCACATCTGAGAACTGTCAGATATAGTGTCAAAATAATTGAATGTCTCTTCCGGACTCTTTCCCATGAACTCTCATTGAGCTATCATTTCGACAAACTGACATAGTCTAATGGGTAAGGAGTCATAGAAAAATTCTACCAAAGTTCAATTCTTAAAAACATGGTGTGGGCAGGACTAGAGAAGATCCTTGAATCTTTCCCAACTTTGGTAACAAGTCTCTCATTCTTTAACTGAAAAATTCATAATTTTCATTTTGAGTGCATTGGTGCGGTGTAGAGGAAAGAACTTTCTAAAAAATTCATTATGTAATACCTGCCAGTTAGGCATTGAAAGGGCTTTTAAATAATTTAGCCATTGTTTACCATTGTCCTTTAAAGAAAAAGCAAAAAGTTTCAACTTGACCAGCTCAGAATTGTCTTGAAATGTTCCACATAGTTCCTCAAAATTTTTTATGTGTAGATATGAGTTTTCTTATTCGAGCCCATGAAATAGAGGGAGTAGTTGAACTGTCCCCATCTTTACAGTAAAGATGGGCGCAATTACATGAAAGATAAAACAAGAGGAGACACTATTTTTTGTGGATGCAAATAATCCCGTAGAGTTCCTATGTTAGGAACTTCCCCCTCTCTCACTTGATATTACCCTTGTCTTATAGGAACTTCTCCTTCTCTCCTATTATCTATCATGCTATTCTCAAAAGAGTCTGCCACTGATTTAAGTGAAGATGGTTCAGACTGGTTTACAGATCCTATAGATTCTTTTGGCAAATTTTGAAAGTGAAGATCGTCCTCAGGCATAAAATAAAAATTTATACACAATTATAAAAAAATTATTTATCTATAAAAAAATGAAGGTCTTTTCACCTTTTACTTAAAAACACCTTTTATGGTTCTCCGACAACGACGCCAAAAATTTGACTTGATCTGAAATGTGTACACCCAAGTGCGGGCGATCAAATCGTAATAATAATCTGGTTAAGTCCGAAGTCGAATCCACATGGAACTATTGTTGGTGTTCCGAAGTAAGTAGTGACAGAGACCAAGTAACTGCAATCCTTGAGATTTGAAGTTATGAGATTTTTTGGATAGAATATTAGATTCTTTATGAGGGGTTTTTTTTCTAGACAAAATATAATAAATTATCATATGTAACAATCACCCTTTAGCTCGAGGATTAAAACATGTAGTTAATCATCCGATTCATTATACTTGTGCTTGGTAACTCAATTAACCCTTTGTCAACATAAAGTTAATCGGAAGATAAAGATGAATTGTAAGAATTAAAAGCATGGTTTCGATGTCCTTGTAGATGTTTACGAGAATTGTTTGTGGCGAGATTCAACCTGTCTACAAACAAGCAAGTGTCTCTACAAGACATCCAACCATTGCATTAGTATTCCATTCTTTAAATGAAGCACAATAATGGTCAAGATTGGAATGTAGTCATGAAGATCTAGCCAGGGTACTTGCTTAGAACCAATGTGCCTTTTTATGCAAGAGTCATCTATGTCATAAAAAGCACCCACGGTTATACAAAGAACCTTAGCTTTGTTAGATGCATTCAATCATTCAATAAGCAAGTGTAATATAAAGCATTAAAGTACAAACGAAATGCACAAATATAACTTTTAGATGATTTATACATGTCAATCACCTCTTACTAAAGAGTGAATGAGAAACTACTCATTCTTCATGACTTTGGTAAAGCTAGAAAAGTGAGTGATACTCATCCTCCAAGTAGAAGAGTTACAAAGTAAAACAAACTAAACAAGGAGTCAATATTCGACGAAGAATGAGTGAATCACGTTCCACCCTTCATGGCTTTAATAAAACTCTAGAAAAATGGAAGATTTTCACTACCCTAAGGGAAGAATGAAGCTCAAACAATAGCAACAAATGAAACTGATAAGGAAAGTAGAAGAAAACTAGTCACTTTTGGAGGGTTTTCACCTTAACCAAAAGATGATCCATCTTCCTCTATGCAAGTAAATGTAAACCTAAGTCTAACTCTACAATTAGCTCTAGCTCTATGTATGCTCTATTGAAGCTTCCACAATAGGAGTATTTATAGGCAAGGAGGAGGGGACAAAGGAGTGTGAAAGAATAGTGGAAGACCTTCAAAGTCTAACTGAAAGTCACCAACTCTGCAACCTGTCCGATGACAACTTTCGAATGTTGTCTGGCTTTCGAACGTTATCTCTTATCTTTGCTTAATGGGCGTTTGAACGCTAGATGGGTTTGCACCTCCTACTCAGCTAGCCTATATTCTTCTATGAGAGCTACTTCCACACGCCATGTACCATTGCCTTTGCACTCAGCAGCCTGGTCCTCAATAATTCAAGGCAACGTTCGAACATGGATTGGTGTTCGAACGTTGTACTCAAGCACCTCTGTGTTTTCCTTCTTAGCTGCAACACGCCATGTATCAGCACTTCAGCAGTTTGGTCTTCAAATAACTCAAGCAAATGTTCGAATGTGGATTGACATTCGAACGTTCTTGCCTTGTTTCAAGGTTCTCCAATTTTCTTCCAGAACAAGCTGGTGTTTGCATGAAAGTTTGATATTTGCTTCCTTTGGGCCCTTATACAATTTATGTCCTAAAATGTCATCATTTAAAGTCCATCAAAATATAATTAGTCTTAAAAAGGCATAGTAATATGCTAATTTTAACTACTAATTAGTAAACTCACATACAAGGGCTCTTCTAGGGTTTCAACGCTTAAGCTCAAATCTCGTACACAGGATACGACAATGAAAGAATGTGATGCACCCAAATTAAATAATACACTTGCTCATAAATGAGATAAAAAAAAATGTACCATGAATTACCAACTGATCAATTGGCTCATTCTGAGGTGTGATGGCATAAACATTGCCCCTAGGTCTCTGATGTATCAGCTTGATAGCCTTATCTTTGGCCTAGGGCTGATCCTTGACCCATCTGTCCCTGTTGAGGTGTCCCTGCACGTGAAGTAGTAGGAGCTTGCCCCGTAGCTTGATACTGATACTGGTTCTTTTGGCCTATGGTGGGGTAGGGAGCAACAAAGAATGTCTATAGAGACCCCACTGATGATTGAGACTGAGATGTCCCGTAATCCTGTGATTCCTATCTTTGAGAACAATATTGCTTCAAGTGACCTGATTGATAATAAATATAGCATATCATTGCGCCCCCTTGTTACATGCCTATAAAATTTCACCTACATTGGGAAGCTTGACCCTAGCCTTGGCCTTGATAATCCTGGCCTTGTTCTTGAGACACCTGCTATATAGAGGTTCTTTGTTTCTTCTCCGAACTGGTGGTTGAGAATTGACCCTCTTTTTCCTTATCTTTTGCTTTGGCCTCCTGGATGGTCTTAGTGTCATCCAACTCTCTCTTGATAGTCATGACCGTATCAATCATTGAGTCTAGGTTTTGTAAGCGATGACCCACAACCTTGCCCCTAATGGACAACTTTAAGCCATCCTCAAATCTCCTTTTGATGGACAAGACTATGACCACGTAATCATCGAAAAAATAGGCTAGGTCCATAAACTTTGCCACTTATTGCATCACCATCATAGTCTCCTACTTTAGCTCTAAGAATTCTCGGGCTTTCACTTGCCAAAGAGCCAATGGGAAATACTTTTTAATGAAGAGCTCTTAGAATTTTTCCCATGTCATCATTTTGATGTCTCTCAAGGCCTTTGCCCATGTCCACCATTGATGGGTCTCTTCTTCAAGTTGAAATGTAGCCAACCTAATCTTGGCAGCGTCGAAGGTGATCTCTATTGCCTGTAATAATTTATCAACTTGTTATAACCAATGGTCAACTATCATTGGATCTGTTTCTCCCATGAACATCAGTGGCTTATGGGACTTAAACTTATGTAGATGACTTGAGCCCCCTTGGAACATATTGGCGCTTGTATGTACTAGGTTAGCTGTCATTGTTCCCGTAGCCTCCATGAAGGCTTGTTGATCAAAATTTGGTAGTGCTGGTTGGTTGTTCCAACCACCCTAACATCTACGTCCTCTAGTTGTCATCTATAAACACATAAGATAACAATAAACATCTAACTTACCACACAATTTTTTTGAAAAATTTTCCTTTGTTCTATTGGTACTGGTAGGTGCCCAAACAGAAAGTCATCCTGTTGTAGGTCATGCATATCCTTCAAGTAGGTGGTAGACTGGGAGTTAAGCTACTAGTATGACGACCAACCTTCGGCTCAAAAAGAGATTAAATAACTTAAAATTTATGGGTCTTGTGATATTATTGAAATAATATGAACGTTATAAGGATCAAGTTATAAGTAAGATATAATTTTTGAACGTTTGATTATTATAAAATTTATAGTGATTGGAATTTATCAAGTAGGAAAAAATAAGAAAAAAATAATAAGTGATGGGACATTTCTAGAAGGGTGTTGGAATAATGACGCATGTCCTCGGCTTCGAGGGCCTTTCCTTACCTCCAGCGAGGCCACGTGTCCTTGGCCTCAGTATCCCCCTACTACGACAGATTGGCCCCTTGGTTCAATGTATACTCCCCCGTCCCTGAGGAGTTCCCTCAGCTTCGAAGAACCATGTGTCATCAATCCCTGAGTCATTGGTTTCTGAAGAAGCTAGTGACTGACAACTGAACCAGCCTAAGCTAGGTTGGTAATTATGATGACACTTTGCACGATGGAGTCAGTATGACAAGATGAACTAGACATTCAGCCAAAGAGAACTAGACGCGTGGCATAAAGCCTAGGATGAGTGGTAAAGAGACAGAACTACCCCTGCTGATATGCAGCTAATAGAGACAGACATTTAATGTGTCATCAGTTGATAAGACATTTGGTATGGCTTGATAAGCCAAGAAACATTACACGCTCTGGGATTTGAGCATTCAATGCCTCAACATTGAAGAAAGAGCATTGAATGCTCAACAGTTCGAGCAATTAAGCTGGGGACATTCCCTATGAAAAGTATGAGGCACATTGTCCCATCTCTGAAGGCTACCTACTACCTAGACTACCAATAATGATAAGTTTTTGAAGGTATAAATAGCCCTCAAAAACACATTACAAAGGTACATAAATTGATCTTTGAAGAACCCAAAAATAGTGTTTTTTTCTTCCCTTCTCTCAAAGAACTGATTTGATCGTCGGAGGGGATATGCCGAAAAATACTCTAGCGCCCTTCTAACCCGTTTGTTGTGTTTCAGGAGGCCCTCACAATCCATCAAGATCGGTTCGACAATACCAGAAGTAATTCATCCACAATCTTTAGGCTCTCTTCAGCCTTCTCAATCTATTCTTTGTTGCCAGTTCCACCATTCCGACAGATCAAATCTCACCGTGGGAGAGATTTGTTCTCATTTCAACTATTGTGTAGAAATTGTTCCGCACAATCTGGCACCGACTGTGGGAAACGACTAGATTTTCCAAAGAATAGTGACCATGGTGAATACTCAACAAAAGGAGAAGGGTCCTCAACAAAGGAATACCAGTTTACCAGCCCTATCTTGTTAAAAAATGAGGAACTACGCCGAAAGTGCCAACAAAGAACTCACCGTTCATATGAAGGAACGTACCCACCAGACTAGTATGGGTATCGGGTCTGGAGGGTCCGCCCCACTAGCCCGTCAACTGGCTGAGGTGATTGAAGAAAAGTTTGGGGACCAATTACAGCAACTGGAGGAGGACAACGTGAATGTCCTCAATCACCTCGATGAGTTTACAGCCTCCGGCAGAGGATCGCAAAATTCTCTTCGGTCCCAGGAGCCCTCTGTCAGGAAAGTGGAATCTGAGGATCTATGAAATTGCTTGAGCAATAAAGTGGGAAGCTTTAGGGATCTAAAGCTCCCGAGGGCCAAGGGATAGTTCCTGGAGGTTCCAGCCAAACGGGCTAGGCTATTGGCTTGGGATGACCTCCGTCGGGAACTATCCAGGTGAAGGGGCTTGGAGGAGTCCGAGGAGGGGTCGACCCTCTCTGTCTGACATGAGATGAGTGATCATGACATCCAGTGTTGAACACACAAAGAGACACTCCCTGAGCAAGGGGTCGATCTCAGAGTTCGGTTGGATTCCAAGAGAAGAGATAAAGCCCTACAGGAGGATGATATCGAAGATGAATCCATCCAGTCACCTTTTAGTAGGAATATTATGGAGATGGAGATACCAAAGAAGTTCACGGTGCCCAGGTTCAAAACTTATAACGGACATTCTGACCCCAAACCTGATCTCAAACAATACAAGCAGATGATATTTCTATATTACTCGAACCATCAGCTTTTATGCCGAGTGTTTGCAATGAGTCTGGGGGACTCCACCATGAAATGGTTCGAATCCTTTCCACCCAATAGTATAGGATCATGGAGCGAGCTGACAAGACAATTCTCCACCCAGTTCATCACAGGGAGTAGGCGACCCAAGGACATGGGTGCTCTACTAACACTAAGGCGGAATGAAGGGAAAACCCTCCATCAGTACACCGCTCGCTACTGGGAGGAGGTGAACGAGGTGGAAGGATGTTCTAAAGTCATGGCGGCTGTCTCCTTTAGGATTGGCCTCTCACGAGACACCAAATCTTTATAAATCCTTAACCAAGAAAACGCTAGTTGATATGGGAGGGCTGATGGCCCAGATAAACAAGTATTTCCATATAGAGGACGAGGTGATGGGGGCAAAGGGAAGGAGGTTGCCCGAGGAACAAGGAAAAGGAGATCGGGGGCGGCCCCTCCCAGAAGGGGTTAATGCGCCTGATAGAAAATTCCTTTAAAGGGGTCCACACCGTGTTCAAAGAATCCATTTTCAAGTTACTTCATAAGATCAAGAAGGAATCCTTCTTTAAATGGCCTCCCAAGATGCAAGGTGATCCTTCCATGCGAAATCAGAAAGTGAAATGCTTGTACCATCAGGACTTTGAACACCTCACCGAAGACTGTAGGGTCTACAAATCTTTCTTGGAAAAGTTGGTGCAGGAAGGGCATTTGAAGGAATACATTGAGGAACCAGCCCTAGGGGAGGCCCACAACACCAATGATCAAACTACCGTCCGAGGCAACGTAATTGACGTCATCCACGTCTGTTCGCTAGGGCGTCCGACGTCCAAAACACTTAGATCTGATCTAAAGAGAATAGCCTTCACAAGAAAAGTAGATAAGGCTGAAGGGCGCCAGCTGAGCAAGAGGCCCCGGATTAACAAAGGTGATATCACTTTCTCCGATGCTAACCTGGCAGGCGTGGTCCTCCCTTATGAGGACATCTTGACCCTAACTTTGAGGATTGACAACTTTGACGTTGAAAGGGTCTTGGTGGACTCTAGAAGTTCCTCCGAGGTAATTTACTTTGAAGTCTTGAAGCGCATGGGACTTGGCACCCAGGACCTTGCCAAAGTTAATACACCCCTCGTGGAATTCAATGTCTTTTGTGCCCTGCCCTTGGGAAAAATCATACTCCCAGTCACCATAGGGCCCTTCACGACCAATACGGAGTTTGTAGTGATCGACTCTGACTCCCCTTACAACATTATCATGGAGCGGGCCTGGCTGCATTCCCTTAGAGCTGTACATTCAACTTATCACCAGAAATTAAAGTTCCCCACTTCAGAGGGAGTGAGAGAAATCTGTGGAGACCAAGCGTCCACCAAAAATTGTTTCTATTCTGTCGTAAGGGTGGGGGTCGCCTCCAAAGAAAAGGAGCGAGCCTCGGAAGAGATATTGAACAATTAGCAATAACAGTCCGGGCGTTTAGGAATAGACGACCCCCAGACGGATCCGGCCGACCAATCAGTATTGAAACTCTGAAAAGGTACTATTGGTGGATGAAGAAGAGGAAAAATACTTCCTAATCAGTTCCACTATGCCCTTGGCAGACCAGGGGGAGATGACCAACTTTTTACGGCAGAATGCAGATGTGTTTGCTTGGAGCGCGATGGAAATGAAGGGCATAAGCCCCGAAGTGATAACTTACAAACTTCATGTCGACCCCACTCACAAATCGGTAAAGTAGAAACCATGGCACATGGTGCCACACCATGCCTAGGCAGTAAACGAGGAGGTGGATAAGCTCCTAGAGGCCAACACCATCCGAGAGGTTCAATTCTCAGAATGGCTGTCAAACACTGTCTGTGCAAAGAAGAATGAGGGAAATCTGCACATTTGTGTGGACTTCACTGATTTGAACAAGGCATGTCCAAAGGACGACTTCCCTCTCCCCAAGGTGGACCAACTAGTGGATGTCGCGGCAGGACACCAGCGGATAGGCTTCCGAGATGCCAGGGCGGGCAACCACCAAATCCCTCGCCATCCGTCCGACCAGGATAAGACCGCCTTCATCACTCTAAGGAGAGTTTATTGTTACAAGGTCATGCCTTTTGGCTTAAAAAATGCAGGAGCCACCTATCAAAGGCTTATGAACCGAATGTTCAAACGACAGTTGGAAAACACCATGGAGGTCTATATTGATGACATGTTGGTTAACAGTAGGAGAAGCAAAGATCAATTGACGAATTTGGAAAACACTTTCTCGACCCTTCAGGAATATGGGTTAAAGCTAAATGCCGAAAAATGTGTCTTCGAAGTTGGGTCTGAAAAATTCCTCAAGTACTTGGTGAGTCGGCGAGGATTCAAAGCCAACCTAGAACAAATACAAGCCATCCTGGACTTATAAAGTTCTCGAAATGGTCTGAGAACGGGGATATTGGCAGCACTAAACCGTTTTATCTCTCATTCGTCGGATAAATAAAAACCCTTCTTTAGGGCTATTAGGAGGGCCGAAAAGGATACTTGGGGTCAAGAATGTGAAGATGCCCTTGGAGGAATCAAAGAATACCTCAAGGTCCTCCTTACTCTATCCATGCCGACCAGAGGAGAAATGTTGTTCTTATACTTAGCTGTCTCAGAATTCACAATAAGCAGAGTGCTGGTCCGCGAGCTTGGACGAGAGCAAGGGCCAGTGTACTATGTTAGCAAGGCCCTATTAGACGTAGAGACAAGGTACCTACCTTTGAAAAAACTAGCACTAGCATTAGTCATAGCCGCAAGGAAGTTAAGGCACTACTTCCAGATGCACCTTGTCACTGTGCTAACAGACCAACCTCTGAAGGCAATTCTGAGAAAGATGGATCTCTAGGAGAGAATTGCTAAGTGGGCGATGGAGATGGGGGAACATGATATTCATTTTAAACCCTGAGCAGCTATAAAAGGATAAGTGTTGGCAGATTTTATAGCGAAGTTCTTCAAGGAGACCCCCCACTTGGAAGAGCCTCTCCTCCTAAGGGAAAGGGCCTCGACAGATGACCAGACGTCAACCTAGAGCCTTTACGTAGACGGATCCTCTAACAGTAAGGGCTCCAGAATCGAGATATTGCTAGCATCCCCGGGGTGGAGTGGTCACAAAACAAGCCATCTGACTAGGCTTCAAAGCATCCAACAATAAATCAGAATATGAAGCCCTCATCTCTAGACTTAAACTAGCTGAGGCAACAAGGGCTAGTCGTCCATTATGATTCCATGTTAGTAGTCAACCAAGTCAACAGGGAATTCGAGACGAGGGATTCTAGAATGAAGGCTTATCATCACAGAGCAATGAAACTCCTCCACAAGTTCGAGAAGATTGAAATCAGGCAAGTCCCACGAGATAAGAATTCCCACGTCGATGCCTTGGCTTGCCTAGCCTCGGTGCTAGACTCTACTGTGACATGAAGGATCGCCGTGGATTATCTTCCCAACTCTAGTATAGATGAGGCCCCCAGGGTGACCGTTATCCAAGAAAGAGAGGATCCCCCCAGCTGGACCGACCCACCACTTAGGTTTCTCCTATCCGAGGATCTCCTAGAATGCCCCAAGGAAGCCAGGAAGATAAAGTTGAAGGCCCCAAGCTTCTGGGTCTCCTCGGATGAAAAGTTGAAACGAAGGTCCTTCTCTGGACCTTACCTGCTATGTGTCCAAGAGGATAAAATTGAACCCCTCTTGTACAAGGTACATGAAGGAATATGTGGAGGACACTCAGGTGGACGATCCATGGCCCATTGCATCATGTCCCAAGGATACTGGTGGCCACGAATGCAGAGGGACTCTCAAGCATACGTTAGAAAATGTGATCAGTGCCAAAGGTTCACGTCAGCTATCAAACAGCCTGCAGATGACCTGCACCGGCTAACTAGTCCTTGGCCATTCGCTCAATGGGGGCTGGACCTGGTTAGACCTCTTCCAAAGGTTCCTGGAGACAAGAGGTTTCTGATAGTAGGAACTGATTATTTCACCAAGTGGGTGAAGGTGGAGCCACTGACCCATATTAGAGATATAGACACCAAAAAGTTTGTATGAAAAAATATAGTGACAAGATTTGGAGTCCCCTATGCACTAGTATCGGATAACGGAACTCAATTCAACAACGAGCCTTTCAAGTCTTTTTGTGAGCATCTTGAAATCTAAAATTACTACTCCACCCCTATATACCCACAAGAAAATGGACAAGCAGAGTCCTCCAACAAGACTATCATCAATGGAATCAAAAAAAAGTTAGAAAAGGTGAAGGGGAAGTGGGTGGATAAACTCCTAAACATCCTCTGCGCTTACAAAACCACCCCTCAGGCTTCCACGGGGGAAACCCTTTACTCTCTTGCATATAGAGTAGAGGCAGTCATCCCATTGGAGGTAAGTCTCCCCACCATAAGGACACAAGCTTTCGACATTAGGGACAACGATCATCAGCTCAGCTTGGACCTAGACCTGGCAAAGGAAAGAAGGGAAGTGGCTGCCTTAAGGTTGGCCAAGTACCAAGAGGGGGTATCCAAACTCTACACTAGGAGGGTAAAGCTCGATAGTTTCAAGTGGGAGATCTAGTGCTTAGAAGGGTGGTAGCAAATACCCAGGATCTAGTAGACAAACAAATGGGGCCAAACTGGGAAGGACCCTACAAGGTCACGTCAGCAGGAGGCTCTAGGTCATACTGACTAGAAGACATGGCAGGAAATGCTGTGATCTGACCGTGGAATGTAATGAACCTAAAGAGATACTATTTTTGAAAAATAAAAGCTCTTTATTGTCAAAGTATTTTTAGTACGAGTTCTCTTGGAAAAGGCATGGCCCTGGAAGCAGAGTTTAGGACTCCTGCTTCCGAAAAAGAACAGGAGCTAGCCTCCTGAAAAGGGCATGACCTTGGAAGCAGAGTCTAGGACTCTTGCTTCCGAATAAGAACATAAGCTAGCCTCCTGGAAAGGGCATGGCCCTGGAAGCAGATTTCAGGACTCCTACTTCTAAATAAGAATAGAAGTAAGCCTCCTAAAAAGGGCATGGCCCTTGAAGTGAAGTCCAGGACTCCATCTATGTAAAACAAGAACCAACCTCCCTGAGAAGGCATGACCTTGGGGACCAAAGGCTAGGGAACCCATCTTACAATTATCATACAAGAGTATGACTCCTGAATGGAAAATAACCCTTTAAAGGGATATTGATTGGCAAGCCTACTTAGAAAAGGAATACCCCACCCCTTATGATCGACCAACAAAGAAAATGAAGCTAACAGGAGTGAAAGTAATCTGTTCATCGGTGCTCGGCCCCTAGAAACAACTATTGGCCTCGAGGATCAACACTTTCAAAGTCAGGGGTTATCCGAGGACTACACTAATCAAGACAACATATACAATAGAAAAAGAGATACTTTCATTACAAAAGATGGGGCTTTGCATCCCCGAGGCTATAAAGAATAAAAAGGGAGTACACATGCAAAAGAAGAAAACACTTGTCTAGGCTACTCTAGGAGGGGGCTAAAAACTTCACCGGCATCAGCAAGGGGAGCCTCACTGAAGAGTTCTTCTAAACTTGGGGAAAAAGGAGTGAGCGAGGCAAGTGTAGGAGGTGTTGCTGGCTCATGAGCTGGTGGGTCAGCCTCAGGGATGACAATAGCAACAGGGGTTGTAGTCGCAACTCCAGAAGGTTCCCCCGGTTCCTGCACTGGAGCATGAGTTGCGTCTTCAACAGCAATCTCGGCAAAAGCCTACATCATCTCCTCCTAGGGAACATATTGGTGCAGTAGAAACAAGGGAGATTCCGAAGAAACCCTTGCCTCCTGAAGTGCCGCATCCCAGCCCTTCTTAAACAATTCTCTCTTGTTCTCCTCGAGGGCATCCAGGACGTCTTCAGTGCATTCATCTCGAATTTGCTCCATCGACTTCCTAGCCGCCTCGGCCTCTGCCCCTCACCCTGTCCAATTCCTGTGTTAGAGCCGAGCACGTATGCTCTGATTCCTTGACCCTGGCTTCCGTAGCCGACAGTCGTTGTGTCTCCTTCATTATCCTCCTCTCGGTGTCCTCTAGAGCCACGCTCAGCTTTTTAGCACTAACTCTGGCGGCCTTGCCGTCCTTGACGAGTTGGGCGATTTGAGCCGCTTGTGCAGAAAGAGTGACATCCCTAGCAGCAACGTCCTCTTGAGCGACATCCAAAGATGTCTCAGTTTCAGCTCTCTTCCTCTCGGTCTCATGAAGACCCTGCATCTGATCATGATAGCGCTCAGAAATAGCAGAAATTTGCTGAGCATTCTACAAAGGGAAAAAAGATCATGCCGATGAAACAGTCTCAAAAAATAAAAAAAGACAGGGGGTTCAAGTTGACTAGAGCTTACCGCCAGCAAGGTCTGAATGAGTGAACGAAAGAGTTAATTTATGGGCCTCCCCCGATTCTCCTCCACATCGGCTCAGAAGAGAAGCAGACTCTAGCTCATGGCATACACTGCGTGAGGAACATGGAGGACGGAATCATTGACCCCAATGACTTTGCCGTCTCTATCCCAAACTCGGGGACGCCATTTAGGTGGCAACTGAGGAGGGGGAGTTTGTTGATCTAGTTGTTGTTGCTGTTGTTACTGTTGCTGTTGCTGTTGCTGAGATGAAGGAGGAGCCCTACCTCGGCCCTGTCCATCGTGCCTCTCCTTTTTTCTCCTCTCCTCCTCAGTTTATGGGTCCCGATTGCAGACCTGACCCTGACCAAAGGACCTTGGAGGAACTACAGGGGGAGTGCTAGAACCAGTCCTCGGGGGCACAAGGGGGGTGGGGAAGGGGAATGTTGAAAGCTGTCCTTAGTGGGGGGACGTTGCTGCCAGCTCCCTACCCTTTAGGGCAGACCTCCGATTCAGAAAGTTCAGATCGATGTGAGGCTAGTGTGACATCGCGACTCTGAGCACGTCCTCTTGATCCAAACTTTGCAATATGTTCAAGTCGGGCCAAACCTCTCTCCCCGAAGTACTGACCTCGGCCTGGACTAAAGAAGGAGGCTTTCTAACTATCGCTACCTCAACTTCTTCAACAACCCCTTCTACCTCGGCTTGAGTGGCCCTATCAGGATTCTCCTCCAAGTTTTGCTCAAAGTCCTGCTTCCATGTTTGCTCGAAAAGCTGGGACCACCTGGAAGGATAGTAGGGCTGAGGGAGTTTGGAGAATTTCTTGTATCCTGGGGTATATTCCAAGAGAACGTGACTTGCTCGGCCGAGTCTGTCCCCTATATATCCCCAGACCATCACAAGATCAGCAAAATTTACCAAATGCCGAGGGGGAGGAGCTATTTCTCGGTGGGAAACGTCTGCACAAAAGAAGGAAGGACATTAGTACTTTTAATGAACGTTCAAAAAATGTAAAACCAAGAAGAGAGGGAATCTGACATACTTGTGCTTCACCACTCCTTGGGGCAGGATAAGCCATCGTACTCAGGCCCAACTCCTCTCTCCCAAGCGCTGTTGAAGACCAACAGGTCATCCTTGTACCCCTTGTCGAAATCAGGGAGGTGAGTAACGAGATACATTGAGGTATCTCGGGCTTTGAGGTAGAAGGTTCCCTGGCCCGTCACCCTCATCACAGAGTAGCAGAAGAGGACATCCTCAAGGCCTAAGTTGACCCCCAAGGCACCTATTGAGCTCCAAGATCCCCATGATTATCCTAAAAGTATTAAGGGCACACTACCTTGGGAAGAGACGGAACCGGGAGAGAAATTACATAAGTAATGGAGGGAAAGGGAATCTGATCCTACCCTCCATAATAGCCTTGATGTAGAAAGGCATGGCACCACTGGAGCTAATGTCATGACGATGGCAGTCTGGGTCGCAGTCATCAACGACTACGTTACGAGGGATGTCATAGAGGGCTTTAAAGTTGGTTCTTTGCTGCGCTCCTTTTATTATCCATCTCCTCAGCCTAGAGGTTTCGGCCTCTTGGTCCTCGGCGACTGGATGACGTCTCGGCATCTCCTTTACAGGATGAAGGGAATTCAAAGGGTTCTCTAAACCAGGGATTCTAAGGGTCACAATGAAGGGAGTTTAGGAGATTACCCCAGGGTTTTTGGTTTTCTTAGAAGAAGGACAATGGTGCCCTGGAAGTTAACCAACCACCGAAAAAACAAATAGAGACGAAGCTAGAAAGAGACGGAAACTCATCGAAAACAAGTTGATAAAAAGGAGCTGTGGGCTTAAGAGGGTCTTCCGCCTTCAACTAGTGATTTGGGAGGTGGTGGTGCTTTAAGAAACAGAACTCCGGCAGTGTTTTTCGATGTAAAGGGTTCTGCGAGATGGTTAGGCAGGGTTCTCCGATGGTCTTTCTTGGAAGGAGTGCTCTAGACAAAGATAGAAGGATTCAAAAGTGGGAAAAATGAGTCAGGGCTCTTTTTATATCGGCCCCCAGGCCCTATCATTGTGCACGAAGCACGAGAGGGACATTTAATGCGCACATTCTCCAAACAACGAAAAATAATTGAAGTAATGATGAGATGATTGGGACAGTTATAAACTATTCCATCTTCCGATGACACGTGACCTTTTCGTTTGAAGATCAAAGGGCTGGGGGTAGTTGATGGGAAATTTCTAGAAGGGTGCTGGAATAATGACGTGTGTCCTGGGCCCTGAGGGCCTCTCCTTACCTTCGGTAAGGCCATGTGTCCCTGGTCTCAGTATCCCCCTACTCCAACAGATTGGTCCCTGGGTTTAATATATGCTCCCTCGGCCCTAAGGAGTTCCCTCGACTCTGAGGAACCATGTGTCATCAATCCCTGAGTCATTGGTTTCTGAAGAAGCCAGTGACTGACAACTGAACCAGCCTAAGCTAGGCTGGTAATTATGATGACACTCTGCACAATGGAGTCAGTATGATAGGATGAACTAGACATTCAGCCAAAGAGAGCCAGACGCGTGGCATAAAGCGCATGATGAGTAGTAAGAGAGACAGAACTACCCCTACTGATATACGGCTAATAGAGACAGGTATTTAATGTGTCATCAGTTGATAAGACATCTGGTAGGGCTTGATAAGCGGAGAAGTAAAAGCACTAAACGCTTTTGGATCCTAGCATTCAATGCCTCAACATTGAAAAAAGAGCATTGAATGCTCAACAGTTGGAGCAATTAAGATGGGGACATTCCCTATGAAAAGTATGAGGAACATTGTCCCATCTCTGAAGGCTACCTACTGTCTAGACTACCAGTAATGATGAGTTTTTGAATGTATAAATAGCCCTCAAAAACACATTACAAAGGTATGTGAATTGATCTCTAAAGAACCCAAAAACAATGTTTTCTTCTTCCCCACTCTCAAAAAACTGACTTGATCGTCGGAGGGAATACGCCAGAAAATACTCCGGCACCCTTCTAACCCGTTTCCTATATTCCAGGAGGCCCTCACAAACCATCAAGATCAATTTGAAAGTACTAGAAGCAATTCATCACCAGCCCTTAGGCTCCCTTCGACCCTCTCAATCTATTCCTTATTGCCAGATCCACCATTCTGATGGATCGAATCTCACTGTGGGAGAAATCTGTTCTCATTTCAACTATTATGCAGAAATTTTTTCACACAATAAGTGAACTACAATTATATACCACATATATATATTAGACACAGAGAGAGAGAGAGAGAGAGGGAGGGAGAGAGAGAGAGAGAGAGAGAGAAATATATGAGATGTAGAATGGCTATTAGTTTAAACTAATAAGTTTAAAAGACAAAGGAGGTTGCAGTTGGTAGATTAGAAGGAAAAAAAACGTAATGAATGGTAAAAGAAAAAAAATAATGAAAACATATAGTGCGAGGAAATGGAAACATGTCTATTTAGGAGAGTGCATGGCATGTGGTGTGTGCTTGGGTGTCAAGTGAATACTAAATTCATGTGGGGGAAACATATATATATACACTAAAGTGGTAAAACTAGGAAGTTAAAAGGAAACTAAAAGCGGAAGTAACCAAGTACTAGCTAAAAAAGGGTGAGGTGTGTTTATGTTCTTGTTTGCATATAAGATGACTAACGTGGAGGAAGAATAAAAACAAGAGACAAGATGAGGAAATATCCTCATCCTTCATAAGAGAAGGAAATCGAGAGAGAGGGAGAAGGAAGAATCTGGGAGGCTTTGAAAATAATGAAATGGTGATTTGTGATTTGATCATTACGAGATTCAAGTATTATTCATGTTACTCATAATTTCATAGTTGATTATTAATTTTAAGGTACAAGGTGGTATGCAATATACTCTACTTAAATCTCTTTGGAAAGAGTATTTTCTTAACTATTCTCTGATTATTATTTCATGTTGTGCTATCGTTATTTTAAAATTTTGATTGAATATCGTTGAATATTTTGATCTCATTGATTGTGTTTGCAATACCTTGTCCTAGAATTAAATAAGAATAATACCAAATTAATATTTCTCCAAGGATGAATAAAAGGATTGTAAAAATATTGAATCATTATTAAAAGATTGATCATGAAGTTTGAACTTCAGAAGAATTGATTTTCAAGTCAAACTTAGTTTCGAATGTGTTTAAGTTGAGAAGGGTGGTTAGGTAAGTTTCTAAATAATTTTAGATCACAATAAGGCCCCCATTTAATCCAGAAGTCCAAGAAACCTTGTGAGAGGTAATACGGGGTGTAATAGAAGTTAGGAATTATTCCGGCGATAAAGCGCATTTTAGAAAGAATTCTTGTAGGAAGGAATTTGACACTATCTTATTATTTTAGCCATAATTTTTTACACTGAACTCCGATTGATTTGAGGTTTAGACAATAAAAACTAGACTTCAAAGGCTACAAAATTTTACTTCACAAAATTTCCTAAATCGACTTCTAAATAGGTGAAAACTGCTCTTGAAGTTGGAACGGAAAGTTGCAACTATACGGATGCCCCAAACACCATCTGGACAATACTCCCTACCCTAAAACCTTATTTTTCATCAAAACAGTGAATTTGCATTGTCCAAATGTCTAAGCACCATCCGGACCATTTTAGGATTTGCATTGTCCAAATACCCGAAAACAGTCTCGATTAGTTTTAGGATTTTTTCTCTATTTTTTACCTTATAAATACCATAAGGATGTCTCTTTAGCCATTTTTCATCAGTTTTCAACCTTATGCAACCCTAGAGAGCGAGAGAGAAGGAGAAAACACAAGAATCAAAGAGATTCTCATGTTGAGATTGAATCATACATGCTAAGGGTATCTTCAAATGTCGAATTGAGATAGGGGATTCATCTTGAATTCTCGGACCGTTGAAACACCTTTAGAGCTCAATGTTTATTACTTTTTTTTTATGGTACTCCCTTGCTGACCCTACACTCTATTACGTTATTGTTGGGAGTTTGGTATATCTAACAATCACTCGTCCAAATATCTCTTATGATGTTTATGTTAGTCAATTTGTTGTCTCGCCCACTACTGTTCACTAGACTGTTGTTATTCATATACTTCAGTATCTTCGAGGTACTCTGCATCAAAGTTTATTATTTTTCTCTTTTCTCCTATGGAACTCAGGGCTTATTCTTATGTGGACTAGACTGGTGGCTCGATGGACTATAAGTCCCCGCTACTAACTTTTCCTTAGTCATTCTCTTATTTTCTAAAAAAGCAAGAAGCAAACTGTTGTTACTTGTTCTTCTACTAAAACTGAATGTCGTGTTATGGCATCTTCTACAGTTGAGCTAGTTTGGTTAAAATGGCTCCTTGCTGATCTTGACCTCTAGTTATCTGCTCTGACTCCTATGTATTGTGACAACACCAGCACTATTCAGATTGCTCATAACTCAGTCTTTCATGAGCGTACAAAGCATATTGAGATTAATTGTCACTTTGTGCGCCATTATCTTCAGTTGGGCACCATCTCTCTTCATTTTTTGTCTTCAATTCTACAGTTAGCGAATTTCTTTACGAAATCTCATATCATTGCAAGCTTTTAGTTTCTTCTGAGCAAACTCTTGATGTTCTCTACTACCACACTATTAGTTTGAGGGAAGATGTTAGAGAGTTTAGCTTATTATTAGTAGCAGTATTAGGGGTAATTTTGTTATGCTCTTTGTTTTATATTGCTCTACTACATAAGGGTTTCCATTGTGTATCTAATGATTATGTTATGATAGATTAATGTACCTGTAATATATTTTCCTCCTTTTCTTTTTTGTTTCTCTTCTTTGTTTGATCAGTATTGTCAACATATATGGTTCAACCTCCAAGTTATGCTGTTTCTAGAAATGAACAATTAGTGTGTCGTTTGAAGAAAGTATTGTACGGCCTGAAACGGTTACCACATTCTTGAAATGGTCACCACGTGCTTGGTTTTATAAATTCAGTGCAGTGATACTTCAGCTTGTCTTTTAGCACTCCATTTCAAACCATTCAATTTTTTATTTGTAGGTACAGGTGTTATCATTGTTATTGTATATGTTGACGACATTTAAATAAAAATATATATATATATATATATATGTTGACGACATTAGCATTAGTGGCAATGACTCAGACGGTATAACCCACTTCAAAATCTATTTGGAAAAATAATTTCACATTAAAGATTTAGGACTTCTTCGGTACTTCCTAGGGATTAAGGTTGCCCAGTCAAAGGAATGTATCAATTTGTATCAACGGAAGTACGTGTTGGATTTAATATTTGAGACCAGTACTCTTAGTACACGTCCAGCTGATACTCCTATAGATTCTACAGTTAAGTTAGATACGGAGTCTAGAGTTGTTTAATGATATAGGATAATATCGGAGGTTGGCTGATAAGCTGATTTATCTCACAGTTACAAGCCTTGATATTACATGTGATTGGTGTGATTAGTCAATTCATGCATGCCCCTCAGAAGCCTCATTGGGAGGCTATCAATCATATTCTTCGGTATCTGAAAGGGGCTCCGAAGAAAGGATTATTATATCGGTCACGGTCATCTATAACTGTTACTAGTTTCTGACTAGACAAAGTCAAAGTGATAGACAATCTACTTTTGTCTATTGTGATGTGCAGGCTGAATATCGAGCTATGGCTCATCCAGTGTGTGAGATGTGTGGGTTTGTTCTTTACTTATGATATGGACATTAATGTTCCTTCTCCTATGCAGATTCATTGTGGCACTGTGACAGCGATTTTCATTGCAAGTAATTCAGTATTTCATGAGCGTACTAAATACATTGAGATTAATTGTCATTTCAATCGAGAGTTGTTGATGCGAAAGGAGATTAATCCCCCCATATATCAAATATTGTGATCAACTATGTAATAATATTACCAAGCCATTGGCTCGGCCTGCCTCAGTCGTTTCTGTTCCAAGATCAACATTTTTTATCTTTATACTAAAGTGTGAAGGGGAGTGTTAGAGTTCTTATTTTTATGTTTGATACTTATGTTTATGAGCATAAGATAGTGTAGGGTAATTGTGCGTGCAAGATCCTGCACAATATAAATACTAGAATAGATCCCTTTCGTGGTGAACACATGTCCATTAATCGGGTAGTCGATCTTGCTAGTTGAACAGGTCGTGAGGGTCGAAGGTAGCCCAAGGTGGATAATGAATCATTTTTATGAGTCGCCTGAGTGATCTTGGAAGGCTAAAGGAGGTTCCTGGAACAAAGGAAAATAGGTTAGAAGGGCGTCGGAGTGTTTTTCGGCGTATCCCCTCTGATGATCAAATTAGTTCTTTGAGAGAGGGAAGAAGAAAACACTGTATGGTGGTTGAGAGAGGGTTTTTTTGCGTCCCTCTTTTCTGTGTTTGTGAGGATTATTTATACCTTAAAAACTCATCATTGCTGACAGTGTAGCTAGTAGGTAATCATTGGGGGTCAGCAGCGTGCACACCAATTTCAATGAGTAATAATCTTATTCTTCACTGCTTGGGACCCCGAGCAACTAATGCTTTCTCCTCGGTCTGCCGAACATTTAATGATCTTTCCTCGACAGGGATGTATTAAATGCCCAAGCTTTGGGACATTTATTATCTTTCACTTCCGAGCTCTCATGCATTAAATGTTGTCTCATCAAGGGAAGGGTGCATTAAATACTTGTTTTCCCAAGTCGTGCGTCAGCAAGAGTATTATGGTCTTTTTGTCTCTGATCTGACACAATACGCCACGTGCCCATTCCCCTTTGGTTGAGCCTCTGCTTTCTTGTGCCTCCTGACACCATTTGAGTAAGACGAGGTCATGATGGCAAGTCTAGCCTTGCCTAGGCTAGTGATCTGTCCATCAATAGCCCCCGCAGGTGCAGAAACACTCACGCGGATAAATACCCCTCGGTATTGAGGGACTAGCATGATTTAGGACCGATGTACCCAAACTGTCGAGGAATACATGTCGGTCTGGTTTGGGGTCCTTAATCCTCGTGAATAGCATCCTCGGGGCAGGGGGTTGGAAACTGAAGAAGACGTGTCAGTATCACAGCGAGAGTCTCCATTGACGCCGAGTACACGTATCATCATCTAGGGGTGTCTAGAAATGTCCCATCAACTGCTCCCTAGCCTTCGATCTTCTGATGTCAATGACACACGTTGTAAGGAGACGAAGGGTTCTGCAACTGCCCCAACCATTCCATCATTGCTTCACGCCATTTTTTGCTACTTAGGAGGACGTGCGCATTAAATGCGCCTCTTCGTGCTTCGCGCCTAATGATGGGGATGGGTACTATATAAACGGGTTTTCTCTCTCTTTTCCACACTTTTGCCATTTCGAACTCAGAGAGCTTTCGCTTAAAAACTTCGCCGGAGACCCCTTTAGTCACGTCGTCTACCAGTCAGTCGTCACCGGAGTTTAGACCAGTAAACACCCTCTTGCTTCTAAACCTTCTGGAGAGAGGAACCACTCTGAGCCCTTCAGAAACCTTTGTTCGCATTCTAGTGAGTCCTTGTATCTCCCTTGTTTCTGTCTATCTAGGTTTTTATTTTTTATTCCTCGGTCACCGGAGGTGTTTCTGGTTGTCATTGTGTAACGAACCCTCAGGAAATTCCTTGGGGATCTTCGTAGAAAAAATTTTTCCTTCCTCTTCAATTTTTATCTTCTTTGGAGATACCCCAACGTCATCTTGTCACCGAGGATCCCCAGGCCAGTTCCTCGAGGCCAGGGAAGTACAAAATGAATGGAGACGAGCAGATCAATAGGTTTAGGGCCTGATACCATATCCCCCCAAACGTAGGTATAGAAGAGTACGACCCAGTTTTGCATAACCGTACTCTCGGGGCCGAGGATGAGATGCCCTTTTTCACCAAGGCAATCATAGAGGGTGGAATTAGGTTCTCCCTGCCTCCTCTACTCCTCCAGTTCCTCACCCATTTCAACCTCTTCCCAATGCAGTGTTGCCTTAACGTCTTTAGGATAATAATGGGGGTCTTAGAGCTTAACAATCGTCTCGGGGTAAATGTTGGGCTCAATGATATCCTTTTTTGCTACTCCTTGTTGAGGGTCATGCCTCAGCAGAATTTTTACCTCAAAGCCAGGGATCCCTCCACGTACCTTGTAACTCACCTCCCTGACTCAGACAAAGGATACAAGGATGACCTTCTGATCTTTAGTGGCTCCTGGCAGCGGGGGACCGATGTCGAGTACAATGGTTTGATGTGCCCTTTTGAATAGAGAATGACAAGTACGTCGGCTTCTCCGAGTCTACTATTTTTATCCTTGAGATTTTTTAGAAGTGTTAATAACCTTCTTTCTTGTGCAGACGTCTCCGCCCGGGAAGTTGCTCCTCCCCCTCGGTCCTTGGTGAACTTTGCTAATCTCGTCACTGTTTGGAGGTTTGTTGGCGACGACAGGTTTGGCCGGGCTACTCACATTCTTCTGAACTATTCAGTAGGGTACAAAAAGTTCTCACAGCTCCCCCAGCCTTTCGACTCTTTGCGGTGGTCTAAACTCTTCGATCAGAATGCACAACAAGAGGCCAAGCAGAACTTGGAGGAAGACCCCGACAGGGCTACTGAGGAGGAAGTAGAGGATGCACTTGAAATTGAAGAGTTCGGGGCCAAAGAGGCTTTGGTTCCTTCGCATGCCGAGGTGGGGACTTCTGGGAGAGATTTGTGGCCTGACTTCCACATCCTTTGGTCTCTAGACACATAGGACACCTTTGAGGTAGCCATGTCCCACACGCCCTGCATAGATCTGGGATTCCTGAGGCAGAGGCAGGCCCTTGCTGCTGGGAGAGGACGGGGGCAACCAGTAGCGCCCCATCAACAGGTACCAGAGCCAACAGGTCGAGGTCAAGTGCGCGACTGAGATCCTCAAGTTAAGGAGGAAAGGAGGACCAAACAAAGGCACGACGGCCCAGGCAAGGGATCCAGGGCTCTCTTTGCTCAATAGCCAAGCAGGAGGGGCCGTGGGTTACCCCTTCCACCTCAACAACAACAGCAGCAGTAGCAGTAAAGGCAACAACAATAGCAACAGCAGCAGCGGCAACAACAACAGCAGAGACAGACTCCACCTCCCCTTTTGTAGACAGTGGAAGCTGCAGAGTGGAATCCTCGGGCCACTAATCATATGAACCGGGTGATCAGGGTCGATGATTCTATTCTGTAAGACCCCCATGTCGCCAACGCAGTGAGCAAGACGCTCCATTTCGAGGCCGACATGGACGCTCATAGGGGGTGGACGACAAACACGTTCCGTTCCATCATTCAGAATTCCCTGGTGGTAAGTTCATCTTTATTTTAGCCTTTTTCTTGTCATATCTCATATAATTGACCAAGTTCTTTCCTTCGCAGGCCACTCAACAGATTTTCGTAATCGCTGCGCGATATCATACAGCCAGGATGGACCTTCAATGAACCCAGGAGCAGAAGGAATAGACTGAAGGAGCCCTGGCCAGTGCTAAGGAGGACGTGGCTGCCAGGGACTCCACCCTCGCGGGGCAGGCTGCTCAGATTGAGCAACTCCTTAAGGACAATGAATTAGCAAAGGTCAGCGCTGAAAAGCTAAGTGCTACCTTGGCCGACGCTGAGAGGAGAATCACACAGCAGACGCAGCGGCTCTCTATGGTCGAGGATAGGGCTGTCGGGTCAGAGGAGAGTTGTCTGGCTCTGACCCAAGAACTGGACAGGATTAGGGCAGAAGCGGAGAATAGGAAGACTGAAGAGCAAATCCGAGAGGAGTTTGTTGATGACATACTGCCCGCCCTCGAGGAGAGCAGCAAAGAGTTCTTCAAAAAGGGGTGGGATGAGGCGCTTCGAGCCGCCAGCGTGCTTTCAGACTCTCCACTCTTCCAAATGCACAACTACGTGTCATCGATGGAGATGGCGCAGGCCGAGACCGAGGTTGCTGCCGAGGGTGCGGCCCTAATGCCGATGCAAGCTTCGGAAGACCCATCCGAGGTGGTAATTCTCATCCCATCCACTGAGACACTGCTAGAGCCAGCCCCTTCTGCCCCTGATTCCAACATTTCTCAAGCCTTGCCTACTACCGATTCTGCCCCAGCTCTGCCTATTCCTGAAGCTGCTCACCCCTTCTGCATTGATTCTCCTTGCAGTGACGTGTTGGAGATGCCCGAGGCTAGATGAAACTTCTTGTTTTCCTTTTCGAACTATACTCTTTTTTGAACGTTGTAGCCCTTGGGGACGCAAAGCCCCTTTTTTTTTAAAAATGAATAGCCTTTTTTTATTTTCTGAGTACTTTCATTGGCTACTGAAACCATTTCATCATATATATTTCATCATCTATGTTATATTGATGTTGTAATAACCAGTGGTAACGGAATATCTCCATGGCTCAGATACCCGGGGAGCAATCTGGTTAATCTGATCGATTGGTTCAGCTTCATCATTGCTGTGTCGTATCCCCCTCGGGGTACTGTCTTCTCCAGGGGTTTATTCCTCGGAAAGCCTTGACGGCCTTGCCCTCCTAGGAAGCTTGCTCATGTTTTTCTTTCGGAGGCAGGAGTCCTTGAACTCTGCCTCCAAGATCTTACCCTTTCAGGAGACTTGCTCCTGATTTTCTTTCGGAGGCATGAGTCATTTGAACTCTGCCTCCAGGGCCTTACCCTTCTAAGAGGCTTACTCCTGATTTTTCTTCGGAGGCAAGAGTCCTTGAACTCTACCTCCAGGGCCTTACCCTTCTAGGAGACATGCTCTTGATTTTTCTTCGGAGGCAGGAGTCCTTGAACTCTGCCTCCAGGGCCTTGCCCTTGTGATACTGCCATTAATTAGTACTGAGAGAGAGAATACTCAAAAATAGTACTTCTTCAAATTTATCATATTCCAAGGCCGTATTACAGGTTTTCCTCCCATATCTTCTAATTTATATGATCCAGAGCCCCCTACTGACACCACTTTGTAAGGTCCTTCCCAGTTAGGTCTCATTTCCCATCTACTTGGTCTTGGATATTGGCCGTCACCTTTTTGAGGGCCAGGTCACCGACTTGAAATTCTCGGGTCTTGAATCTTTTGTTGTGAAGTCTGGAAATCTTCTGCTGATATTTGACCATTCTCAAGGCAGCCATTTCCCTTCTTTTCTCTGCCAAATCCAAATCCAAGCCAAGTTATTGGTCATTGCCACCTGTGTCGTAGGCTTGAGTTCTTATAGTGGGGAGTCCCACTTCCAAAGGTATGACTGCCTCCATCCCGTAAGCTAGGGAGTAAGGGGTCTCCCCTGTCGAGGTCCGAGGGGCGGTCTTGTATGCCCACAGAATGTTCAATAGTTCATCCGCCCATCTTCCCTTTGCTTTTTCCAATCTCTTCTTGATCCCGTTGACGATCGTTTTGTTGAAAGATTCTGCCTGCCCATTGGCTTGAGGATATGCAGGGGTAGAATAGAAATTACAGATCCCGAGTTGCTCGCAAAAGGATTTGAAGCGTTCGTTTGTGAATTGAGTCCCGTTATTTGATACAAGTGCTCAGGGAACCCCAAATCTAACGACTATGTTTTCCCAAACAAACTTCTTAGCGTCTATGTCGCGGATGTCAGTTAATGGCTCCGCCTCAACCCACTTGGTGAAGTAATCCGTTGCTACAATCAGGAACTTCTTGTTCCCAAGAGCCTTAGGCAGGGGTCCAACCAAGTCGAGCTCCCACTGGGCGAATGGGCAAGGGCTGGTTAACGGGTGCAAGTCCCCCGCAGGCTATTTGATTGTCTGGGCGAACCTTTGATATTGTTCGCACTTCTGGACATATGTTTGTGCGTCCCTCTGCATCCGCGGCCACCAATATCCCTGAGACATGATGCAGTGAACTATGGATCACCCCCTAGAGTGCCCCCCACATATTCTTTCGTGTACTTCGTAGAGGAGGTATTTCATCTTATCCTCCTAGACGCATAGTAGGTAAGGTCCTGAGAATGACCTTGGGTACAACTTCTGATCCTGGGAGATCCAAAATCTCGGGGCTTTGAACTTTATCTTCCTGGCTTCTTTCGAACACTCAGGGAGATCCCCTGTTACCAGGAACCTGAGAAAAGGAACTGTCCAACTAGGCTGCTTGTGTTCTTCCTAGACAGCCATCGCCTCAGGAGCTTTATCTATACTGGAAGTGGGAAGATACTCTATAGTGATTCTGCACGGCCGAGAGGAATCTAGTGTCGAGGCTAGGCAGGCAAGGGCGCATTCTTATCTTGGGATACTTGATTGACCTCAATCTTCCTGAACTTCCAGATCACAGTTGTCACCTCCTGATGGTAAGCCTTCATCCTAGGGTCCCTTGTCTCAAACTCTCTGTTAACTTGGTTGACTACCAACATGGAATCGCACTGGACGACTAGGTCTGTAACCCCTGTCGCCTCGGCTAACCGAAGCCCTAAGATGAGAGCTTCGTACTCGACTTCATTATTGGATGCTTTGAACCCCAACCGAACGGCCTGTTCGGTGACCACTCCATCTGGGGACACTAGCAAGATACTTATTCCGGACCCTTTACTGTTGGAGGAACCGCCTACGCATAGAAGCCATGGCAATCCCTTATTATTCTTCGAGGACGTTATGCCAGGAGAGGGTGGCCCTTCCGGGACGGGAGGTCCCCCAAAAAACTCTGTAATGAAATCTGTCAATACTTGCCCCTTTATAGCAGTTCGAGATTTGAAGTGGATGTCATGTTCTCCTAACTCCACTGCCCACTTGGAAATCCTTCTAGAGAGATCTGCCTTTCTGAAAATGGCCTTTAAGGGTTGATCGGTAAGGACAGTAATCGGGTGTGCCTGAAAATAATGCCTCAGTTTTCTTGCAGTTGTGACTAGGGATAGAGCGCATTTCTCCAAGGGTAGGTATCTTATTTCCGCGTCCAGCAGTGCTTTGCTCACGTAATAAACTAGCCTCTGGTGGTGCTCGTGGTCACGAATGAATACCCCACTGACGGCAAATTCTGATATGGATAAGTATAGGAAGAGCATTCCCCCCTGGACAGGGACGGATAGGGTCGGGAGAATTCTGAGGTATTCCTTGATTTCTGTCAGGGCGTCTTCACACTCCTGGCTCCACGTATCCTTCCCGGCCCCCTTGATGGCCCCAAAGAAGAGTTCGCATTTGCTCGAGGAGCGCGAGATAAAACGGTTGAGTGCCGCCAGCATCCCTGTGGGCTTTTGGACTTCTCATACCGTTCGAGGGCTCCGAACGTCCAGGATCACTTGAATCTGATCCGAATTGGCTTCGACTCCTCGCCGAATTACCAGATATTCAAGAAATTTACCTGACTCGACTCCGAAAACATGCTTTGCGGTATTTAGCTTCAGCCCATACTCCCTGAGGGTGGAGAAGGTATCGACCAAATCCACTAGGTGGTCACAACTTCTTCTACTTTTAACCAATATATCATCGATGTAGACTTCCATGGTGTTGTCGATTTGTCTTTTGAGCATCCGATTCATCAGCTGCTGGTACGTAGCTCCGGCGTTCTTCTGCCTAAATAGCATAACTTTGTAGCAGTAAACCCCCCTCGGAGTGATAAACGCTGTCTTTTCTTGATCCGGGGGATACAGAGGGATTGTGATTTCGTTTCATGCATGGTTTAGGTGTGATGGACTTAAATTGCCTTCGAGAGCTGTCGTAGAGTGTCAGAGGTTAATATATCCCAGTGGGGGTGATATGATTGCCTAACACTTGTAATATATTGTTATTTGTGAGAGCAACCATTATTGTTCACACAGGTTCAAGGTTGATAGTTTACCTCTCTTGGAAAGGATTTGTCAATGCCGTGAGAGACGGTATACACTCTTCCTATGTGTCATTTGCGAAATGATTGAGATTGTTTGATTTGTGGTGGGTGAACGAGGTAGAATCGTGGTGTAGATTCCTGAGAAGCAACTAACATACATAAGAATATGGAATGATACTACTAAGTTATTTATTGATGGCTTTAACTTCTTGTATGTTTACTCCTATCATTGATTTATTGTATTCTGTACACTAGAGATCATTACAACTATCATGATTTTACTCTAAAAAATGTATATATGCTATTTTTCAAAAAAGACTTGCCTTTTTTATGTTCTTTTAAAACCTTATTGGAATTTTAGAGGGATTTTCTACAGGCTTTTTCTCACTCCCTACAACCACACACTTACAGATTTTGGTATAGAAGAGAATGTTGATGTGGATGAGCAGGTCAATTACAAGTCATTGGAGAATTAATATGTGGACCATATCTTAGAGGAATAGAGTTGTTTTCTTTTTGATTTAGAGTTTCAAGATTTCTATAAAACAATTTTCAGCTAGTTTTAATTATTCCACTGTTAGATATTATTTGGTTTTGAATTGTAAATTGGAGAAATTACAATATTTTATTGACTTTAGTATTTATTCTTTATCAGATGGATGAATCATTGGTTGTTCTAATGGTTATTTTTAATTACTTTCATGATTGGATGATTTTTAATTAGTAATGTCTTCCAAGGTGAATATTGGGACGCTAAAGTGTTCTACAGAGATTAAGATGGGATCATAGTAGCCAATAGCCAATGCATTGCCAGCCAATGGATCCGTGAGATCGGGATGAGGTGAGATGATTGGTGAGGTGTCAGATTTATGTTATGATCTCGCATGACGTGTGATATGCAAATAGCCAATTTATTGATTTGTATCTACTAACTGAGATACTTTGTGATGTTTGAGTTTTTTTTTTTTTTTTTGAGTATTCAATATTGATTGAGCATATTATTCCTTGTCAAATTCTATAATTTTTTACTTTATTTATTATTTTTAGGTTAAGTTCAGAACAAGGCAATCAGAGTATTAAAGATGAGAAGATGTTGATATAATTATTTTTATTTGAATTGCGAGATTTATTTGTATTGGGAGACGATATTGAAATATATAATTTTATTGGAAAAAGATCGCGCTTTGTTATTTTTATTCGGGTAAAAAATTGGGGTGTCACAAATGATATTAGATCATTAGATTTGAGATTCTGTAGAATATCCTAGGTTTAATTACTTTGGATAACGACCTGTAGGTACTTGACGAGTTGATTTTGGGTGCATAGATTATTTATCGGATGTGATCGGTCAAATCTAGTGTATGATTTATGATAGACAAAATTCTTTTTAAGGTGGGTGGATTGTCACGACCAAGCTTCGACTCATAAAGAGATTAAATAACTTAAATTTTATGGGTCTTGTGATATTATTGAAAATTATACGGACGTTATAAGAGTCAAGTTATAAGTAATATTTTATTGTTGAACATTTGATTATTATAAAATTTTAGTGATCAAAATTTATCGAGTAGTAAAAAAATTAAGAAAAAAAATAATAAGTGAAATCCAATTATGGACCATAAATATATATATATATATATATATACACATATAGAGAGAGAGAGAAAGAGAGAAATATATGAGATGTAGTGTGGCTATTAGTTTAAACTAATTAGTTTAAAAGACAAGGGTGGTGGTGGCTAGTTTTTGAACTAGATTAGAAGGGGAAAAAACATAATGAATGGCAATAATAATAATAATAATGAAAACATGTGGTGCAAGGAAATGGGCACTCGTCTATTTAGGAGAGTGCATTGCATGTGGTATGTGCTTGGGTGTGAATACTAAATGCATGTGGTGGATGCATATATATGTGCTAAAGTGGTATAACTAGGAAGTAAAAAGGAAACTGCGAAGAGTAAGTAACCAGGTGTTAGCTAAAAAGGGTGAGGTGTGTGCATGTAAGATGCCTATCGTGTAGGAAGAATAAAAACAAGAGACAATATGAAGAAGTATGATCATCCTTCACAAGAGAAGAAAATCGAGAGAGAGAGAGAGAGTGAGAGAGAGAAAAAAAATAAATAAGGAGGAATCTAGGAGGCTTTGGAAAGGATGAAATCGTGATTTGTGATCCGATCATTATGAGATTCGAGTATTGTTCGTGTTACTCAGAATTTCATATTTGAGCATTGACTTTAAGGTACATGATGGACTGCAATATGTTTTTCCTAAATCTCTTTAGAAAGAGTATTTTCTTGACTATTCTTTGGTTTGTATTCCATATTGTGCTATCATTATTTTAAAATTTCGATTGAATATCGTTGAATATTTTGATTTCATTAATCGTGTTCTACGGAGATTGCTAGCCAAGAGACCCATGGGATCGGGTTGAGGTGGGATGATTGGTGAGGTGTCAGATCTATGTTAAGATCTAGCATGACGTCTGATATGCAAAATGTCACGGGCATTGCATGCTCACCGCTTTATTTAATATTTTCATGTTGAGATCGGAATGAGATAATTAGAGTATTAAAGATGAAAAGATGTCGATATAATTGTTGTTTTATTTGAATTGGGAGATTTATTTATACTGAGAGATTTATTTGTATTGGGAGATGATATTGATAAACTAGTTATTATTTGTGCCTAAAGGCGCAGAGTAATAAAAAATGGTAGACAAAAAATATATTTGTATTCATATCTAAAATTAAATCACAAACATAGAAAAGAGATAATAGAATTTAAGCATCGATTTGTAGAGGGAGTGAGAGGTGGTGGGCGGCAGTAGTGGTGGTAGCAAATGGTGATGGTTGTGGTGGGTGGCAATAACCGTGGTGGCGACAGCAGCGGTATTGGGGGAGGTGATGGGGGTTGTGGTGGTGGCAATAGTGTTGGTGGGCGTGGCGGTGGTGGAGGTGGTGGCAGTGGCAGTGGCGGTGGGGCTGACGGTGGCGGTGGCAGTGGCAGTGGCGATGACAGTGATGGTGACGACGGCGGTGGTGGCCGCGGCAACGACGGTGGTGGCAATGGTGGCAGTAGAGGTAACGGTGGCAATAACAGTGGCAATGGCGGTGGTGGTGGCAGTGGTGGTGGTGGCGGCGACGGCGACGACGATTGTGGCGGTGGTGGTGGTAGCGGTCGTAATGGTGATGGTGGTTGTGATGGTGGAGATAGTGGTTGGACGATTTTAAACACTATTTTTTTTTAAAGTATTTATGAGAAATAATTTCTAAAAGTATTTTTAAAAAGTCACTCTAAATACACTTTTAGGGGCCTATTTTTTCTATTAAATTTAGGGTGTTAATATTAGCCGTTAGATTAACTTTAAAGTAAAATTAAAGCGATCTCAACCACGAATAATAAAAATTATTTTGTTTATCTTTTGATTTTTGAATTATAAGCTACTTTATTATATAGATGTAATTTTGAAAAATCAGGGCATTACAATTGATTCCTTTTGCCTTACTATCGGTATGACACGTAGTATATGACACGTAGCACATAACATGTAATATGCAATTTTCATGATTGCAATGGCCTAAACTCATTCAACCCGCAAGCCCTAGATAATCGTAAATCTAGGTTTTGATACCAAGCTATCACGCCCCAAATTCCTGGTGCCACTTAATCACTAATTAAACAGTGGATTGCCCTTTATGGAAGCTCACTATGACTTCAATCCTCAAAGTAGGCCCAAGTGAGAGCTGTCAACAGAAGCACGCCTTGTACATGAAATATATTCCCACAAAGAGTGAGTCAACGCTCAGTAGGGTATCTCCTATAGAGATCTATGAAATATCATGCAATCATAAGCTTTTCAAGTATTGAATTCACATATATAAATATGAACAATGCTACTAATCCACGCTAACACCGAGCCCTATCTCAGGCTCCCACAACATATATAATGTTATGCATATGAATTCGAGCATTTCAAACCCCTGTCATTGATGTTAAACATACAATGACTATTTAATTAATTCCGTGTCTTTTTGGGACGACGATTTATAGTCTTTCACCAATGGGACACCCCACCGTCAACAAATCTTCAGGACATCCCACCTATGACTCTGTTTTCAATATC
This sequence comes from Ilex paraguariensis, assembly GCA_963454935.2. NCBI lineage: Eukaryota > Viridiplantae > Streptophyta > Magnoliopsida > Aquifoliales > Aquifoliaceae > Ilex > Ilex paraguariensis. Next base: position 237,016 of record CAUOFW020006303.1, on the reverse strand, counting down.
ACATTTTTATAGGCTCATTACACTAACGGAAAGCACATAACCGACATTGTCGGGGTCTTGTACCCGAAGAAAAATTTAGTTTTTCTTGTTACATCTCGACACATTTATTTATACAATTTCAGTACAACTCAGCAAGAACTAAGTCCAATTTGTCGTAGCCCACCCGTCAACTCACCTAAATAATGATTGACTCAAACCCATGCACACACAATCGCACTCATGTCAATTCTACAAATGTAATGCAACTCATGCATATGTAAAGTAATGTACAATTACAATTCTATTTCATCATAATGTTAATTACATCATAAAAGCATATAATAACATTTCATAAATAACACCAATCATGCTATATATGATCATTATCCAAATAACATACTTTCATTTACCTAAGCATTTATCAAAACACTTAGTGGGCATAAAGTATAAACACATAACATACCTAAATAATTCATTTCATCAAACCAAACATCTTTCTACCAGTAGGTTGTGCTTCTCCCACCGGTAGGTTCACACCCAAACCCAAATCAAGCTAGAAATGATTTTTAATATATTCATACATGATATCACTACCCTAGATACACTAGGTATGAACTAACATGTAAGATTACATCTCTATCGCTCTACCCATTTCATACAATAACCATATGTTGAAAGTAAACCTAGATAGGGGAGAATCTCACCTCTTTTAGCATGAATAAAGAAGAGAAATCCTTAGGAATGTCCAAAATAAGTCTCTACAAGCCCTCCTTAAGCTGTAGCTCTAACCTTTGATTTCCAAATTTGTTAAATATGGGTGAAATTGACATTGACGCATAGCCCTCATCGAGTAGAGGGATTTTTGTTCTTGGTATTTGATAATCTGACGGTTGGATCTTGCAAGATTTTAAGAAAAAGAAGAAGAAATTGGAGCGCTCGCTCTCTCCCTCTCTCTCTCAAATGATTTCATGCCAAGCAAGATTGGGCGTAAGACTTGGTGTATAATGCGCTATGTGTCATTTTTGTCATTGATCCAATTTTGTCCAAACCAATCACATTTTGTCATATGTCATGTTTGATATACTTTTACGGGATTTACTTAAATTTATATTATAGGTTCCACAATTAAAATCTAATCATGCGATATACCCGATCGCATTGTAATATGTGAAAATTCGACTATCTCGAAATTCAATAAAAATAAATTGGCTAAATCGATTTCATGAGAAAAATTCAACGGTGAGATCTATTTTATCATCCAAGTTATATAAAAATTTGAGTTTTTAACTCGTGCTTAGATTGTCTAATTATCGTTTTTACCTTTTTAATTAAAATTTTAATTTACACCTTCACAAGACTCCTTACCTTAGCAAGCCACATAGATTCAAACTGGAATCTTTCTTCTAAGTCTTGGCTCTGTGAAATCTTGACCTTTTAAAGCACGAAAGACAACAAAATAGTGATTTGATTCCAAAGCAGGGCTATGCTGAACATAACTCCTTGGAAAAAATTAATCCAAGAAGAGCCCCAAACTCTGTCTAATCCCTCTTGTATAGAAAATGGAATAACACTGCCATTCCACCAAGTGAAATGATTGCCTTTAAATCCAAGATCCATCAGCTGTCATTCATCGATAAAATCCCTGAAAATTCCTCAATTTCCAGTTCAACCGAGGAACCCCTCCAATCTTCTCCTCATTTGAAATGATTTCATTGAAATATCCACCACAAATCCATGGAATATCTAATCGCCTGCTTAATCGCCGCAAGAATGCTCATGATTACTTGTACTTAGCTGCTTCTAGATGACCATAGAAACCCACAAATCCGTAACAATCATCTTGATTCTCATGCAAAATAGCCTCAATATGAAAATTCAAGTAGCTTTTGACATTAAAAATCCAAATTTCTTCACTATAGCAAGGCCAATTTTCCTGCTCTACCTCTTGAATCAACAATCAAACCATGGGAGAAACCAATTCTCCACTTTATGTATTCGAACTCAAACAAACTAAATCCAGTTTCCATTAAAAAAAACTAGTTGGGGAACTTTTCTCTTCACCAGATCATGGAGAGCCCGAACTGAACAAGGTTTCCCAAGCCCCCGATGGTTCCATGTAACACCAATCATAATGCTTGGCAGAACTACAAGGAAGTCTCCGCTGTAGAAATAGTAGAAAAATCCAAATTGCCTTAATGGGAAGAAATCTTCTCAGGAACTGAACCTACTTCACCTGGGTCAGAAGCATCAATTTCGAGTTCTTTTCGCTTTTACCTAACCAAAACCTCCAGAGTTTCCCAGTTCTCCACCATCAATGAAACAGACGATCTACTTCACCACTCACCCTTCTCTTGTTTCGTAACCTTCTAGGTTTATCGCCTTTCAGAACAGGGATTGATAGTGTGTGAGAATTCTCTTTGGGACAGGATTAAGAGAACTCTGGGCCTGAACTTTAAGAATGGGCCTTTTTTTGGTTTTTGGTCTTCAACTTACTTTTCTTTGGGCCTTCAACTTCAATTGGGTGGCACTTACCCAGATCAAATGAGAACGAGCCATCCGGTTTCAAATCTACTCCCATCAGTTAACTGAGTAACAAGAATAACTTCCACCTTCTCAGCTTCCACGTTAACAGACACGATGGGCATGGGAAAGGACCCTCCAAACGTGGAGATCGTGGTATCCGTAGAATTTTGAACATATGCTTCTTCTTCTTGACGATTAGTATCTCGGACACAAAACTTTGTCGGAATCGGATCAATGGTATGCCGACGTGATATCCTCAGGATTTGATTCATGTCTTCGATGACGTAGAATAAGCTTCGGACATCGTACAGAGGCATTCATCCATGGTCCATACTGATTAGAAAAATTACCTTCACTGGCCCTAATAATACCCCTTGAATCACTTTATTTCAACAAATGTCCTACTCTTCAACAATTGAAGCAAAAAAATGGCAGCCTTTCATATGTAAATCTGGCAAAACACAACTTTCCAACTAGGCCATGCAGTTTAATCCCATAACAATACAAAGGGTGGACTAAATTATATGATTAATCAAATTCATACCAAAATTTTTTAAAATTAATAACCAATAAAATATGTTAAGAAAATATGGATAAAATAGTAAGTTAATTATAGATCACAACTTTCTTGTATTTCTTTGTGTTTTTTACAAGAAAAAAAAGTTGGCTATTTGTGAGAAATTTCAAGTATAAAAAAAAAAAATATTTTTTTCCATCTTTTTTCTTTTCATGCTAACCAAACACATGAAAATTTTAAAAAATTTCTCTTTCTTGCATTTTCTATCATTCTCCCGTTAAACAAACGAACTCTAACAACAAAAAAAAACAAAAACAGATTCATCTCGATAGATGAGAAGAAAATGAAAAGACTCCTTCAGGGAAACCTACGAAGAAAACCTTATACATACCGAAAAGGTAAAAATCGGTACGATACCGAAAAGTTAAAATGAATGTAGGGTCGCCACCTATACACTCTCAAATTTGTCAAAATCCATAACCAGTTTCACCAGTATATATTTTAAAAATAAATAAAACCACTATACACTTTAAAAATAAGTGATAATAAAAATTAAAATTAGTTTTAAAAAATGATAATTATTTATCTTATTTAAACCTAAATAAAAATATAATTAAAAATTTACAATATTTGGGGTTATTGAGTGACATTAAATTTAAGTTAAAAATATTAGGATGTTAGATTAGTTATTGAAGTTCACCACTATTTTAAGTGATAATAAAAATTAATATAAAAAATCATAATTATTTATCATATTTAAACTTGAAATAAAAATATAAGAAAAATTTTACAATATTTAGGGTTATTGAGTGACATTAAATTTACGATTAAATTAAAAATATTAGAGGTTAGGATTAGGTTATTAAGTTCATCAGCCTAAATTACAACTAAAGTTTAGCACATTTGGTACACTTTTGGTGTTAAATTAAAATAGGTAAAAAAATTTGGGGTAATATAAAACTAATTACATAGTTGAGGGTGTAATATGAAAAATATGAGAAATAAATTTAAAAAATGTTATAATTTAGGGGTATAAATGAAATTTATTGGAAAGCTAAAATCTTGATCACTGGTTGAGCGATCCAAATTAGTTCAGGGATCGAGATTGGTTTATAAACTTGATCGCTAGTTAATATCCAATCATTATACAAGCGATCCAGGTTAGATCGCTCATATAGCGATCAACTTCTTGTTTTTCTGCTATTCCCTCAAACCAAAAAATCCAACTCTTCAAAAGCCTAAATCAGCAATCTAACCTAATTGCATACTCTAAATCAAAGATATAACCCCAAATCTAAGCCCAAATTGGTGAAAACCCAACCTGATTGCATACCCAAAATCCTAAATCAGGTGAGGGCTTCAAATTTTGGTGCCCTAATTGTCTCAAAACAGTTTGCATCATGCTTCTCCGTCAGAAAAGAGAGATAAAGGTGTCTGCGGGGGTTCGACTACATAGTTGTCTCTCGTGGTTGTCTAACTTGTGCGTGGGGTGTATACTGTACAGTGATTGTCACAAGAATTCGGCTCCTCTACGGTATTTTTCTTTTCTTTTTTTAGTTTAATTAACAAAAAAACAAGTTTCTTTCATCATATTTTTGTATACATAGTTGTCTTTCTCCCAATTTCATAAAAATTTTTGTACACATAGTTGCATAAGAGATGTGTTTTGGGAGTTGAACGAATTATGGTTTTTGTGAGTGATAGTTCAAAAGTAATATAATTCTATCTTCCTCACATCTCAATCAATTGTTATTGTTGCTCTTTTTTTGACTAAATTTTTTTCTTGTTACAGCAAAGTATAATGACCAAGAAGTATAGGCCAAAAGTTGTGGATACCAGTGAAAAAATGAAGAGAAAGAAAAGTTGTAAGGATCATTCCTCTAGTCCCTCCTTGAAGACGAAATGTAACCATACACCCTTCATTGATCCATCATCCAGAGTTAATCCCATTGTTGATCCCACCTCCACCAATTGTGATCCCTCCTTCAATACATCAAGTTCACCAACCCTATACCCAATACAACAAGTTCATCCAACCCCATATGGAATGAAAATATAATTTTCTTCTTCGTTTGAATTTTTTTTTTTTTTATAAATTTGTAAGGCTTAGTGGGTAGCTGGTAAAAAGTTATAAACTTGATAAACAGTGGAAGTTCTCCGTGAGTTGTGAACCGTTCATTTTATTTTTTCGGTACCATACCGAAAAGTGGGTGTTGGTATCGTAGTTAAACCCATAAAATGGAGACTTAATGAGATGATACTTGACATGGATTTGACAACTAATTTACCAATATTCCGACTCTTAAAATTTTCCAATTATTTAGGTCTCCTACAAAATTTATCTCTTTCCATGTTACCATTCATTATTTCCCCTTGCTATTAAGCTGATCCGCCGTCATCGGCGATTCAATCAGTAACTCAACCAGCACCGAAAGAGAAGAGGAACACTAAGATGATACACATCATCAGCAACAAGATGATTATTGGTAGCGAACCACAAAAAATTATGCAAATATGTCTTTTATGCTTCTGTGCGTGCAGGATCTTGCACAATATAAAAACGAGAACAGATCTCTCCCTTGGTGAACTCGAGTGAGTCAGTTGAGTGGTCAACCACGCTGCTTGGGACAGCCTGTGAGGTCCGGTGGTAACCTGGAACAGTAACGGGAGACCCTCGTGGATTGAAGGAACGATCCAGTAAGGCTGGAGAAAGGTTCCTAGAACAAAGAAGAACAAGTTAGAAGGGCGCCGGAGTGTTTTCCGGCTTATCCCCTCCGACGATCAAGTCAGTTTTTGCAAGGGAGAGGAAGAAGAAAGCGCTGAGTATATTTCGTAGTAAAGAGTTTTTGTTGCATACCGTTTTGCCTTTTATGAGGAGTATTTATACCTCAAAAGCTCATGATTGCTGTCAGTGTTGTCAGTAGATGATCATTAGATACAAGCATTGTGCGCACTAATTCTGATGAGGAATGTCTTCCTTTCTTTAACTGCTCGGGGTGCCGAGCAATCAATGTTGTGCCATCGGGTTGCCGACTGTCTAATGATCTCCGCTCGGGGAGGATGGAATAAATACCCAGCCTTAGAGACATTTATTGCCTTTCAATTCCAAGCCTTACCGCATTGAATGCGGTCTCATCAAGGGAATGGTGTAATTAAATATTTGCTTTCCCAAGTCGCGTGTCAGTAAGGGCATGCGGTCTTTCTGTCTCTGATGTGACACAATTTGCCACGCGTCCATCCCTTATTGGTTGTGGACCCTGCCTTCCTGTTCCTTCTGACACTAATTGTGTAAGACGAGACCATGATAGCTAACCTAAACTAGCCTAGGCTAATGACCTGTACATCAATAGCTTATAATGGAGCAGAGAAAAAGGCATCTTGGACGGGGTACATCTCGGTACCGAGGACATGCACATCTCGGTACCGAGGATAGGTACATATCGAGCCGAGAGAAGTCGTACATGATGACCGAGGTACCATACCAGACCGAGGGATACGTGTCGGTACGTAAAACGTACTCGACACGTGTCAAGTACCTCGGGCGAGGGAGTTGTAAAGCCGATGGTACGTGATCTCAGTTTTTTAGTGACGCCGAGGACACGTGTCTTCATCTTGGAGTATTTTCAGAAAAGTCCCATCAGCTTCGTTTGGTACGATGAAAAAATAGAAAGATAGAAAGTTAGAGTAACACATAAAACATCATATTTGGTAAGAAAAAAAAATTAGGAATGATGAAAAAGTGGATAGATGAACTTTCCTTTCAACTTACCTAAACCAATCCCTCTAAAATTAGGAGGAAACATGGATAAAAAATTAATTATGTGTGTTGAAATATATATTATGTATCTATATATCATTTAATATACACATATATGAAATTAATATATATATATATATATATATATATATATATATATATATATATATATATATATATATATATATATATATATATATATATATTAGTAATTATTCGTGCCTGAAAGCACTATATGACAAATAAAAAAATTACAAATAATTACCCATGCCTAAAGATACATTACAACTTTTAAAATTCACCTATAAATATGGACCTACTATGTAAATATGGACATGTGCATGTGCCTCAAGGCACTATGTAACTAAAAAAATCTTCAATTCAAAAAAGTTAGAATCTATTGGAAAAAAATTGAATCCTCATAAGAGTCAAGTTGTAGACACAATTCACAAATCATAACACAAAAAAAAAAAAAAATTAAATTAAATTGGACTCACCATCACGCCATAATCATAAATAAACACAAATATCTATCAACTACCGTAACAAAACGGATGAAATCCATAAAAATACATGAATAAATTCCAAGTCACAACGCAAATAAAAAACAACATGATCAAATGAATGAATGTGCACCCACATTCACCAACAATTTTAACCTTCTATTACATCTCAATTTTATCACTAATTGAACTAATTCAAGAACAAAAATGAATAACTTAGGAATAAAATCTAACATGAGTGGAGCTGATAAATGAGTTCGGTAAACTTTTTCTATTCTCTTTGTATATCTTACCAAATCCATAAAAAAGCGGGATTAAGCTCTACAAAAAAAAAAAAAAAAAAAACTGAGCATAAACAACAATATGCAACCAAAGAAGTAATAGAAAAAGAAGACAAAAAGAAAGACATAATCAAGGAAGAAATTAAAATGAATAATATACCTTGTCATAATTGTTTTGTGGATTCACTTTTAGCTTCAACATGTTCATCACTTCTGACTGTCAATAGTTTTAACTTTGAACATTCATAAGTAATATTGATGGCAATAAACACATTTTTATAGTGGTAGGATTACGGTAGTAAGATAAACACATTTCATGCATTTCACTTGCAAACATACCAATAAAGAGAATACAATGATGCTACAGGGCCTTAAAATTTATTGCAAAAAACAAAAACCAAAAAAGAATGAACCAGCCAATTTCGATATTGACCAATTAGGGCATAAAGAATAGTCTAGCATAGGATCATCAACACGATTCAGAAAAAAAAAAAAAAAAAAAAAAGGAAAAAAGAGGGATCACTAATCCGTAACTTAAAGAATATTTAACCAGAGAGAAGAGAGAGGGAGCTTACCTTGCTCATTTCTAGCAGTGCAGATAATCATTCCAGTCTCTTTGCAATATCAATCGAATAGCTCCTAGTTAAAAGTGCTCGACTTTGGTGAAATTGGTTGCTTCTTCTTTTGCTCATTCACTTAGAGTGAACCCCCTTAGGCATCCCAAAATCAAATCTTGAAAACCAAAATCAGAATTTCCTTAAAAATATGACACTTGAAAAAATATCAACATATGTAAGCAAAAAGCCATTATATAATCAGTGCCCCATTTCATGTTTAGCCATAGTTAAACAAATCAACCAAGGGTGATTTGGTGCTGAGTGATTGATTGAAGAACTAATTACCAATTCTAAAATTGTTGCAGCCAATGTTGAGAAAATTCTTGCATTCAAATCACCCTTCAATGTTCAATGTCTTTAACCACAAACATGCCACTCATAATAGGAAATCAACCTGACAAAACCCTTCATGTTATAGAGCATACAATTCAACGAAATATTCAAATCAATGAACAAAAAAAAAATCAATTATAGAAATCATTGGGATCAAGATGCAACAAAATTATATCCTAAAACTTAATTCCTGCCCAAAGCCCACCTCAAATCAATTCAACACATTCTCCACATAGACGCACACAAAATCATGTAAGATATTTGTGCAAACCATTGGGGTGCAACTATGCAAGATAAACGAAATTAGGGAAACAGACATGAAAGAAAGCAAAGAGATCATTATTCAATAGTTCTAGCATTATAGTAGGACAGATTGAATTAAGACAGTTGGGTACAACTTTAGTAAACGCAAACACAGTACCATGCACTCATCACCCTTGAACATCAAAATAACAAACCACAGTTAAAAATAACAATTATTTTCATTACTTCACATTGATCATGTTAAGCAATATTTTTTTCAGGCACAATAGACCCCCAAAAAAATAGAAAGGAAAAACGAAATAAAATGGATAATTTAAAACTCCTTATTAGTTGTAATTCAAAAAAAATGGACAAAGTAGAAGATCAAATCTGCACTTGCATAGGTATATATTAAAAAAAATTCATTGAAACTAATTGAGATTCTGAACCAAGGCACTTAAGTATGAAAACCATATCATATTCGTCACATTAATGGCACGTGTGCTAAAACACAACACTGAATCTCATCTAACCTTATGGTGAATGATGACTTCTTCATGTTAACCATTATACACAGTACTTCAAATACTTGGTAGAAGGAAAAACATAAGAATAAATAAAACCAACACAACCCTTCATTTTATTCCCAAGAATCTCTTATTGGCCATGTTACCATTTAAAGGAAAGTGTATTTAACAATCAAATAAATAAACAAATCATGAAGAATCAATCTTTATGATTTAGCATCCAAAACCAAATTGAAAGCATAAATAAAGGGAAAAAAATCTCAAACAGCTTGAGAGGTATTAAAAAGTACGATTTTAGGGTACTTGCTTGAAGGCACTCCGTGACAAAAAGAAAATCACCAAAATAACAAGTTGAACCCACAAAAATATAGAAAACGGGAAAAATTTTGCAAAAAAAAGAGATAGCATGCACATTTAATTGAGTTGAACTTCACTTCGACTATTTAGGTTAACTAATATAGCATCAAATCAACTGTCACGCTATTTTTTTCAAACCTACTAAATTTTCAAATGACATGAAGAAGAATTGAATCTCATTTTTATATTTTCCACTATTTTTCAAATATATGTATTTGAATCTTCTGCTAAATTAATAATTGTTATGTTCATTGCAGAATAAGTCTAAATGCAAATATATACAATAGTATCAAACCCAATATGACCAATTAGTAGGCCCACAGAGATCTGTTTGGAAATGCAAGGGTACCCTCCTACCCACATACATCAAAGAGAACAATTATAGGTAACTTATGACCTTTTTTGGTGACTGCAATTACAGATCTCAGGGTTCACCATTAGATTTATATCTATGCCCACCATCTAGATTTGTCTATATAAACAAAAATAAACTACACTTGTACCCAAAACATTAAAAAGACTAAAGCTTTGGAGATATTGAAAGTTATATAGCAAATGGATCACCTATACAATTCATAAATCTAATGGCAATTTGCACTACTTTGGTCAGTAATTCTAAAATAATAACAAAATAATCTACCAAATCCCTTTATATAACCCACTAAAATCTTCCAAAAAAAAAAAAAAGAGGACATCTACCCAATTTAATGCATTAATATTCCAAAATCACAACCACTCAACTCAAAACAAAAAAAAATGTACCCCATAGAACACTGAACTTCTCAAACAAATTACTCAAACTAAGGAACTCTTACAATCCCGCAAATATCCAAACCAAATATAAAATCATGAAAAACCAACCCAGATAATTAATGGATGCTCTGATAAAAATAAAAAAAAAAGATTTACTGATGGGATCACATGAAAAACATTATCACCACTAAAATTTTCAAATCATAACCAACCCCTCAATTGCTCAGTTTTTGACTCAATCTACAAAGAACATAATAACTACAAATATTTGACTAAAAATAACATAATAACAACTACCGAGAGCACTCTGACCAACACAACATACTACAAATCTTTCATAATATTCAAAATACAATCGAATCTATTATAGCAGCATGGGATGTAAAAAATTCTGCTCAAGTTCAACTGAACAATTTAGAACTTCATAGAAAGGTCAAAATATAAAATCAGCTGAATCCTTTACCTCTTGCAACAAAGTTACATTTTGCATGATTGTAAAGCACAAAATCCTCGACAAAGAATATCACAAACATAAACCTATATTAAGAATTCCAAGACAAATGACAAAACCCCATTATTTGGAAAAATTGCGGTTCTTATGTTTAAACAGAACAAATGACCAAACATATGATGTGTGCTTGTGTTGTGTGTGTTATGTATGTATGGTGTGTTGTCTACATATGTTGTCAATAGGAGAAAAATAGGGGGAAAGAGAGTTATGTGAGAGTGGGAAAGATAGAAGCAATTGCAAAATGTCGTTTACCAACTAAAATGCCCACATTAATAATGCTACTTCAACAATCGCATATTACTATTAAACCTATCATGTTTGTGTGTATGAGAAAGAGAGACAGAAATTCACCCACCTTGCTAGAACAAATAACCAAACTCCCTTATTTGGGAAAATTGCCAACCAAACCCATACATGTGTCGTGTGCTTATGTTGTATGTGTGCTATATGTGTTTGTGTTATGTGTATGCATTGTGTGTGAGAAAAATAGGGGGAAAGAGAGTTATGTGAGAATGGGAAAGGTAGACGCAATTGCACCATTTCATCGAACAGCTTAAAGGCCCACATTAATAATGTCACTTAAAATTGGCGCCTTGCTATTCTAAGTGAGAGATAGAAAATGAATCAACCCACCTAGCTATTCAATATGTGTTGTACGTGTGGGTTTGTGTGTTTACTGTGTGCGTGTGTTGTGTGTGTGCTTTGTGCATACAAAAGGCGAGAGGGGAGTCAGAATGGGATACCTAGATTGTGGTTGAGTTGTCTTTGGTGGTGGGTTAGTCCATGGCGTCTCTAGATAGAGAGAGGAGGGGGAGGAAAACTAGAGAAAGATGGGGAAAGATCACCAGAGGGAGAAGAGAAAGAGAAAGAAGACAGAAGTAAGAGAGATAGAGAGAGATGGGTACCTAGAGAATATGGCATGGTTCATTGTCAGTGGTATCGACAATGATTGGCGTCTGGGGTTACTAGCTTATCTTTGGCAGTAGTTGGGAAAAAATTTGTCGATCGATATATTTGTTGGACAAGTGTTTTTGAGTTGATTTGAGTGTGTGAGAAAGAGAGAGGAAGAGACACAAGTGCATATATGAGAGTGATAGAGGGAGAATGATGCGTTTATGAGACAACATGAGATAGAGATGTGTGAGAGATGGGAGTGTAGAGAGTAATTAAGATTGTCAGATCAATAGTAATTAAGTTATGTGAGCCGTGAAAAAATGGGACTTTAGAGTTAGACATAAGATGAAACTCTTAGTTCAATTTGGGTTTGTTATAGTGGTTTCTGATTTAGGCATGACTGTGTGAGGCATACGAGGAAAGACAGAGAGGTTGGGCGTGAGTGTGTAAGGCAGATAAGGAAAGAGAAACGGTGGGCGATGGCTTGGGTGCTTGAGGGATAGACGTATACATATGGGAGAGTAGAGTTTTATAGATAGGGGGAGCAAATTAAGGTGTGAGAGGGGCTGGATTTGAGATATTGGTTGACAGTGGATTTAAAATTTATAATTTTTAGTCATATGTATTTTGAGAGAGAGAGAGAGGGTATATGAGAGATAGGAGTCTTGAGTTCTATATAAGATGAAAGACTTATTCAAATTTTTAGGTGGAAAAAAAAATTATGAGCATCAATTAGGATCGTCGGATCAACAATTTTAAAATGATTTGAATTATTTTTTTATGTTGGGATTACGTTGTCTGTGTAAAACCTGAAAAAAAAATATTATTATTATTAAAAACCCTAATTAAAAGGGTAAAATAATAATTAATTGTTAAAGTATAGGTTAAAAACATAAATTTATTAAAAAAAATGAATTTATACTATATATATATATATATATATATATATATATAAGTGGAAGACAAAAAGTCTTCCACTTTTCTTCATCGGAGGTGGCGAGATAGAGAGAGAAAGAGAAAAAAGAAAAGAAAAAAAAAGTTAGACCTCCTTCCTTCTCGGATCTATGAATATTGGACCGTTTATTCGTATCGGGCCAAGAATTAAAGTTGCTCTACTCAGTGAGAGTTACGTAACCACACCAAATATCATATTTTTCTCCAAAAGAATATCAAAGACAATAATATAGACTTAGGGCTTGTGAAGCTAAATTCGAGCTTTTCTTAGAGTTCTAGTACATACGCTTAGGCTACGAGAGGTAGGGTTTCCCCTATTTAGATGTAATTTCAACCTAAAATATGGTATATGAAATGGGTAGACTAAGGGTGCATAAAATCCTATTACGATTAACTTGGTGTAAGTTAATGTTAGTGGTTTAAAGCATATTAATTGTATATTAGCATTACTTTATGTTTTAATGACATGTCAAATTTAATAAAATTATTAGCTTATTATGTGATTATGAAATAATATATGTATGTTAAATGATTATTTAGCATATGATTATTGTGGTGGACTTATACTTATGTTTATAAAATTAATAAACATGTTGCCATGTTAGAAGTAATAAACATGTTAGTTGTGTAAATTGATGTGTCTTTAGGTGTTTGTTTAAATGTCTAGGCGAATACAAGTATGTTAGTTGAGTTGATTATCTTACATAACATGCTTGAGATCATGTTAAAATATCATTATATTACATTCATCATGTAATGAACATTGTATTGTATTATGCATGAGTTGCACTACATTCATGTGCATGGTATGAAATTAATCATCACATAGGTGGTTGATCGAGGGCTTGCAAAAGTCACACCAAGGTTTAGCTGAGTCGCACAGGAAATTAAATGGATAAATGTGTCAGTGTATAGCAAGAAGGGCTAGATTCTCTCTCGGGTGCAAGACCTGCTTACTTGGTTTATACACTTTCTGGCGGTGCAATTCTAGAAAAGTGTAACTGCCAAAACAGAGCCGTAGGTGAGATGTCCTGAAAATCTATTTATGGTGTGGTGTCCCATTGGTGTAATACCATAAATTAATTAGTCGTTGAGTGTACATAACACCAATGACGGGGGATTGGAATGTCCGGATACATACGCATGACATTACATGTGTTGTGGGAGTTCAGGATGGGGCTCAGTGTTGGTATTGCTTGCGCGAGTCTCATCTCATGGCATGATATGATTTATGACATTTGTTCATAATAGATATTTGAATGAATGTATGAAATGATTGTTTCATGTAACATTTCATATGCATTTGGGTTGAGAGGTATTCTCTATAGGAGTTGTCGTGTTGAGCGTTGGCTCACCCTTTATGGGAATATTTCATATGCATGGGCCCGCTTTGATGATAGAGCCGATCTGTGGCTCTTATTTTGACTTTTGCAGTCCCTTGTATATGTTTACTTTTGGCCTTGTATAATTTTTTGTAAACAAAAACTTCTTTTATATTAAAAAGGCATGTATATGAGACTCTTTTGAGACATTTAATCTTTTATGAATAAATGTACATAGTGATGATGATTATGGTAGTATCTGATACTATGCTATTGAGTATGGATGAATAGACCCGATGTGGTAAATATTGTATGATTGCACAGGTTACGTTTTGGGTAGAACTTCCCGTGCAAAGAAGACTTTGTCCAAATTTTGTTAAGTTATGAACCCCAGTAAATAAGATATAACGGTGTGGTATCAAATTACATAGTACCCATGAGTATTTTCGCGTGTTGATGGGTGATCAATTAGGTAATTACAAATACCTAGATTTTGAGGTGTCACAGTCTGTTGGATGTGTTTATATTTTGTCTCAAAACGATCTGGACTACTTTTTATCTCCAAAATTCAAACTTAGCTCTACTTTATTATATATATACATACAATAACAATTATAAAAATTATGGTTACATTAATTTCATAAATAGATACAATTATAAAATATGTATTTATACTTTTTCTAAAAAAAATAAAATATAAAAGGATTCCTCTCTTTAAGGATAAAAAATATATCACTCCCACTTTCCATCTTTTCATTTTTTTTATCTGCCTTACCAAATAGACCATTAGACTGCCAAAATGTTAATGCAATGTAATTTTACCAATATATCTTTCTTTATCATGATATAGTATGGTCCAACGAGCTTGATTGCTTGAGTTTTGTACTTGAAGTTGGCAAGACAAACTATAGTCTTCGATTGTATAGATCATTATCCAAATTTAATCATGTCTTCACTTCAAATAATGAATATTACAAATAACCTCATTTGATATTGACAATGTCAATTTTATGTTGCATGGTGCACAAACAGTTAGGATGGACGTGGAGGCTCAAAAGGTACCTGCTTCTACAGAGATGTACATGAAAACAAATGACATTCTAATGTAGGTTCAATGAATATACTATTGTACATGTTATTTTTATGCTTTTTACCGTATAATCTAACTCTGGTTTAGAATCACTTCTAACGGCATGTTAATTTTGGTAGAAATTTTTTTATATATTTTTGGGTA
The DNA here is from genome assembly GCA_963454935.2 of Ilex paraguariensis. NCBI lineage: Eukaryota > Viridiplantae > Streptophyta > Magnoliopsida > Aquifoliales > Aquifoliaceae > Ilex > Ilex paraguariensis. The sequence continues at coordinate 221,711 of CAUOFW020006303.1, read as the reverse complement.
AATTAGTCAGTAATCAGTATTCAGTGTGATTTCTCCTTGCGTGAAGGTTTGACCGGTTGGTTGTTTGCATCAATGGACCTATTTGATGGTGAACATCTCTGCTACACATGATGAATATGATTATCCTTCAAATTTAAGGCCTGCATTCAAATAGTCTTTTTAAGCTCACCAGATGGATGTAGGTGAGTTGACATAATGCACTAGACTCGTCCTAGAGGTCACAGGCTAGCCCTGATCAACATGATGTGTAGAATATCGAGGGGAATCAAACAAAACCATCAACAAATGAGGTGGGGCAGAGAAAAATATTACTGTATAGTTCTTGTGTGTAGGGTAGCAATAAGACATCGTCATTTGTTAACAACTACAATGTAAACTATCATGGTCTATAGACGCGCTTGTCCCCCTGCTCCCTAAATGGGTGCATATATATGAAAATAAAGGTTTAGATAGTGTGTCTGTGTGTGCATAAGAAAGTGGTCATTTAACTTGGTTGAAATGTAGATTTATCAAATTTAAGTATGATGATGTCAGATGTTTTACAAAGTTCGCATCTTTGACAAGTCATATATGAAGGATCCATGAACCATATCTATAGCCACCCTATGCAGTAGCCACCTTTCAGCTCCATCAGCCAGTAGCCTACTCTAGTAGCCACCTCTATGGACGGCTTGACAACTAAACGGGCGGATGTTTTTGACAAAGCTTGTTGGTGTATTAAATGGGTTCCCTTCTTTCTTGACTTTTTTGGCCAAAAAACTCCCTATAAATAGGAAGCTTAGTGAAGGCCAAAAGTATGCTCAAGATCAGTGAGGAAGAAACACAGATAGAGAGATTTAGGAGTGATCTCATGTGAGAATTTTGTATAAATTCTTGTATTTTATTTCCCAAAAGAAATAAAGATTCCTTTTCAGTTTATATTTTGTTTGTGGTGTATTTTCGGCCCTAAATAACCAACAAGTGGTATTAGAGCTTTGGTTGGATCGCCGAAATTTTTTCCAACTCATTGTTTTTGTTCGTACGGGTTCTAAACAAACTTGAAATAAAATTTTGAGTCCACCATTGGATTCCCCTCGTTGAAATAAGTCGAACCCTAGTAACCTCGCATCAATCTGACGTTGAATGCTCTCTCACAGTCCTCGCCGAAAGTTCGCTAGAAAGTTCACTGGCCACCAGAGTTGCTGTTGAAGTTCACTAGAGTTGCTACCAGAAGTTTGCCAGACCAGTGACCGGAGGAAGGTTGAAGACGACAAAATATTCCATTCCGTCAAAAAATATTCCATCTTAGTCAAAGAATATTCCCAGAGCATATTCCATCTAGAGAATATTATGTCAAGTTTAATAGAATATTCCATTAAGTTATCAAAAACTTTTCATGTCAGTTCTGCGCTCATTTTAGCTCTGTGTTGGGTGAACCAAGACTTTTTCCCAACTATTTCAATCATCCCCGACATAATGGTGCACTCCGTTTTGCAAAATTCAGGCCCAAAATTTTTTGATCAATACATTTAGAGCCTAAAATTCAAAATGTCCACAGAGGAATCAACGTCGGGAGCCATGATCAAACTCACTGCCTCCAATTATAAATTTTGGAGATCTTGAATGGAAGATATCTTAAGCTATAAAGACTTGTACAATCCCTTGGAGGTAAAAAGTGTAAATCTAGATCCGACAAAAGAAATGAAGTGGAAGAAACTAAAAAGAAAAACCATCGGTCAAATTAGGCAATGGATTGACCATAGTGTATTCAACCATGTTGCATAATAGACTGATGCACATGTCCTCTAGAAAAAGCTGGAAGACATGTACTAGGCCAAGACTGCGCGAAATGAAGCCCCTTTTAATGAGGCAGTTTGTGAATCTGAAGTTAAAAATTGAAACTTCAATTGTCGAGCACACTAGTGAGTTCCAAAGTCTGATAAATCAATTATCTTCTGTAGAGTTAAATATGGGGGATGAAGTACAAGCTCCCTTGTTTCTCAGTTTTGTACCAAAAACTTGGAGACACTAATAGTCTCTCTCAGCGATTCGGCTCTAGGAGACAAACTTACCATGTCAACAGTTAAGGATGCCCTGTTCAATTAGTAAGCCAAGAGGAAGGATATTGGCATTAACCAGTCAAATTCCCTCGTCACTAGGAGTAGAGGCAGACAGCAAGAAGGTAACAGAGGTAGAAGAAGTAAGAGTAGAAGAAGGTTATAAGATCCAAGGAGATCAAATGACAGAGGAAGACCTACATACAAGTGTTACCATTGTGGCATGCAAGGTCACATGAAGAAAAACTACCGCAAGTTGCTACGAGAGTAAGGCCAAGGTAGTAATCAGGTGAAGAAATAGGATGGAGAGACGTTAGTCACTCTCTTAGAGGACGTGACCATTCTTTCTGTCAATGAGGAGACATGCCCTCATTTTTTCCACCATGATGCTAAGTGGATGGTAGATACTACAGCTTCATACCACGCCACTTCTCACAACGATTTCTTCTTGACGTACAAAGCCAAAGACTTTGGTATGGTAAGGATGGGAAACACCAGTTCTTCCAAGGTCATAGGAATTAGTGATATTCAGATAAAAACAAATGTTGGTTGTACATTAGTATTGAAGGATGTCCAACATGTGCCTGACCTTTGTCTAAATCTACTTTCTGGAATAGCCCTTGGCAGACAAGGCTACGATAACCATTTCAGCAATGGTACATGGAAGCTTATAAAAGATGTCATGGTTATCGCCTGAGGACATATTTGTGGCATATTTTACAAGACCCATGTAAAGATTTTCTCAAACAGCCTTAATGCAGCTGAAAATGAGGCTTCACCAAATCTGTGGTACCAGAGACTCGATCATATGGGGGAAAAGAGATTGTTTACTTTAGAAAGAAGAATCTCATTACAGTTGCCAAGGATGTTGCACTAAATCCTTGTGATCATTGTTTGTTTGGTAAACAACATCAAGTCTCATTCAGTTCCTCTATGAAGAGGAGATCAGAGTTGTTAAGCCTAGTATACTCTGATGTTTGTGTTCTCCTGGATGTGGAATCGTTAGGCGAAAATAGATATTTTATAATCTTTATTGATGATGCTTCACAGAAGTTATGGGTGTACTTCCTAAAGACAAAAGATCAAGTACTCGAATGCTTTAAAAGATTCCATGCCATAGTAGAGCGAGAAATAGGAATAGAGCTAAAATATTTTCAAATAGACAATGGAGGTGAATATATTTCTAGAGAATTTGAAACATACTGTGAAAATTAAGGTATTAGACATGAGAAGACTGTTCGACGTACCCCACAACACAATGGAGTAGTAGAGAGGATGACTCAAGCCATTGTGGACAGAGCCCAATGCATGCTCAGTATGGCAAAGTTGCTGAAGCCATTCTGGTGTGAAGTTGTTTGTGCTATTTTTTATCTGATAAACAGATCATCGTTAGTACCATTTAATTTTGATATTCTAGAGAATGTGTACTCTGGTAGGAATCTCTCCTATTTTCACTTAAGAATTTTTGGGTGCAAAGCATTTGAACATATATCTGAGGAGCAAAGGCAGAAACTTGATGCCAAGACCATCCCGTGCATTTTTATAGGCTACGGAGATGAAGAATTTGGATATAAATTGTGGGACTCAAAGGCCAGAAGGATCATCAGGAGCAAGGATGTGGTGTTTCATGAAAACCAGGCATATGAGGACTTTGAAAATTCCACAAAGCTCAGCAGTTCTAATTCCAGTGAACAAGACATTGTTCTAGACCCTGCACCATTACAGTTCACCACAAATAATGATGAAGTGCAGCATGAAGCAATAAAGCAGAACAAGGTGATGAAGAACGTGTTGAGCAGTGGGAGTAACAACCCCTCTACTAGATGTTACAGGACCATTATAACAATTAGAGGATTGTGTACCTCATATGGCTAACAAGCCTTAATCAAGAAGATCCGAAAGAGGACGCATTCTGTCGAGTAGATATCCAGAGTTAGACTATATTCTGCTTACTAATGAGGGAGAACCAGAGAGTTTCCAAGAAGCCCAAGCTTATACGGATAAAGACAAGTGGATGCAAACCATGCAAGATGAGATGGATTCCTTGAAGAAAAATCAAACTTATGAGCTTGTGAAACCTCCAAAAGGGAAGAAATCACTGAGGAATAAATGAGTGTTCAAGTTGAAGAAAGACAGCAGTGGAAAATTGGTAAAGTATAAGGCTCGTTTGGTCGTTAAAGAATTCCAACAGAAGAAAGGAATTGACTTTGATGAGATTTTCTCAGTAGTTGTTAAGATGACCTCAATTCGAGTCATTCTCAGATTAATAGCCAATTTAAACTTGGAGCTTGAACGTGAAAACTGCATTTCTTCATGGAGATCTAAATGAAGAAATCTATATGAAACAATCGGAAGATCTGGTCTACAAGTTGAAGAAGAGTCTATATGGCCTCAAGTAAGCGCCTAGACAGTAGTATATGAAATTTTATTCATTTATGGTGGGTCAAGGCTACAAGCAGACTACTACAAATCAGTGTGTTTACGTTCAAAGATTCTCGGATGGCAATTTTGTTGCACTCCTGCTTTATGTTGGTGACATGTTGATCATTCGAAAGGATGCATAAAGATTAGCCAGTTGAAGAAGAAACTGTCCATGTTCTTTGACATGAAGGACTTAGGCCCAACTCAGCAGATACTAGGCATGCAGATTGTCTGTGATAGGAAAAATAAGAAATTGTGACTATCACAGGAGAAATACGTTGAACGGGTGATCTAAAGGTTCAATAGGAATACTGCCAAGCTAATTAACATCCCACTGGCTAATCATTTCAAGTTGAGCAAGAATTCCTATCTCTCATCAAAGAAGGAGATAAAAGATATGACAATGATCCCTTACTCTTCAGCAGTTGGGAGTGTAATATATGCAATGGTGTGCACAAGGCCAGATATTGTCCATGCAGTGGGCATGGTGAGTAGATTTTTTTCAAATCCAAGGAAAGAACACTCGGAGGCGATCAAGTGGATTTTCAGATACCTTAAGGGTACATCAAAGATATGCTTGTGTTAAGGGGAGTTGAACCAGTTTTGGAAGGCTATATAGATTCAGAAATGGTAGGAGATATTGATAATAGAAAATCTACATCATGATTTCTTTACACTTTTGCAGGGGGAGCTGTGTTATGGGAGTCAAGGTTGCAGAAGTGCATAGCTTTATCCACGACAGAGGTAGGGGATATTGCTACAGCGGAAGCTGGTAAGGATATGTTGTGGTTAAAGCAGTTTCTCCAAGAACTAGGTATTAAACAGGAGGAATACAAGGTGCATTGTGATAGTCAAGTACTCTGGACTTGAGAAAGAACTCAATGTACCATTCCCGGACGAAGTATATTGATATTTGCTATCATTGGATACACGAAGTGATGGAGCAATAGTTATTGAAACTAGTGAAGATCCACACAAAGGAGAATCTAACAGACATTTTGACAAAGGTCGTTACTCAGGAGAAGCTTGAACTGTGCATAGACATAGTCGGGATGAATGTCTGATTATATTCTATTTCGATGGTTTTGGAGGGGGAGAGTTGAAGGATCCAAAACCCATATCCATAGCCACCCTATGCAGTAGCCACCTTCCAGTAGCCCACTCTAGTAGCCACCTCAATAGACGGCTTGATGCCTAGATGGCCAAATGTTTTTGACAAAGCTGGCCGGTGCGTTAAATGGGTTCCCTTATTTCTTGACTTTTTTGGCCAGAAAATTCCCTATAAATAGGAAGCTTAGTGAAGGCCAGAAGTATGCTCAAGATCAATGAGGCAGAAACAAAGAGAGAGATTCGGGAGAGATCTCATTTGCGAGAACTTTGTATAAATTCTTGTATTTTATTTTCAGATAGAAATAAAGATTCATATCTTGTTTGTGGTGTGTTTCCGGCCCTGGTTAACCAACAATATATAAATCACTTTTATCATTCTTCACTTTCAGCCAGCTATCTACATGACAAGCCTAGCTGCAGTGTAGATACTCCGTGCTCTCGATGGAGGACAGTAGATAATTGATTCTGTAGATTTCACGTGCAGTCTAAGCCTTGGGTAATACACTGGCCTAGCATTTGCTGGAGCTTTCAGGTAAGTTATTTGATTTAGTACCATAAGAGCTCTTATTATCGGCGATAATGGAGGTATATGAGATACTGATTGACTCAAACAGTATCATGTTGGCAAGCTTTCACTAATTTATTTAGTGGTCAAATTTTCTCCACTCTTACCCTCACTATTCTAGATCCTGCATGACTTGACATTACAGGACATTTAAATTAAAATATCATATTGAGCATGTTTAGATGCGAAGCTCAACCAGTTAAGAGGTTAGGCAGTATATGACATTGTCAATGCTCACAATTCCACCGTTTGAATGATGTTTAAGGTATGTTTTCCTAAAGAGATGAACTGCTGATTTACCGTAGAGACATATCAGCTTTCTATGTTGACGTCTGGGGCAAATGGTTAAGTAACAATAGGTATTAATCTGCACAGAGACTAAAGCTGATGAGATATTTACATTTCTTTTTTGTGTCACATGATGCATGCATCGGTCCATGTTTTAAGCTCCTTTTTTGTGGTTTTGATTTGATGATTAGCTTTGAGGATGGACTCAAGCTGCTCAAACTAAGGGGTGAAGTTATGCAGGTGGCTCTCAATTATTATCTTATCTTTACCTTTTTTATGTACTGTTAACTGCAGGGAGCTGCAGATGCTGCTGAAAGTGTCATGGTGAGAGTCATTGGACTGGATTCACACAAATTACAACTGCTTTGTGATACTGCCAATGAAGACGTGGACAAAGCTAACAAAGTTCAACTTGCGAATTTCTTATGCCCTGTAAGTTTCTAGACTATATATATTTTAAGAAAATAAAATTTTCATTTGCGCATTGATTAAGCCTAATCAGGTATTTATTTTCTTGCTGATGTAACATGGAGTGCATTTTAATATTGGTAAGGGAATTATGCAGTATTTGGAGGTGTGAAAAGAGTGGATGCAATAGAAGCAAAGACGAAATCATTTAAGGCGTGAATGATGGCATTCTTTGTCACAAAACTTCAGTTTGCGCACTGAGAACATGCTTCCAACATCCAAATGACATCATTTTCCCTTTCTCAGGTCGGTCTAGCTGTGCCTGTGCTTTCCACACTAGTTTAATGGAGCCAGCCGTCTCAAAGACTGGGAGCTGTCAAAACTCCAAGGATACCAGCTAAATCCAATGTTGATGTGCAACCACTTGCAGATCCCGACACAACTAAGAAAATATTGGGACGTGAGGTAAGCTACAAAGGACTTTGCTCCCCGCCCTCCCTTCCTCCCCCTTTGCAGTTCCCACCATAGTCGGGGAATATTTATGTTCCTGGCAACCTAAATCACAGGTGACTTCTCCTGTTCAATGGGAGACAACAGTGAAGACTCTCCTAAACAAAGGGTTGAAAAAGAGCTGCGAACTAGGACATGGAAAGGTTAAAAAAAAAAAAATTAATCTTCTTGTTAACACTTTCTTGGATGTTTTCTTTCTATTCCTATCCGAAACTCCAATGGATATATGTCTTCTTTCTGACCCACGTTTATGAGCTTGTTCATCAATTTTGAGCTTGTTTTCAACTGTTTATCAGAGGTTATTACAGGCATATTCAAGAGAATGGACAAAAGTGCTGCCATTAAGAATATTGGTGCTTGAGAGGTTGACTTGACGTTGCTCAATTATTGTCTTCCTAATAACGATTTGATCTCTAGCATCTCAGTCGAAGAAGTAGAGGTTTGTTCTTTAAGAGCCAGCCCAGGGATACACATTTTACGGAGCTTCAAGTTTGAATACAATTGTTACCTCCAATCTTGAATATAATGAAGAATTTTGTATCAAAGACTTTGGAAGCTAATGCGTTATATGAAATTGATGGTTAATCTTGTAACTGAAGCAATAAACTCATACTTCGATTTCTTTTGGTTAGTAATTCACAACTTATGATTGAATTCACTTTGGCTTCAAATGTCGCCACAGCCATGAGATTTCAAATGTCGTGCTCCTCCAGACACCCCATGCATCATGAAGTTACTCTAATGATAACGCCTGTTAAATATTAAGTATTGCACGGCAAACAATGAATCTATGGGGGTCATGCCTTGTTCAGGTGCCAACAATCCTAGGTGGAGGGAAGGTCGTAGATTGTCTTTACACTGATGCATATTCCTCAATGAACTCAGACATATAGGCTGATATCACTAACAAAGGCAACAAGAATTTGATCATTCAGACAATTTATCAAACAATATAAGATCATTGTCAGAACAACAATCCTTCGTACAATCAAAATAGAAATATGACACGGTCCTAATTGGCCGAGTTCAATCGTGAATTGTACTGGTAGAAGTTGGTGGTTGTCTCAATCTTCGAAGTCGATTGATCCACCGATCCTCAGGGACTTGGTTAGCCCAATCCGGGGCCAATCCAGCGAATGACACCCCACGCATCGCCTCCATGACTCTCATCGTACTCTCAGCCGTCAACGGCGCGTTGCGACGGCTCTCATCCTCCCTAAAAGCTCTCAGTGTCGCTGAATCGGATGCTATTCTGATCCTCTCCATCTCCTCATCACTGCTTCCTTGTTCTTCGTCATCACTCAGATCGAGAGACGACATTCCATTCTCGACACAACTAGCGTAGCCGTTTGGCAGGTGATGAACATTGAGATCATCATTGTCGACTGAGATCTGATCTGAGTTTGATTGTTGATCGGAAAATTCTTCATCATCGTGGACTCCGGTGGATATTGGCTGATAGTATTCCGGAGCATCGTCTGAGTTCGTATCGGAATCGCTTCCGCCGGTGTTCTCTACAACACATTACATCATAAATACGGTTTCAAGAATTTAAATCATATACGGAAAATATCAGATAGTTACCTGGAATGAAATCTGTTGCAGAGTTCGTCACAGCGTTCATTGTTTGTTAAGACTTGAGAGATTCCACCCAGATGAGATCGAGAGTCCGTTTGCAAGGAATATGCTCACAGGTTTATTGCGGTGCGGGGTGAATATGCGGCGGATAATAATAATATACCACTGAAGTCAAAAGAAAGCCCGCACCGCACAATTAACAGAAGGATAAATTAACAAAACCCCTGTCAATTATCTACTATTATCAATTAACTACTACTACTATTCTAAAAATATCAAACTTCCCCCAAAAGTAACGGAGAGTGGATTTAGTTGACACTGCTAAATTTATAGAACAATATCCCATAAATACCCAGAACTAGCATGTCCAGTTGTCAAAAATACATTGGCCAATCCAAAGATTTCCATTGCCATGATGAGCAGCTTATTGACGCTTCTTACTAGAAAAAAATCAATTTTTTTTTTTTTTGTTCTGAAGCCAAATTCCAGGGATGAAGTTAACAGATATGACTTTTGGAATTTCATTTCAATGCATTTCCGTCTTTCCTCGATGCCAGGGGTTAATCTGCTGTGATTAGCTTCTCACTAAAACCAAATAGATTTCATCGTTTGTGATTAAAATTCTCTGCTTACAATGGCATTACTATTAAACCCTCCATGTGCGTGAAAGATGCCTGTTTACAATGCGCGCTCACCACCAAGGTATCCAATGAATACAACAGTCAAAACAGTCTCTGTTCTTCAAGATCACTCAGGTGACATTGCTAATCCTGCTGCCACTGTTCATTTCTTGGAAGAACGATTTTGCAGCTTCATAAGTCGACCAACAGATTACAGCAGCAGGAGCACGGAAGAGCATCCTTGGCATCCACCCCCTCATGAGCCCGCTGTATCCGTCTTTCTCAACTATTGTCTGAAGAACATCCCTAATTGATCCAGTTATATATCTGTCACATCCACAGACGCCCTGCACAGCCATGAGTGTAAGATGAGCTTGTGCATATGGAAAACAACCAAAAGTTGGGGGCCATTGTCTGATGCGTTGGTAAAGGTTATGAATTCAAATACAAAGACAGTAATTCAGTAACGTTGTGCAAATAATAACCAATTACCAAAGGTTACACCTATACCCCAATCCATCCTTCTAGCAAACCCTGATTAACATGGATTACACTGAGTAATGGGCTTTAAAGGACAATTAACGCTATAACTAGGAAACACGGATCCAGTGATGCAATGATACCTCTACTTTGACCAATGGTTACATCCAGATCATCCATTGGCATGTTGCTTTTAATTCAAATGGTCATGGTCAAGCCACATAATGCAGAATATGGTCTACGTACGACAATCTGCTTCGTGGTGGTATGCCTATACTTTCAATAGAAATTGCTGTAAAAAGCATAAAAGCACCTGCAAAAGTACCAGGCCTTAGAAAATATCACACTTCCAATTAAACAAAACATGAATAGAAACCAAAAATTCCTCATATTGTGACTATTCTGTAAAATGAATGAGAAAAAATATTCAGAATCCGAGTACTATCACTTTGGTTGTTTCCCAGAAAAATCAGTTCATGAAGCCCTAAGTGTTCAATAACTGATTCTGAACGAAAAGCCTGATTGTCCTCAATTCCATGAAAAAATAAACTTTATAACATGTTTCTGCAGGCAAGTTTCTGGAACATGGTTTAGAGCAAAATACTCCACTCACTGTAATTATCTATTTAATGCAAGAAATAGGGTAAATTACACTGACACGCCCTAACATTTGATTTTATTACACGAACACCCCCTCACCTTTTAAAAATAACACTAAACTCCCTTGACATTTAATACTTAACAGATGTTAGAATTATTCACAGTCAAAGTTGAAGTCACCAATAATGATTCCTAAAATACTAAAAATACCCTCCAAAATTAAGTTTAAGAATTCAAATAAATGTTTTTCTTACCCTACAAATTTACACAACCTCATTTATTTTTTTTAATTCCTATATTCCATATATAAATAAAATTTAAAATTTAACACTGAAATATTTAATTTCCTAATCTATTACATTGATAAGTTAATTTTTAAAATTTTTTTGTTTATTAAATAATATTTGGGATTATTAGTACATTTTAAAAATTAATCAAAATTTTTTTAAATCTTAATAATTACCTTCCAATTTTACCATACTAATTTTATTTTTATTTATTATTTATCTAATTATATAAATTCTTACTCCAACAACTCATCACCAGCGGTTCCACCACTTAAACCCACCAAAACTTTCAAACGCAGCCAGACGCACCACCACCACCAACAGAGAAAGAGAGAGAGAGAAAGACTAAAACCACAACCCATTAAAACCACCTCTGCCTCCACCACCATTAAAATCACCACCTGGACCAAACTCATCATCAATCAACACCACTACATCGCAGAGGCTAGGGTATTCAAAATTCACCTACAACCACCACCTCTGCACTGCCTCTCCCTCGTTCGTGCGCTAATCGGAGATCAAATCTTATGGGTGGCAATAGTGTTGATGGATCTGTTTGTCTCCGGTAGGATGTCGGCCACTAAAGGTGTTGATTAAATTTCTGGCAGTGATGGTGCTGGTGAAAAAAGGCGGTTGTGGTTACGTTGCTGGGTGTTGGTGCCGATTGTTAGGGGGCCCTGATACATCGAGCGAGAGAGAGATCATCGATTGCTGGGGGCTTTGATTCATCGTGGGAGAGAGAGAGAGTGTGTGTTGGGGGGGGGTCAGCTTTCAGGGGAAGGGAGGAAGGGTCTTGGGTCTTGGATCTTGATGAGTAGTTAATGTGAGGGTAAAATGGTCTTTTTATTTGTGCCGTTAATGACGTTCATTTTGTGGGGGTCTTAGTGTAATTTTAGAAATGTGAAGGGGTGCTTGTGCAATAAAATCAAATGTCAAGGGGTGTCGATGCAATTTACCCTAAGAAAAATTACCCTTGACAATGAATACCCTCGTGGTTTCTAAAATTAAACTACACCCTATGTGAGATTGTCTTCTAATGCTTAGAAAAAAAAAATTGTTTTTCAATTTTTTTCATCCATCTCTCATTTATGCATCCAAACCATCCCATATCCAATAACCATTTATTTTTCATTGAACAATTTTAAACTACATGAAGACACCTTTCTTCTTCTCCATCACTCTCCCCCTCTCTCTCACTCAGTGACACAGATGCACCCACCCAACACACAAAATATGTGTCTTCTTCTGAGCCAAAGTTAAGAAAAAAAGTTGATTCCGGTGTCTTCTTCGGATAAGACAATGGGAGATGAAAAGAGATGACAAAAGGGTGAGATAGATATCTGATTGAGAATTTACAAAGAAGGAAGACTGATACAAAGATACCAAGGCTTGGCGCCATGGATATTGTGTTTGGAAGTGTGTGTTCATGTAAGACACTATGAAAGTTTGTGTGCTCGAAGATGTGTACGAGTGCGAGAGAGAGAAAAGAACAAGGTGGTGGTGGCCAATTGGTGGTTGTATATGTCTGGGATAGTGAGCGAGTAGTGATGGTGCTGGTTCAAATGGTGTGAGGAGGTTGTGTGTTCAACAATGTACACGTGTTTGAGAGTTTCAAAGATTACGATGATGACAACAAATACTTTTAGTCTTTCCAACAATAGATTAATGGAGGGGCATTCCATTGAATAGAAACCTCAACAAGATGGGATACAATATAATTTCAATATCCACAAGGTGCCCATTGTAATCCAGCAGTTATTTAAGGGTTGTCTATTATTTCACCTTTATTTTATATTGATAAGTCAATAATCAAGTGTTATCAAAACATCAGAGTAATTAGCTACTAATTTACTTCATTGCATGCCACACCAACTGGATAGAACTATTAGAAGAAACAAGGTTCATGGACAAACATTTTCAACTCAAACCACCATGGATTAGATCATCTTTTACCAACAAATGGATGGGCTTATAGATGTTTGTCTCTGTACGACTACAGCACTGCTAAATCTCCATAAACAATTGCAATAAGATTGAATCACGTAATGTTAACTCAGAGCTCCAATTGTACCCTGCATCTTAGGGCCAGCCTTAGGGCTAGGCCACTAAGGTGGCCGCCTTCAAAAATATTCTTACACTCATGCTTAAAGTAGGCTCAACTGATTTTTTTGGCCCTATAGTAAGCCCATAAAAGGTGATAAATTTTAGGAAAAATTGGAAGGAGGTACACCCAATTAGACTTAATTGTCAAAAAGTACATAGAAAAAAATGTTGGATAATTAAGTCCTTAATTTTGATACTTATTTGTATCTAAGTACATTATTTGAATTTTATTGATTTTTTTTGTGACATTTTTGCCCTCCATTAATCTATGTGTATTTAATGTACCACTTTTCTTTAAAAAATGGTGCATTAAACATCTCCTAATTTTATGGGAGAACTTTAATATATATATATATATATATATATACACACACACACATACACTTATATAAATACTTATGTATGTATGTATATACTTGTTGTTAAATCTCTTATTTAAATTTTGAATTATTTTTTAATACACATTGATTCATGCATTTTTTTTTGAAAGTGATTTTATTTTCAAATTAATTTAATATCCGAATATTGTAATAGTGTAACAATAACAATGTAACACTAACAGTGTAACAATATAACAATAATAATGTAACAAGCTATTTACACAAAATATTATACTATTATATTTTGTAAAATATATAGTTTCATATAATTTTATTTAAAATAGTATATCTCCGTTTTGAATTTGTTATCACATACACAAAACTACTGAACACTGATTTGTTACAGTGTATTTATTACACTCTTATTGTTACACTATTACATTATTCGGATATTAAATTAATTTGAAAATAATACCATTTTTCAAAAAAAAAAAACGTTTGAATTAAGGTGCATTAAATATAATTTAAAAACAAAATCACTTTCCAAAAAAAAATACTCATAAATTAAGGTACATTAAGGATAATTCAAAATTAAGATAAGAGATTTAACAACAAGTATATAAAATATATATATATATATATACATGTATTAATAAATACATATGAATCAAGATACATTAAATATGTATTTATATGTATTAACAAACACACATGAATCAAGATGCATTAAAAATAAGAGATTTTGAATTAAATAACCTTAAAATGGATATTTATGTCTTTGTAACTTAGCTGTGTATTTTTTTCTAAAACATTTTGTTCTATGTACTTTTTGTCAAATAAGTATAATTAGGTGTACCGACTTCCAAAGAACCCTAAATTTTACCGAGAAGCCCCAGAAACATGTTGATCCAAAGTGATCAACTTTATTTTGCCTCAAAATGCGCACTCTCTTTCCATGTCATCACAGGGTTTGGACTTGTAAAAAAGATAGTTGTCGGCTTTTTCCAAAACTAACAATATTCAAGAAAAAGATGCATTTTTTTCTTTTTTGTTATGTTTCGTGCAATTTTTTCATAAAATTTTTATTTAACTGGTTTGTAAATAAATATTTTATTTTACACCCTTTTTTTAGCCCATTGGTTTATTTAATACAAATTTACTAATACTTTTCATATTCATTCGTCAACCATTCTATAGTCATTAGTTAATTATTCAATTTTTATGATTGAGACTAACAAGAAGTTTAAATAAATCTTTATGTTCTATAATCCTACAATTATATAAGTTTTTATACTTGAATTTGTGGTGAAAATGATTTTTTTTAATGTCAGGTTAGTGAGACTAGTTATCATGAAGAGTTTTTATTTTATTTCCAAAGTATTTCTTAATTGTGCATACGCCCACAGGAATCTTACAGTGAATAATTTTATTTAAAAAAAATAAAGAAGAAGAAGAAGAAAAAATAAGTATAATAATTAATGCAATAGAAAAGAGCACTTGATAAAAATTAATTTTTATATAAATATATTTTAAAATTTCTATAATTATATGATACCATGTATATTAGGGCCTCATTTAGAAATCTTGCCTTAGGCCCCATTTACCTAAGGCCGCCCCTGCTACGGCGACATGGCATTGGCAATGAAAATTTTACCTGGCACTGCAATTGAGTCTTCACCGCATCCAACGGCGTTGTCACTACAGCTGCCAACGCCCCAGCCGTAGCATGAACAACCAACCTTTCATCACTGGCACTTTTCGGTGAGACCTCCATCAACCCCCTTTTGACTGCCTCGTACGATGCAAAATGCACGGCCGTGTAAGGCGCATTCATAATCACGGTGGTCTTATAAGAAGCGTAAAAGGCCTTAATTCCCTCCTCCCTCAAAACCCTCCTCACGCAATCTAACACTCCCCTGTACGGACTATTACCCAATTGCAACCTCTGCTTTACCACGTCCATGGGCGTAAATACGGCATCGCTCGCCACCGTCGCAAACACTCCCGACACCGCGTGCACCACCGGATTATTCGGATTCCCACCGGAAAATGTTTTCTTACAATATTCATAAACAGAAAAATACACGGCGTGTGCGGGGCCGGCACCGAGGGCCATGGCACCAATACCTCGATAAAGTCCGGCAGGGCCTTCCGAGTTTAAGATGGATTGGATTGCTTGACGAATGCCCATTGATTTAATGGGGCAAGAGCCTAGGGCTTGCATACGGGTTTTGATGGTGTCGACTGGGAACATGGCCATGTGTTCGACCATGCCGGCGACGAAGCCAGCGATCATGAATCGCCAGAACTGGAGGCCGTCGTGCGCAGGAGAGACGGCAACTTCCGGGTGATAATCCGGCGGCTGTGGGATCGGCAAGAGGTCGGGTTGCTGGAATTTGGGAGGCGCGTCTGGTGGCCATGGAAAGAGAAAGAGGAGAGAGAGGAGGTGGGGTTTGGGATGGGTGAATTAGGGTTCGGAGCTGGCGATATTCGGCTACGGGTTGAGGTGAAACGGGTGGGGTTGTCGCCATAAAAAGTTTAACTAACACAGAGAGAGAGAGAGAGAGAGAGAGAGAGAGAGAGAGGGAGGGAGGCTTGGTGGTTCTGTTGAAGTTTGTAACTGTTCAAAGTGGGAAGAAGCTTCCGTGCACTGGTTTTCGGTGCAAGGCCTTGGAATAGAGTAATTAGGTGTCCAAAACTATATGGATTTAACAGTAATGAATGCTCCGTCTAGGCTCTATTGGGTTAAAAATGAACATACTGGAAAATGCAGAAAAGTGAACGCCTTTTTTTTTTTTTTTTCAACGAAAAAGATTGTCTGAGTTAGCTTATGTACATTTTAGATAGTTCAAATAATAATAGAAATAAATTATAAATCTAAACATTTTTAATTTGAATATAGACAATCCAAACGTCTGTTTGGTAAACTCATTTATAAATTTAAATCAAAAAAAAATTATTTCTTATGAATACAAAACCGTTTCAAATTTAAAGTATTCCACACATAATCATGTTAAACTATCAGGTATTCTACTAAATACCCTCATATTTGTGAAATGGGTAGTTTTCGGTTCGATACTTTTAGGCTTTTTATTAAATTATAAATATTGAAAAATATGATGAAGTGAATCTCTGTTTTTCTTTTTCTTTTTTATCTTTTGGGTTAATTACACCAATTCACCTAAACATAGTGTCATTCACTCACGACCATTCTCAACTATCAAGTATTATACTAAATTTGGACATCGAGAAACAGATGTGTTTTTGTACTAGGTTTTTATTCTTTTTTTTCGGGGGGAACAGGGGTGGAATAGGATGGCGGGTTGGTGGTAAACGAAAGGGGAGAAAACAATAAAGTTATACATAATTTATCAAATGTTGTATCTCAAATGATATGGTGAAATTCTATGTATTTAATGCTTAGGAGGAGTGAATGAGACTCACTAATTCAACCATCAACACTGATTTAGTATACAAATTATTGTAAGCATTGCAAAGCTAGGAAAAAAAAATGAAACTTTAGGAGTGTTATTGGTGTACTTGGTACAAAGCATGGAGGTTTTATTTAACTCTCCCTCGAAGTGCAATTCTTTCTCTCTTTTCCCTTTTATTTTAGGACGAATTACACTTTACACTCTAAAAGATTTCAAATATTTTATTTTATACTTTTTTATGATACCTAGAAGAAATTTCAAATTTGAGTTTGAGAGGTGAGGTCAGGAAGGGAGCTCAACCAATAGAGCCTGAGCTCAGAGGTCCAGATTTAGGGCTCCCTCGACCTGCACCTCGAAGAAGATGAGTGGAAGACAGCTGACAATCACAATGTGTCCCCTCAATGGCAGTAAATGCCAATCTAAGCGCAAGATCTTCAACCACCTGAACTTTTGCAAAAAAACAAGTGGGGTATAACGAAAGGAAGGCGAAGATCTCACCATAGATCCCATAGAACTAAGAACTAGACCATAAATATTATACTAAGCCCTCACTTAGAGGCAAAGAGAACACTGTGTGATCTTATCATAATTATCAATAAAGATTTAAGGAGTAAGAAACTCCATTGAAGAGTGGATTATCTGAGCTCTCAAGCTGGTGAACCACTATAACTCTCCTGCGTATTCCATCTCTTACCCCCGGTTTACCACAATATTCCCAAGAACCTTGTAGCTTAGATCGAATCCACTAGCACACGAAATCTGCTCGATCACGTTTCACACACCAACAGTTTGTCGCCGTCTGTGGGAACGACTGTTCCTATTACAAATACACTAATATCTTTCAGTAATTAATAGTCTCTACACGCAACATGAGCAGAAGCCAAATAAATTCCCTACGGATGTAGAACCAACAGGAAGCCACTAGTGGGAAGGCAACAAGAAAATCTCCAAGACTTATTTTTCATCACAGAGACCAATCCTCCCATGGCGGATCTCCCATCGAATAACAAACTAGAGGCTCTCTGCCTAGTCAACCAGCATCTATTACAACAGAAAGAGAAGCTCTTGAAGCTCTTACAACGTCCTCAGAAGGCACGACCAACCCAGGATAATCCCAATGATCCCCCACAAAGGGAGCATCAATGTCTCGATCCCCTAAGGGAGATTAACGAATGGGTGAAAATAGCCAAGCCATGGGCAATGCTCCCCATCCACCCCCCAGGAATGGTGATAACGAAGATGTGCAAAGGTAGAACGTGGGAACTAAGAAAAACTAGTTTCTCCCTTTCTTGTAGGAAAAAAGAGAGTAGTATTGAGAACAACGTTTAAATGATATCCAATAGAAGCTCAACCACATGAAGGAAGTTATGAGAGACAAGACCCCAATAACTATGAATGCCTTGATCCAGCAGACTGAGTCCCCTTTTTACTGTAGATGTGCTACACTTCCCCTCCTACCACAGTTTAGAATGCCCCAGATAGAGGCCTTTGATGGGATAAAAGATCTCATGGATCACCTAAACACCTACAAGAACCAAATGAAATTGCACAGATATCAAGATCATGTGCGATGTTGCACCTTCGCCATTACGTTAAAAGGCCCAGCCTTAGCGTGGTTCAACAAGCTAGCCCTCACATCTATCTCCTCCTCAAGGAGCTCTCCATATCCTTTGTGTCACACTTCATAGGACTCTGGACCTATCAAAAACTGAGCTATCATCTATTGAATATGAAACAAGGGCCCAACGAGAACCTACAGTCTTATGTCTAGAGGTTAACTCAGAATCACTGAAGGTTGACGTTCCAGATGAAAAATTTGCCATCACGGCTTTTATCACTGGGTTAGGAGTGCAGTCAAAGGACTTGATGTTCTCTATATCAAAAAACCCACAAGTGAGAATGGTGGAAGTGTTAGCCAAGGCAGAAAAGTATATTGAAGGTGAAGAAAGTCTCCTTTCTAAGGTAGGGGATCTCATCCATGCAGAAGGAGATAGGGAAGGAAGAGTGACCAAAGTCCCAAAAAAGAAAAAGAACGAGATAGGTCTCTGAAAAGAGATAGGGATCGTTACCCCCAAAAGAAGGAGAGATGTCAGAGATCACCTAGGCCCTCCACATCCAGAGTTGTAGCCAAGGTATGCACCTTGGCAGTTCACCCCACTAATAGCAACAGTATCCTAGATCCTTTACAAAGTGCAGAATGAGAAATTTCTAAGGTGGCCACCTCGAATGAAGGCAGACCCAGCCGACAAAGTACTGCAAATACTATAGGGACCACAACCACCTCACAAATGATTGCATCTAAATGAAAAAAAATAAGTTCCTAATTCAACGAGGAAAGTTGCGCCGCTTTATGGTGCATGACAATCAGAACTGAGCTCCACCACCTTCAGCACCTCAGCATCAGGTACCTACACAATATCAACAACCTCTGGGGGAGATCAGAGTGATATCCGAAGGATTCTCAGGAGGCAGAGACTCCAGCTCAGCCAGGAAGGTCACATGTGCAAAATCAGAACTGATGAAATACTGGAAGTGTATACCGTGTCCAAGACACCTCAGCTAAACATGGATATCACTTTCTCAGACTCAGACTTGGAAGGCTACAAGCATCCTCATAATGCCCCCCTGGTGGTAAGAGTCATTATCGCAAAACAGAACCGTCCATAGAGTCCTGATTGACAACGGGAGCTCTGCTGACATCGTCTTTGCGTCTGCTTTCGACAAGATGGATATAGGTAGGGAAAAGCTTGAGCCAGTAAGCGCTCACCTATTAGGGTTCTTAGGGAAAAAGGTGCTACCCCTAGGATCAATCTAGGTCATGCTCACTATAAGAGATCCTCCTTACTAGACCACCACCATTGTAAGGTTCCTAATGCTCGATGCACCTTCAATATACAACATCCTGCTTGGAAGACCTTCCCTCAATGCCATAAGGGTCATCCCTTCTACCTACCATCTTTTCATGAAGTTCTCTATGGAAAACAAAATTGGAGTAGTCCAAGGAGACAAGCATATGGCATGGGAGTGCTACATGGCCTCCATGAAAAAGAAAGAGGTCAAAAATATCCAACTGGACAAGCTTGACATGAGGGATGAGTTGGAAACTAGGCCAGCGCCATCAGAAGAGCTAGAGCCTATCCACTTGATGAAAAGCCAAAGCATCTGGTATACGTGGGATCTAAGTTAAACAAGGAATTAAAAACCTTCTAATCCAATTCCTTAGAAAAAATATGAAAGTGTTTGCCAGGAAATAAAAAGATATGAAAGAAATTGACTCCTCAGTCATCACATACAAACTCAGTGTGAAACTAGCCTATAAACCCATCAAACAGAAATGAAAGAGTTTTGCCTAGACCGCCAAAAGGCAATCAATGCAAACTTCTCCATGCCAAAGCCATCAGGGAGATAGATTACCAAACCTGAATAGTAAATGTGGTTCTCATCAAAAAGACCAATGACAAGGGGCACCTCTGCATTGAATTTACTGATCTCAACTGAGCTTGTCCTAAGGACAATTTTTCCTTACCACAGATTGACGTGATTGTGGATGTCACAGCTGGGCATGAGCTCCTTAGCTTTATAGATGCTTTCTCTGGGTATAATTAAATCAGAATGGACCCCAGTGACCAAGAGAAGACCTCCTTCGTAACTGAGCAGGGGACATATTGCTACCAGGTCATGCCCTTTGGTCTAAAGAATGCTAGAGCCACTTACCAGCGCTTGGTAAATCGAATGTTCCAAAAATAAATTACAACATCAATGGAGGAATATATTGATGACATGCTGGTAAATCACTGAAAGCAGAGCTCCACATCTGTCACCTTGAATAATCGTTCCAAGTCTTTAAGGAATACTAGATGAAGCTCAACCCTGCCAAATATGCCTTTGGGTTCTCTACGAAAAAATTCTTGGGTTTCACTTAATAGCCGAGGGATCGAGGCTAACCCATAAAAAGTCAAAGTAGTGATGGACATGCAGCCACCTTCTAACAACTGGGAGGTCCAACGACTGACGGGAAGAATAACGGCCCTATGTTGTTTTGTCTCAAATCAAGCGACAAATGCTAGCCCTTCTTCCAAATCTTGAAAACAAATGTTCTAGTGGGATGCTCAATGCAAAGAAGCATTCAGAGCCCTCAAAGATTATCTAAGCTCCCCCCAGTCCTGATAAGCCCTTTGGAAGGGGAGGTGCTCACACTTTACTTCGCTGTTTCAAATTTCTCAACCAGTGCGACACTAGTAAGAGAGCAAGACAAAGCTCTGCAACCAGTTTACTACAGTAGCAGAGCTCTAAGGGGAACAGAGGAGAGATATCCAAAGATGAAAAAACTTATCCTAGTTCTTATTACAGTGGAAAGAAGGCTCACACCTTACTTCTAGGCTCACACTATTGTGGTCCCAATAGACCAACCAATGAAGCAAGTACTGCATAAACCAGAATCTTTAGGGAGGTTGGTCAAATGGGGTCGTAGAGCTCAGTGAGTTTGTGAGTTTGATATTAGGTACAAACTCAGAGTTGCAGTCAAAGGGCATATTTTGGCAGATTTCATCACAGAATTCATTGCGACCACAGAAGCACCTATGGAAACAACCCAGCTAGTACCTGACCTCCCTAACTAGAATCTTTCAGTAGATGGAGCTGCCAACGCTCAAGGAAGTGGTGCAAGATTGATTCTAACCTCCCCAGATGGAATAGACGTCGATTATGTTCTCAGATTCGGGTTTAATGCCTTAAAACAATGAAGCAGAATATGAAGTTGTCATCGCTGGGCTCAATCTAGCTCACTCGATAGAGGTTGAACAACTCAAAATTTATATCGACTCCCAGCTCGTGGTGAAGCAGATAGAAGAAACTTATGAGGTTAAAGGAGAAAGAATGATCCTCTACCTCAAAAAGATGCAAGAATTGATCAAAAAATTCTTGCAAGTTAAAATCAAACAAGTCCTAGATCCGAGAATTCACAAGCAGACGCTTTGGCAAGACTGGCTACAACGTCCCAAGAAAACTTAGATAGGTTAATACCAATCGAGCACGTAACTGAACCATCTGTAAGCCATGAAGATGAAGAATTCCCCATTATGGCCCAGTCGAGCTGGATAGACCAGGTCATAGAGTATCTTCAAAATGGAGCCTCGCCAAAAGACCCCAAAGAGGCAGCGAAGCTAAGAGCCAGGGTAGCCAGACTCATGATCCTATAGGGGAACTTATATAAACGAGATTTTTCAGCACCTCTCTTTAAATGCGTAGGTGACAAAGGTGCCAATTACATACTAAGAGAGATCCACAAAAGAATTTGCAAAAATTATATCGGAGCTTGAGCTCTGGCAGGAAAGGTATTAAGGCAAAGATACTTGTAGCCCACTATACTCAAAGATGCTATATACACGGTCAAAATATGTAAGTTCTACTAGATACATGCCAATGTCCTTCATTATCCGTCAGAGCTCCTATCCTCGGTGCTAAGCCCCTGGCCTTTCCAGCAATGGGGTTTGAACATACTTGGGCTCCTTTCCAACAGTACTGGGTAGTGCAAATTTGCAATTATTGGGGTAGATTTACTTTACCAAATGGGCAGAGGTCAAACCTTTGGCAACAATCACAGAGCAGAAAGTTCAAAATCACTTGGAAGTCTATAATATGCATGTTTGGAATACCCAAGGCAATCATCTCTGACAATGCAAAATAATTTGACAACCCCAAGTTTAAAAAGTTCTGTGCCGAGCTAGGAATAATGAATTACTTCTCAACCCTAGCTTATTCTCATTCCAACGGGCAAGCTGAGGTGACCATTCGAACTGTAAAAATAGCTCTAAAGACTAAGCTAGAAGCTTTGAAAGAGAAGTGGGTGAACATATCCCAGAAATATTGTGGGCTTACAGAACCACAGCCAAATCAGTAACTCATAAAAACACCATTTGCTTTGGCATTTGGAACTAAAGTAGTGGCACTTGTGGAGGTCGGTATTCCTTCCCCTGAAATTGATTTCTCAAGAACCCAAGCACAATGACGAGTCACTCCTACAAAATCTTGACCTCCTGGAAGAAAAAAGGGACAAGGCCCTGCAAAGTATCGTGAGTTATCAAAGAAAAACAACTAGGTATTATAATAAGAGGGTCTGACACAAGAGCTTTAAAGTCGGAGATTTGGTACTCAGAAAACTCTTGCCTACAAGGAATGATCGCACTCATGGAAAGCTAGAACCCAATTGGAAAGAAGCCTACATTGTTTTGAGGTTAATCAGGCTTGGGAACTATGAATTGCAAACGGATGAGGGAAAAATCCTACCTCACTCTTGGAATGCAGAGCATTTGAAAAAGTTATTTCAGTGAATTTTTGTAAGAAGATTATCTTCAATAAAACAAGAAGCTTTTAGCTAAATAAAACAAAGATGAGCGATTGTTTTATTGAAGACAAGCTTTTATCTTCAATAAAACAACAAGCTTTTAGCTCATCCCAACATGATTCCATTAAGCAGCTAAAAAGCAAATGATGAGTGATTCAGCTCATAAAAACAAAGATGAGCTATTCAGCTCATAAATTAACGATAAGCTCTTAAGCTCATAAATTAACGATGGGTTCTTCAATTCATAAATAAACGATGGGCTCCTCAGCTCATAAATTAACAATGAACTCTTCATCTCATAAAATAAATGATGAGCTACTCAGCTCATAAATTAACGATGAGCTCTTCAACTCACAAGTAAACGATGGGCTATTTAGCTTATATATTAACGATGAGCTCTTTAGCTCATAAAAATAAATGATGATCTCCTCATCTCATAAATAAATAATGGGCTTTTCAACTCATAAATTAACGATGAGCTCTTCAGCTCATAAATAAACGATGAACTCTTCAGCTCATAAGCGGTGAATTTTTCTGCTTATAAAAATGTGGTCAGTTACTCAGCTCATCAAGGAAAGGAAAAAGGCAAATTTAATTCATAAGTAGTTCAAATTACAGCAAATTAAAAAGGCCTCAAGCGTCCCCAGATCCCTGTTTTAGCTTAGACACCTCTTCCTCCAGTCGAGCAATCACAGACCGCAGCTGAGCGTTCTCTATTTTTACCTCTTCCCACTCTTTCTTCATCTCAAAAAGCTGATCCTTGAGGTTAGAGTTCTCAAGAGTAAGCTTTAGGTCTGCAGCTGTAAAACCAATTGCACCAGAAGAAGAGCTAAAGGACTGTGGTGATGCGCTGCCACTTCTTTTATGTTTCATTGAAGATGTTGCCACATCCTTATCCTCATCTGATTCTTCAAAAGAAAAATCCTCTTCAGGGTCAAAGGGATACAAGTTGGCCTCCAGGGCAGCAACAACACTATACAAGAAAAGGTTTTTCGGGGTGATAAGCACTAAAAAAGGAACAGGGTCAACATAAACCATCTGCCTAACCCTCACCATCTCAGCCGTGGTTAGACTAGGAGAACCTGCACAAAAGAAACATTGTCAGAACCTACCAAATTGTTCGCCAATTATGACAAGTAGGTCAGGAGCATCTACCTTTGTGAGAAAAATGAGCCCAAGAGAGAGGGACTTGAGAGCGTAAGCATTGTTGCTCCACAAAACTCTAGGAGTCCCCAGAGGCAAAAAAAAAATGTTGAGCCCATCCTTCAGGAGAGGAGGGAACATTAGAGGCCAGCGGCGGGTCGAAGTGGCATTTCCATCTAAAGCAGCTAAAGTAAGGGAGCTCATCCTCATCAAGCTCATAGAAATAAAGGAATTCAGGGAACTCACTATTGCCCTGTAGACACCAAAAAAGAAAGAAGCTAATCATTGCACCCCAACCTTGATGAGAGAGATGAGAGGGGCACAACTCGAAGTAGGCAAGAACCCACCTGATGAAAGGATGAATAGGAAAACGAGACCCATATCGAAGGCACCTTCAAAGCAACAAATTTCTTGAGGGGGAAGGTAGTTACAAGGTTCTTCAGAAGCAGGAACACGAAGGGGCAAGTCAGTGGGGAGAAGGAATTGCTTCTTGATTTTCTCTAACTCTGTAAAGGTAACCGCAGAAGGGACTAAGTAGGTAGAATGCCACTTCATCTCAATCGTGGCTTGGGCACATTGTTTGAATAAGGAAGAAGAAGAAGAAGCCCTAGAAACCAAAAGAGAAATAAAAAGTGAAAAAGAAAATCAGAGAAGAGAAAAGAGAACACAACAAACATGATCCTAATGTTGCGGACAAGAATAAATCCAAGATTAGTAGATAACCAAGAATTCCCTAGTTTCGGAGAGATATTAGGAGATATCGAGTTTAAAGGAAGCAATAAACATGCGAAGATGAAGAAGCGATTCTTTGAACTTCCAAAATTACGACGATGGATACGTTTTAAGAAAATCGGTGGGCATGCGTAATGAGGGAAAAGTCAGTGTTTCATGCCTAAATTCATGCTTAAGTGGCAGTTCATCTCTTCAAGCTCAGCTTAATAGAATGAATGTGAGCCTAAGTAAAGAGCTCAGTTATTCAGCTGTTTAGCCCGGCCCCAGCAGAGCTTAGCAGCTCACAAGCTTTCTAGTTCATAAGGATTAGCCCTCCAAGGTTAAGACCTCAGCTACCTAACCCAACAATCTTTTAGCTTTCCAGCTATTCAGCTTTTTAAATGTACTTCAAGAAGAACTAAGTCCTCCTCGTAGTAAAAAGGTAAGGGGAATATAGAAGAGAAGATGCAAAAGCATAGCACAACAACACAACGAATAGAAAACAAGTATTTATAGCATTAGTGCAATTAAGAAATATTTATATTTCCTAGAAGAAGCAGAATACAAGGTAAAAAAAAATAACTAACAAACAGAAGTTCCTCAAAAAACATTAAGTCTCTACAGTAGGAGCATCTGACAGCTCGGCGAAAGAAGTTCTAGAAGTATCAAGAGTTGGAAAAGGGAGAAAGACCTCAGGCAAATCAGGGACAAGGGCTTCAACTTCAGTTGGGGGCAAACTCAACTTAGGAGCCTGAGCCGCAAGGTCGACAAGGTCATCATAAAAAATAGGAACACTAGCAGAGCCATCAGCAGGAGTAATAGGTAGATCAACAACTTCAGTGGTAGAAGTAAGAGCGGATTCAAGAACTACAGAAATAATTGGAGTAGGAGAAACCTCTTGGGCCAGGACCTCGGCAGTAGGGGGAGGTACCTCGGCGCCTTCAGGAGAAAGCTTAGAAGCTGAGGGAGCTAAAGACCTAGCCTCTTCCTCAACGTTAGGCACCTCTTCTTCCTCCTCGGATGGGGGTTAAAAGTCAAAATCCAAGTCTGGGTATGTTTGCTCAGCTTGGTCTTGGAAAGCCAGCCATCCAGAGGCCCATTTAGTAGTGACATCATTTGTTAGCTTACCAACCAATTCATCTTTTTGTTTAATAGAAACTCTCCCCACCTCAAGTTCACTCCGAAGAGCATCATTTGCTTCAACCAGGACAACATATTCCCTTTTCATGGCCACATAAGAACCCAAAACCTCGAGGGCCTCCTTGCTAGCCTTAACCTAGTCATCAATTTTCAGCCTGAGTTCTTCCTTGGTCTTCTTATCTCCATCCTTGATTCTCTCTTTCTCGGTCTCCAAACCCTTAATAATTAAAGTTTGTCTCTCCACCTGCGCCTGCAGATCCTGGATCTGAGCTTGGAGGTTATTGTTGGCAAAAGTCAGCTCGACAACTTTGAGCTCAAATACCTTCGACGCCTCAGCAAAGGTCTCTAGAGTTTGGATCCGTTTCAACTAATCACTCACATGAATGGAAAGCTAGGAGCGAGCACAACCCAAAAGCTAAAGTTAGCATGAGGGAATGAAGCAAGACAAAAAATGGAATTTGAAAAACCAGAAGCTTACCGAAGTAGCACTGTATAGGGCAGTAGAGATGGAAGATCCAAGGGGCATAGTTGCAGTCCTTTGAATATCAGACTCTGGGATAATAGAGGCAATGGTTTCCGCAACATATTTCACGTTATCGATGAGCAAACCCTTCGCTTTCTCAGCTTTGGGGTATTTTCCTTTATCAGTCTTGGAGCCCATAAGAAGTAGTTGAGGGGACATATCAGCTAGCCCAAGAGAGGTATACCTAGGCAGAATGCGGGTGATCATTTTCAAGGCTCTCTCGACCTCTACCGAGGAGGGAGAATTTAGAACTGTGCCTTGTTCAGAAATCCCTTTAGAAGAGGGAGGCACGACCCCTCAAGGAAGAGAGGTCTAAGCGACCTTCGGTGAGTTTGACAGCAAAATAAGAGCCACTAGGGATGAAGTGAAAGAAGTAGGAGACACCTCTAACCAAGCACCTTGGCTGAGGGAGCTGGGCAGCTCCCTGAGCTGACCTCAGCCTTGCGCTTTCCCCCACTCTTGGTCTTCTTTAACAAGTCAACCTTTACATTCAAATCTTTCGAAGTAGGCTTCATTGAGGAAGAACCTAGAAGCTCAAGAGAAAAAAATTAGAAAGAAGGAAGGGAGAAGTGAGATAAAAATTTTTTTTGGGTAAATAAAGGATTGTATAGATATCAAACAGAACTTTACAACAACACTACTCCATAAACACGAAGGAGTATGCAAAGGAAGCACAAGACCAAAAATAGAGGAATAAGCAAACAAGGCAAAAAAGGATAATTATTAGAAGTACTTAGTGAATGTAGTACTTCCACTGATTATCCTTATCACAGAAACAACTTCAATTCATTACAAATTCACAAAAAGCTAGCAAAGCAAATGAAAAGACTCAATAGCCATGAACTAGGACTTGCTATACTTGCAGGATGCTTCTATTTTGGGATGACTTTATGACCGTCAACGAGATTAGCTAAATGTGCTCCATACTTCTAATTCCCTTGTGTAATTACATTCAGATCCTTGAATCATTCCTAGAAACTCTGTTGTTTCTATCACTCCAAACCTCTTAACAATGACAAATAAATTCAACCCAATAGTACTAAGTGATT
Source organism: Ilex paraguariensis (assembly GCA_963454935.2). Taxonomy (NCBI): domain Eukaryota; kingdom Viridiplantae; phylum Streptophyta; class Magnoliopsida; order Aquifoliales; family Aquifoliaceae; genus Ilex; species Ilex paraguariensis. The sequence goes on along the minus strand of CAUOFW020006303.1, from coordinate 194,042 downwards.
TGCCCCTGCAATCTTTAGAAACTTTATGAATAAGTTGTTGCCAAGGAGAGGGGGCCCACGAAAGTCCACATTTTTGTAGCACCTGGTTCCACATAGTTGTAGAAATTGGGCAAGAAAAGAAGAGGAGGTGATGATCTCCAATCTCACACTGCAAATAGTCCATCAAAAACAGGCAGAGGAAACTTGTAAACTACAATCTGAAATTACATCATGTGCAAAAACAAGTGCCAGAAAGTTGCCAAGGAGAAGCAGCCTGTCTATGAAGAGGGGTGTCCTTGATTGTAGTTGAGAGAAGCCTACTTCTCACCATATTTAAAACTGTCATCTGGGTAGTACCTGGATCTTTATACTCATTGATGAAAATTCTATGATTCTTTTCACCCCAAATAGCATAAACTGTGACAGCAATACATAGCTGCCTAACTGAATTCTGTAGATTCTTGCCTTTCCATTAGGTGGACATAGCCTTAATGAGACTTTGCCAAGAAAAAGATCGCCATAGCCAATCACACTTACTGATGACATTCCTCCCAACTCTCTCTGAGTATGAGCATTCAAAAAATATATGGGAGTGGGATTCTTGATCAGCTCTACACAGTACACATGTAGTTCCATAATTAGGTGTAAAACTATGGATTCTGTCCATTGTGGCCAATCTATTCCTTATAGCAAGCCAAAGGATAAAGTTGATCCTAGGAATGCAAAGATTGAACCAAATAAGATGGTACCACATCACCTCTGGTTTTTTTGTCCTGATTTGATTCTAAGCTGAAAAATTAGAGAATTTGCCATTTACTTGGGGAAGCCATTTGATCTCATCCTTTGTCTCAATTGTTGGGGAGTAATTGAGCATAGTAGAAATGATCTCCTCAATGATTCTGGAGTTTCTAGGATTAACTGAAGGTCACCTCCACTGGTTTCCTTGGATAATGGAGGCAACCTTGGCATTCTTAGGGATCCCAGTATCATAAATCACTCTAGGACCCCATTTGAGAAAGAGAGGACCATTAGAATGCCAAAAATCATGCCAGAGAGATGTATTCTTACCATTTCCAATAACATAAAGAATGAAAGGTCTTGCTAATTCCCTAACTTGCAGCAGTTTCCTCCAGTTCCATGAATAGACCTGAGATGGTTTGGCTTCCCATATGCTCTTGCCTCTAAGATGGTGTTCCTTGATCCAACTGGTCCAAGTGTTATTCTCATCAGAAATTAAGTGCCAGAGATGTCTGAGCATGAGGGCTTTATTCCATGCCCTTAAATATTTCAATCCTAAGCCTCATTCCTTTATGGGTACACAAACCTCACTCCAAGAAACTTTAGCCCCTTTGTTTTCATTTCAGTTCCAGACCATAAAAAAGATCTTAATTTATGATCAATTGCATGGAGAACCTTCTTAGGAAGCATAAGATGACTAGCCCAATACAGCTGAATGCTACATAACACAGATTTAATGAGCTGGAGTCTTCTAGCGAAAGGCAGAGCTCTATTAACCCACGAATTAATCCTTGAATCCACTTTTTCAAGTAACAAAGAGTAGTCTTGCATCTTTAGCTTAGTGGTAATAATAGGAATCCCTAGATAATTCAAAGGTAGACCCAATGGGAAAATTGAAACACCCAACCATCAACTGTTGTTGCTTTTCTTGAACACCCGAAAGGAAGATGTGGATCTTGGAAGGATTAGCCTTTAATCCAGATAACATTTGGAATTTATCAAGTGCCCTTTTAAGAACTTCAACTGATTTGGGGTCCCCATGGCATAACATGATTAAATCATCAACAAAGCAAAGTTGGTAAATCTTTTGTCTTTTGCATCTCCAATGAAATTTAAATTAAGGCTCATTATGAATGCCTTGCTCAAGAATTCTTGACAGCACTTCCATCACAATGACAAATAAATAAGGAGACATTGGGTCACCTTGTCTAAGACCTCTACCGCTTGGGAAAAATCTTGCCAATTCACCATTAATATTGATAGAAAACTTAGGGGTAGTAATGCATTCTCTAATCCATTTGACCGCAATTTTGGGAAGATTAAGAGCAGCAAGCACATCAAGCAAGAAATTCCAGTCAACCATGTCATAAGCCTTCATTAAATCAACCTTGATAGCACACCTTAGGGGCCCATCATTCTTATGATAGTTCCTTAGCAATTCCTGGCCCTACAGAATACTATCCCCTATTCTCCTGCCCTTTATGAAGGCAATTTGAGATGGGTTGATCACATGGGGAAGAAGAATTTTAAGCCTATTTGTTATAATTTTGGAGATGACCTCATAGAGGGTATTGCAACATCAGATAGGCCTAAAATCAGACATGCTTGTGGGGTTGGGGACTTTAGGGACAATATCAATAATAGTAGCATTCAATTCCTTGAAAATCTGACATGTGGTAAAGAATTCTTTAATTGCAGCAACAATATCATCACTAATGATTGACCATACCTTTTGGAAGAATAACCCATTGAATCCATTAGGACCTGGAGCTTTATTGGGATTGAGGGAGAAACACAATTCTTTAATTTCAGCCCCAGTAACTTCATTGCTAAGGACAAAAGTTAAGGACAAAAGAAGGCAGTGTTTCCTGACACCCCCTCTACTCCAGCTACAGAAATGGGGATAGAGGTCTCAACCCTCACCTTTGGAGGACTAAACCCAAGTTTAGTGAGAACTTTGGGCTTAATGAGCTCAGAATATTTCTCTGGATCGCAATCCTCTAAACTCAGCAGAACTCGCCTGTCCTTAACACTGAGCTCTGGTCGAATACCTAAAAAGTGAACTGAAATGAGCAAAATAAGGTTAGCAGAATAAAACATCAAGGTCGTTCTAGGCTTACTCAGTTAAGGCTCACCTAGGTTATCAGGGGCACACTAGGCCTGAGGTACTAGAAGGGTGTTAGCCACATCTTCGGGATTGTATTCTCATTCTCTACCCCACACAAAGAAGAAGAGCTTTTTCCAACCCTTGTGGGAGGTTAGGAGGTCAGTAATGATGACTTAGGCTTTTACCTATTTGGAAATATACAAGAAGCCTTCAGAGGGAGTATGCTTGACATTGAAAAACTTCATGAGCAAAGGTATGGTGGGAAACCCAAGATTGTGCTTTTTGAAGAAAACGAGGACGCCCATCAAAATACCCTAAAAATTAGGAAAAATTTGAGCAGGACAGACATTAAAATGTTGAAGGATGCTCTTAAGAAAAGGGTGCAATGAAAAACGAAGGTCGTTCTCAAAAGCGGCCATGAAAAAGTAGACTTTCTTGGGGATTGAGGAGTCATATCGAGTGTTCACGTCTGGGCACCAATACTGCAAACAACGAGGAAAATTGAAATTAGTAGATATAACCCTCATAAAAGGAAGGGTTACCTCGCTGAAACCCACAAGGTCTGAAGCTCTGTGGACAATCCTTGCACCTTCAGCGCTGCCAGAAATCCCAACACCACTTATTTTGGCTTTACCTTTCTTGGATTTCTGGGGCATAGGGGAGGATGACAAAGGGCTTCTTCCTCGAGATCGATAGAGTCGACACGAGGAAAGTTATCAATCTCCTCGGCCACGTCTCCCAAATCGATGTCTTTTTTGGCAGATCTGTCACCCATGAGGGAAATAGATGAGGATGTAGCTTCAGAAGAGGCATACATAATTGGACAGGAGAAAGGAAGACTAAAAGAGCAGTAAAGTGGGGAATATTAGCAACCTAAGAGTCAAGGGGTCGAGATAATAACAACCAACGAGGAAGACCCTGGTAGTGGAGTAAGGATCCAGAAAAAGGGAAAGATAAGACAAGGAGCAACCCCGATTCCTAAAATAGCAAAAATAAAAGGTCTAAAAATGCAACAACCACCTCGGATTTGAGGGATCCAGAACGAAGAATTGAGTAAGGGCCAAAGAATGTACCTACTCGAGGGTGAAGTGATAAATGAAAGCTCAAAGCAAAATCGAAAAGCAAGCCTCACAGAACCTTCGAAGTCAAATTGGGAAAGTTTTCTTCAGCAAAACCTTAGGTGGACTGAGAAAGCTAGAATCGCAAGGGAAGAGAGGGGAAAAATCCTAGAGAGAGAAGATGAATGGAGAAGTAAGGCGGTTTCCATTACCAAAGGTGTATTTAAAGCTTCAGGTACATGGGTCTTTGAAATACAAGTCGTGCAGGAGAAACTCTAAAGAAATGATTGCACGAAACCATTAGAAAGGTCTCTTCATGTGCAAATCGAGGTCGCTATATGAAGGTTTAACTCAACCCGACCGCTGTTCAGCCCCTGCTCAAACCCACATTGATCAGAGACTAGGAAGCAACTGATGATACCTAGAAGAAATTCCAAGTTTGAGCTCAAGAGGTGAAGTCAGGCAGGTATCTTAGCCAATAGAGCCTGAGCTCATAGGTCCAGACCTTGCCACAGATCCCATATAACTAGGAACTAGGCTATAAATGTTGTACTTAGCCCTCACTTAGAGGCAAAGAGAAAAACCAAGCAACCAAAATTGTATCAAGAACACTGTGTGATCTTCTCATAATTATCAATATAGATTTCAGAAGCAAAAGACTCCATTGAAGAGTAGATTAGCCAAACTCCCAAGCTGGTGAACCACTATAACTCTCCTGTGTATTCCATCCCTTACCCCCAGTTTACCACAATATTCCCAAGAACCTTGTAGCTTAGATCAAATCCAATAGCATACAAAATTTGCTCAATCATGTTTCATACACCATCACCTTTAAAGAAACGTTTCACATTGCACCCTATCATTTAAAGCTAATCTTTACCAAAGAAGGAAATAGAATTGAATAATACTCTACTTTCTTTTTCCCTTCCCGTTGATTTACTCTGACAGTCAAACTGCACTTCCTTCTAACAAGTGGCTGAGAGTTAGCAAGCAACCTTGGCCTCTTGGAATGAGGTTCGTTGTCCCCTTCCTTGCCGGTTCGGCTATGGTATGATACCTAAACTCGAAGTTACGATGTCAAGAAGGGAATTAAAGAGAGGTTACGATGTCAATAATAGAATTAAAGAGAAAGTGTACTCGAGAACATCTCACTCTGTAAAATCCCACCCAGCGAATACATGAAACCTATTGTTGTCATGTGGGATGTAGGCTCAGGCCATATATATATATATATATATATATATATATATATATATATATATATATATATATATATATCAATTCCTTTGTATAAATACAACTTATTTCGATCTAATGGTACTCTTTATCTTGTGAAGGTTTTGCCTTCTTAAAGTCAAGGGTTCAACTCCCCATCCCCTCCCTCCAAAACAAATATATAAGAAGGAATTCGTGAAATATTTGATCACATCACGTCTGAAATCTTGATTAAGAGAAATTTGTGAAAGATTCTATCCAAGTGTCTTTACCAGGTAGAACCATTAAATTGAATCATTCCAAACATAGCAGTTTAGTAGACGACTGATCGAAAGCAACAAAAAATTAGGGAGATTTGCACTTTGCATGGAAAAACTAACGGAAAGCTAACAAAAATGTCATATTGTAATATTTTTGATACATTGAGTGTGCAGTGTAAAAAATTTAGTCTTTGAAAGTACACAAATGAAAATTTTAAAATCTTTCAAGGTACACATTACGCAAAACCCTTTATTTTATTGAATAAGAGCACATATATATCCATTTGTCTTTCAATTCTATTTGGTTTGAGGAGCTAATTGATACAACACTTTAGAAAAAATATATCATAAAAGAAAAGACAAAAAGGCATGAAATGGCCATGGACAATAGGGAGTAAATATTGAATGCAATGGTGATACAATGTCACCATTGATGACATGGTATCACCAACCAATAATAAAACCCAAAATGGGAAAGGTGAACCCTACTTGGGCTTACATAGCAGGAGGGTGGAAGTTATTTGCTTACATGGCAGGTTAGTTATTGATTTTTGTGAGGTCCATCCGCTTATTTGTTTTAGTATTATTGGTTAGTGATACCACATTATCTTTTCACGTGGTATCATCGTTGTAATGAATATTTTATCGACAATAGGACCATCATTGACTAGTTCATTGATAAAGCTTATAATACTTGTCATATAATATTATTATCACTTTCTCTATTTTAATATTGTAAGTGTATTGTGTGCATGATAGGCTGTTTTGATTGTCGTATTAAAAATATATGAATTAAATAAAGGAATCTAGTCTAATACAATACAGATGGACAAAATATAAATTAAATAAGGTATTAGAATAATACATAATGTTATCTAATATTTGGAAAACACAACATAAGCATTGAATAGCAATTATTTAGTCTAATCCGTTGTTTGGTTAAAAAATTATTTTAGCGTATTAATATTGAATTAATAAAAATATCCTCAATCAAGTCTGATCAGTTGTGAGGTAATAATAGTAATGTGTACAATAATAAATTTAAGTTAGATTATAATACCATATCTCCTGGTGGTATTAAAATACTTTCATAATAAAAGTTTATTGTAAAAAAAACATACGACAAGTATACGATTAATATATATTTTTAAAATTAATACATAATTAAATTTCTCTTCCAAACAAAGTATTAGACTAAATTAAATTAAAAATAGTGTAATACAATATTTAATCCACTCATAATAAACCAGCCCGACATATATGAAATATAACCAACAACCTTGTCTGGTGCTATGAATTGCAAGATGGTGATAGTGGGTGAACTTTTATAAGCAGAAGGCTATTTTAAGTAAATTGAGTGTACTGGTAATACTTTCCTTTTGTAGTCAGTTACCTAATTTCATGGGTGGCTCGTGGACATGTTTTGTTGAATGAGAAAATATTCATTACAACGGTGATATCATGTGGCAAGGTGATGAAGTATCACCAACCAGTAATACTAAAACAAATAAGCAGATGGCTTCCACAAAAATCAATAACTAACATACCATGTAAGCAAGCAAATAACTCCCCACTCTTTTGTTATGTAAGTCCAAGTGGAGTTCACCTTTCCCATTTAGGGTTTTATTATTAGTTGATGATACCATGAGGGATGCCTTATGTCTAGTATGAGCCCGTTGAATGATCCTACAATAATGAAGGTCAGCATACTTTAATTTGTAATTTTTACTTAGAAATTTAGTTGATTTCAAGTAGGATTTTAGGCAACTCACTGTACCATTTAGTGACCTAAAAAAAATTAAGCTAGATTAATCACAAACATGAATTATCAAGAAATGTGGGTTCTATTTAATTTGTGTCTCAAAAAACAATATTCAAAAACTATTTTTGGGAATAATTTTAAAAAACTATTTTTTGTGCCATAAAACTTGTTTAGTTATATGATTCCAAAAACAGTTTTAAGGAATAAAAAATATTAAAACTTGTTTAGATAGTAACCCAAAAAATAATGAAATAAAAATGTTAGTGATGATGGGAGTGTGGTTGTAATACCCAATACAGATATGTGATTGGACCTTTCTAATAAATAAATAAAATTATTTAGTTTTAACTAAATGGGGACTAATAACTTTAAGGAACGTCTTTCCTCTAAAGAGATATATTAGGACTATTTTACATGTGCTTTAAATAGGGTAGTATTGTTGGTTAGGTAAAACCCTAGAAGACCAAAACAAGTGGCAACAAACAAAGAAATATATATATATATATATGTGTGTGTGAGAGAGAGAGAGAAGAAAAGGAAGTAGGATTCTGCACAAGTGAATTCCTGCAATGAGTTGAGATAGCGATAAGTTGAACGATCCTGAATGATGAACCTGAAACAATCAAAGGATTAGGAAAAGGGTTGAGTGTGTACCTAGCTAATTCCCTTCGAAATTAAATTTAGTTGGCATTAGAGCCATAAAAGGACAATATACTCTCTCTTTTTTGAGAAGGATCTCCTATATAACTTCTGATTGAGAGACATTCAAAATCTGGGAGCTTTCAACTTGACCTTCCTAGCTACTTTGACATCCTCGGGTAGTGTTACCTCTATCAAGTATTTGATTATAGGTCCATCCATCTTAGAGGCAGGTTTTGAACGCACATTGACCTCCTCGGCTTCCACATCCTTTATACTCGGGCTTTCAAGGTAGTCAATAGTAATATGCCGAGTAACTTCTGAGGTGAGGGCCAAGTCCAGGCAAGCTAATGAATCGATGTGAGAATTGTGATCTCTAGGGATTTGGGACACCTCTACTTTTTTGAACTTCTCTATTCTTGACTTTGCCCTCTAGTAATAGGTTTTCATCCTGTTGTCTCGGGCCTCAAAGTCCCCATTGATTTGATTTACGACCAATTCGGAATCACAAAAAACATGAAGGTGTCTAATCTCGACTGTGTGCGCAATGCCGAGTCCATCCAACAACGCCTCATACTCAACCTCATTATTAGATGCTTTAAATCGAGCCTGATAGCTCTCTCCAATGTAACTCCTCCAGAATTGGCCAAGACTATACCCACTCCTACCCCCTTGTGTTCGAGGATCCATCCATATCTAAACTCCAAACGTCATTGTGGTCGAAAGCTAATAGTTTCTGCTCTGCAGGATACTCGAACACAAAGAACTCGGCAATGAAATTAGTAAGGACTTGCCACTTGATGGAGGTACGAGGTTTGTATCTTATTTCGAACTCACCTAGCTCCACGGCCCACTTGGAAACTCTTCCTGACATATCTTCTTTGTGGAGTATGGGCCTAAGGGGCCATTTCGTCAAGACGTCGATTGGATGGGCTTGAAAATAGTGCATAAGTATCCTTGCCACGACGACTAGGGCAAGTATGAGCCTCTCCATCGACAAATACCTTGTCTCGACATCAAACAGGATCTTACTAATGTAGTACACCAACTTCTATACACTGTCGAGCTCTCTTACTAGCACCCCACTGGTTACGCATTCCAAAACAAATAAGTAAAGGTTCAAGACCTCACCAGTTACTGGAATAGATAAAATAGGAGGGCATCTCAAATACCCCTTGATTCCTTCTAGGGCTCGATCACATTCCTCGTCCCAAGAGCCCTTCACTGCTCCTTTCAACATGGAGAAGAATGGCCTACACCTATCTAAAGACTTGGAAATAAATCGGTTGAGAGCCGTCAGCATCCCAGTTAGCTTTTGTATATCCTTTATAGTCCGCAACCTTTGTATGTCTTGTACAATCTGTATTTGATCAGGATTGACCTCTATACCCTGATGAGTAACTAGGTAACCCAAGAATTTACCCAAACTCACCCAAAATGCACACTTGGAAGCATTGAGCTTTAAGTCGTACTCACAGAGCACGGCGAAGGTCACGCCGAGATCCCATAGATGATCAAATTTTACCCTGCTTTTTACCATCATACCATCAATGTAAACTTCCATTGTGGTGTTGAGCTATTGCTTAAACATCTTATTCATCAGACGTTGATACGTGGCACTGACATTCTTCAAATCGAATGGCATTACTGTGTAACAATACATCCCTCGGGCTGTGATAAATGTCATTTTCTCCTGGTCAGATTCGTGTAAAAGGATCTGATGATAGCCTGCTTGGGCATCCATAAAAGTAATTTGTTTAGGTCCCATAGTTGGTCGACCTTTGGTAACGGGTACTCATCTATAGGACATGCCTTGTTTAGATCCGTGAAATTCATTTAAACTTGCCACTTTCTTCCTTTCTTTTTTACATAGACCATGTTGGACAACCACTCAGGGTATTGGACCTCCCTTATTGACCCCGCCTTAAGCAACCGTTCAACCTCCTAGTCAACAGGCATCGATGTCCGAGCCTATTGCATTAATGGGTTTAAAGGTTGGACCAACATGTAGCCGATGACAGATTACATCGGGGCTTATCCCTGTCATCTCGGTGGGTGTCCATGCAAAGATGTCAGAATTCTAGGAAAGGAAGTCTATCATTTCAGACTTCTCGGTGCCCCCCAGTGATGCTCCTATTAAAACAATCTCTCCTCGTCATCCAGGTTTAGGAGGACCTTTACCAGGGCTTCCGTGGATCAATTGGCTGGGTTTATTACGGGCTCATCAACACTCGGTCGACCGAATCGTAACTATTATTTAGCCACCACTGCCTCGGGGTGGTGATCTCGAGATTTAGCAATAACCCCAGTCTTTAATGCCATGTAAAAATAGCTCTTCGACAAAGCCTGATCACCATGGATCTCCATGAATCCCCTCGGCGTTGGCAACTTGATCTTCTGGTGGTAAGACAAATGTTCCACCTTTATAGTGTGCAACCATATTCTACCCAAGATGGCATTGTAAGGAGAATTGGAGTCTATCACCACAAACTCAATTGGGACCACGACAATCCCAATAGCAACCATGAGGGTAACCTTTCTAAGGGGAAAGGCATAAGAACCATTGAATCTTATAAGTGGAGTCTTTATGGGCTTCAATCTTTTTGTGTGAACCCCATCTTGTGAAAGAGTTTGTCATACATCACCTTAGAAGAATTTCTTGAGTCGACTAAGATCATCTTTACATTGTATTTCTTGATCCGGAGGGTGATCACCAAAGCGTCCTTATGCAGAAGGACGAGCCCTGCAAGATCGGCATTAGAGAAATGAATGGCCTCTGTGTCGAGCCGAGGTCTTTTAGACGAATGCCCCCCATTCTTGCATTCCTTTACCCTTGCGGCCTGTGCAACCTTTTGGAGGTTGGCTCAAAGTGAATTGTAAGTTGGCCCCTCAACTGTGAAAGCCTGCATCTCCTCGATCACAGTTGTGGCTTCTCAGGCTACATTTGTTTCCTCCCTTATCGAGCTTTTGGGGGCTGCACCATCAATGAATTCTAGAGGTAACCTTCTTAAACTAGCTACTCTAGGAATGACTTGTACACCCTGAAGTCCTCTGTCAGATGCCTAACGTCCTGGTGGTATGACCACCAAGAATTTGAATCCCTAGTGGATGGGTCACCTTGCATCTTGGGCGGCCACTTGAAGAATGGCTCCTTCTTTATCTTGTGAAGCATCTTGTAAATGGGTTCTTTAAAGACTGTGCTCACCCCTTGAGAAGACATGCAGCCTGGGACTAGCGTTGGTGCCCCCTCCTAGCAGATGTCTCCTTATCCCACTTTTTTAAGGTGGGAACCTTGGACTCGGGAACAACAGACCCTTCTTCCACCTTCGTATACTTTTTTATACGAGACTTCAGGTCTTCCAAACCATGGGAGTTCGCTTAGTCAAACACCAATACAAATCGGAGTCTCAGGACAACCCTAGCTGGAAAGTCACCGCCGCCATAGTCTCGGAGCATGCCTCAACTTCGTTTACTTCCTCCCAGTATCGAATTGCATATTGTCAGAAGGTCTCTCCACTCCTTTGTTTAAGCGTTAGCAGAGCACCAATATCCTTCATCCTTTCACTACTGGCGATAAATCGTGTAACAAATAGTTGGGTTATTTATTTCCAGGACTTAATACTTTTCAGAGCCAAACTCTCATGCCATTTCATGGCAGTATCCCCGAGGCTCATGGGGAACACTCGGCACAACAACGTCTGGTATGTGTCATAGATTGACATAAGTTGCTTATTGTTGTCCGAATTTGATATTGACAATTTACGTGCAAGTATACACGATTAACAAGTAATAAAGTGATAAGTAGAGTATCGTTTCCACGAAAAATTATTACTAATAAATTTCAAGTACTAATTTTGTATCAATTTAATTTTATTTAAACAATTGAAATTGACTATGAATTCACTAATTTAAAACTAAATCTAAACTTAATAATCAAAGGTTGAATTTACCGAATAAAAGAACTTAAGATTACAAATTTCCCTAATGCTTCGTATAAATCTTTCTAACTCTTTTTCTAGTCAATTAATCAAAATTAGTTGTTAATTGAGAACTCAAAGTTATTTATCAAACCTCTTCCGATAGTTAGATAAAATTATCTCTCGCAATTAAATTACTATATTCCTATGCAAAATAATTTAGAATAGATTCATTAAGTTCAAACTCTCATAAAAGTTATACATGACATATAGGTATATTTTTATCCTATACACAAACTTAGCTATTCAATCTAAAGAAGAATTAACCAGACGTATGTCATCATATTCTGATCTAAACCTAGAATTCATCTTCCAATTTTATCTACGTTATCAAATTACTTGTTGGCCACACAATCATATACTAAGTACAAAATATGACAAACAACTCATGTATGATCAATAGAACTAGAATCGAGAGTAGATTAACTTAACTAAACATCAAGTTCCGTTGCAATCTTAATAAAGATTTAGTTTATAATGTAAATGAAAAATATCATTCTCAAATTAAACAACATCTTAGAAAATCAAGAACAAAAAGTAAGAGAAAGGAATGAAAACTTAGATGCAATCTTCACTTTCTCTCTAGCCTTCGATTCCAATTTTCTTCGTATCGCTTCCTTCGATTCTTGTCTTCAATTTTCTTTTAATCCTTTGGTTTTTCCTATGTTAGCAGCCCCCAAAATCAGTATCTCCCTTCTTTTTAAACCCTAGCATATATGTCGCATTAGAATCTAGTTTCAGAACAAAAATAAGTCAGAATTCGCGTCCAGAGCCAACACAAGTGTCTAGGCACTGGAATTGCGCTAGAAAGGCACTGCCTGGGTAGAATGTGGGTGCCCAGGTGCTGAAAATGTGTTGGAAAGGCGCTGACCCCTTTTAAGCCTAAATCTTCTCTTGTTGCTTAGCCTTGAAAAATCTAACACTTAGGCTCCAAATAGACCTTGTTTTCTTCAAAATGATCTTGTTTGCTTCCAAATGATGACTCCTACCAAATAAATTCAGAACACACAAAACAAATAAAAAGGAACATAAAATAATTGAAAACTTGTAAATTCATCAAGCTGAAAGTACTCAATTCGTAGGTATAAAACTCACTCATCAAATACCCTCAAACTTAAATATTTGTTTGTCCTCAAGCAAAATACTAAGAACAAAAACCATAAAAATTAATCAACCAACTACTCAAACAATGGATCAATATGAATCTGAATAATGGGCCCAAAAGTCACTACAAATAATAATTCATGGGAAACTTCAAAATGGCGCAAAGTCTATTAATTCAACATACTCTTTAATTTTACCTCCACTCATAACCATTTAAATACATGTACATATCCGAACTATCCAGCTAGTCATCACCCAAATATATTTACATAATCAAATGATTCATAGGAGATACTCAGTATCAACTCTATAAACTTACGTTTCACATCAACCTCCGCTTATTAAGGCAACCATATAACTAGAAGGTCCAAAGATTTTTTTCATCTCACTCTTTCTTTTTTTTTTTCCTTCGGTGAGTTCATTTTATGTTCCATCTCACCTCCTATTGAGCGAGTGCGTTTTACGCTCTATCTCGTTCTTAACATGTGTTTATGAGTGAGTGCGTTTTACGCTCCATCTCTAATCACCACATGCCCCTTTCTTTTTTCTTGTTTTCCTATTTTTTTTTCTTCTAACTCATGAAGGATTACATCAAAATAATTTTCCAAAAACATGTTTTTTTTATACTATTTTTTTATATACTAACCCATCATAACCAATAAGCACCCCCAAACTTATATGAATACATCAATTCGCTTTGAATAATGCTTAAATAAGTTTTCTAAAGTTTCAATGATATCTCCCACAAGCATTTAACCAAATAAATTCTCTAAATAATAACTAACCAAGCAAATGGGTATGTGTTCATGAATAAAAGGATCACAAACAGTGTAAAACCAACTAGTATGTCAAACAACATACTCAACATGTTCATTAATTTCCCTTGAATTGAAAATTAATCCCATTCATCATCGGCCATAATCAAATTTACTTAACTCATTGCTCAAGTCGTACTAAAACATGTTATTTAAGTGCAAAAGATGCTATCTAAATGAATATCTAATAATGCAAATACAAACAAGAAAACACCCTCAAACTTAAACTAAACATTTTTCTTAATGTATAAAGTAGAAAAAATTAAAACAGAAGACTTCCTTGAGACTTTGCTAGTTCGCATCATCTTCAGCATCCTCATCGTCCACTAAGTCGGGAATGTATTCGGGAAACATAGGTGGGTTGTTCTTGGCTTCTAGTAAGGCTTTGTGTGTGCTCCAACTATATGTTCAATCCTTGGGACCTGCAAGCAATTGACATACCAATTAAAATGCACTAACTAACTAACTAACTACATTATTTCTTATAAAAAACTAAATTAAAATAAAATGAAATAAAACTTAAAAACTAAAATTTGGGTTCCCACCCAATTAGTGCTTGTTTTATAGTCCTCAGCTTGACTACTTCGTGTTTCATCCTAGGTCGACAAGGGTAATTGAGGTTTTTTCATGATCAATGTTGCCGACCTAATATTGCTTCAGTCTCTGCCTGTTCACCTTGAAAGTTCTTTTCGAATTGGCTTCCTTGACTTCAACCACGCCATGCGAGAACACATCCTCTTTATATAGGTTGGCGTTCTCAAGAGGATCTGAAATAAAACTTCCTATGAATACCCCATTCACTGTATCTTCCACCAAATCAATCCGAAAACATTCTTCCGATTCCTTTAGAAATTTCATAATAGAAAATACATTGAATGTAACCTCTTGATCTTGGACTCACATAGTTAGCTCACCTTTTTGTACATTAATAAGTGTTCTCCCCTTTGCTAAAAATGGTCACCCAAGAATAATAGGTATTTCTCTATCTTCCTCACAATCTAAGACTATGAAATTTGCTGAAAAAAATAAACTTATCCACTATAATTAGAATGTCCTCAACTATGCCCCTTGGATAAGTGAGTGATCTTTTTGCAAGCTGCAATGTAATATTAGTTGGCTTCGTTTCCTTCAAACCTAATTGCTGATAAATTGAGAGTGACTTTAAGCTTTGGTGGTAGCTTATTTTAAAGAATAGCACTGCACTCCTCCATAAGTGCCACGGTCTCAAAATCGCCTAGTTTTCTCTTCTTTGACAAGATTTCCTTCAAAAATTTCACGTAGCTATGCATCTACTCCAATGCATCTGCAAAAGGGATATTAATTTGGAGCTTCTTGAATACTTCCAAAATTTTGGAGAACTGTTTATCCAACTTTTATTTCTACAAACGTTGTGGAACTTGCCTCCCTTAGAATATGCTCTTTGATCCTCTTTTTTCTTCTCATGTTCCACATTCTTGTTGTCTTTTTCTTCACCCTCACTATCATCTCCATGCGATTGTTTTGGAGTTCCACCAACAACCTTAGGTAACTCTTTTCCGCTTCATAATGTAATAGCATTGCAGTGCTCCTTACCTTCTCTCCTAGGATTGATCTCTTTATTACTAGGTAGAGTACCTTAAGGTCGGTTGTTAATGGCAGTAGCAAGTTGACCCATTTAGTTTTCCAAGTTTCGGATTGATACATCTAAATTATTCATCCTTCTCTCATTTTGTGCTATGTACCTGGAAAACAGCTCCTCTAAATTTGACTTCTTTTCTTGCTGTGACAGAGCTTGGTTCTGAATGCCTAGTGAGTATGATTGTGTTGCAGTAGAATTTTGGGCTTGATTATTATTCCAAGATAAGTTCGGATGAGTCCTCCAACTAGGGTTATAATTGTTGAAATTATTGTCATGTTGTTGCCTGTTGATTGCTCAGATGGTTTTTGGCACACAATTCACAAACAACTGCCACACTCTGAATAGTCTGCACCCCTAAAGTATCAATCTTCTTTGTCAACATAGCAACCTGTGTAGCCAATACAGTAACCACATTAACTTCATAAATCCCTGCTACCTTTGGTTGATTGATCCTTGGAGAGGGCTGCTGATAATTGTTAGCAGCTATTGTCTCCAATAACTCGTAAGCTTCATCAAAAATTTTCCCCATCAATGCCCCACCTACAGCTGCATCGATACTGGTTTAGGTAGCACTAAATAACCCATTGTATAACGTCTAAACTTGCAACCACTTAGGAATACCATGGTGAGGGCATTTTTGGAGTAAATGCTTGAATCACTCCCAAGCTTCATATAGAGTCTCAGAATCATACTGTGCAAATGATGTGATGTATTTCCTCATCCTTGCAGTTTTAGCTGGTGGAAAGAATTTAACTAAGAATTTTTGAGCTAAATCTGTCCACGTAGTAATAGAACCTGGCGGCAATGAATGCAACCAACTCTTCGCCTTATCACGAAGTATGAAAGGAAAAAGTCAGAATCTAATTGCATCTTCAGAAATCCCATTGTATTTGAATGTGTCGTAAATCTCCAGAAAACTCACCAAATTATCGTTTAGATTGTCATTAGACAAACCTCCAAACCATACTGAATTCTGAATCATTTGGATGGTACCTGACTTAATCTCAAAATTGTTTGCTTGAATTACGGGCCTTTGAATGCTCGATTGTATTTTTGTAACAAGCGGCATAGCATAATTCCTTAGTGATTTTCGTTCTTCTTCAGCCATAGTTTCTTGATTATTTACTTCTTGAAACTACTTTCATAAGTTTCAGAGCCTTCTTTCGATTTCGTCTTTGTACGATAGTAGCTCTTGACCTGTAGATCGTGTTTGCATACAAAATTCACTAGTACTTGCAAAAGCAATTAAAATAGAAAATTAAATAAGTTTAAACTAAGATCAAATTGATTGAAATTAATATTTAAATAATTACTAGAATAATTCTCCGGTAACGGCGCCAAAAATTTGTTATTCGAACTTGATATTAACAATTTGCGTGCAAGTATACACGATCAACAAGTAATAAAGTGATAAGTAGAGTATCGTTCCCACAGAGAATTATTACTAATAAATTTCAAGTACAAACTTTATATCAATTTAATTTTATTTAAACAATTATAATTAACTAAGAATTCACTAATTTAAAACTAAATCTAAACTTAGTAATCAAAGGTTGAATTTACTGGATAAAAGAACTTAAGATTGCAACTTTCCATAATACTTCGTATAAATCTTTCTAACTCTCTTTCCAATCAATTAATCAAAATAAGTTGTTAACTGAGAACTTAAAGTTATTTATCAAATCTCATCGGATAGTTAGATAAAATTATCTCTCCCAATTAAATTACTATACTCCTATGCAAAATAATTTGGAATAGATTCATGAAGTTTAAACTCTCATAAAATTTACACACGGCATATAAGTATATTCCTATCCTATACACAAATTCAGTTATTCAATCCAAAGAAGAATTGACCAAACGCATGTCACCATATTCTGATCTAAACCTAGAATTCATCTTCCAATTTCATCTAGGTTATCAAATAATTGATGGCCACACAATCATATACTAAGTACAAAATATGACAAATAACTCATATATGATCAATAGAACTAGAATCGAGAGTAGATCAATTTAACTAAATATCATGTTCCGTTGCAATCTTAATGAAGATTTAGTTCATAATGTAATTTAAAAACATCATTCTCAAATTAAAAACATCTTAGAAAATCAAGAACTAAAAGTAAGAGAAAAGAATGAAAACTTAGTTGTAATCTTCACTTTCTCTCTAGCTTTCGATTCCGATTTTCTTCGTATCGCTTCCTTCGATTCTTGTCTTCAAATTTATTTTAATCCTTTGGTTTTTTCTATGTTAGCAGCCCCTAAAATCAGTATCTCCCTTTTTTTTAAACCCTAGCATATATGTTGCATTATAATCCATTTTGGGTCAAAAACAAGTCAGAATTCGCGTCCAAAGCCAACACAAGCACCTAGGCGCTGGAATTGCGCTAGAAAGGCGCTATCTGGGGAGAATGTGGGTGCCTAGGCACTGAAAATGCGCTAGAAAGGTGCTGACCCCTTTTAATCCTAAATATTCCCTTGTTGCTTAGCCTTCAAAAGTCCAACACTTAGGCTCCAAATTGACATTGTTTCCTTCCAAATGATCTTTTTTGCTTCCAAATGATAATTCCTACCAAATAACATCAAAACACACAAAAAAAATAAAAAATAACATAAAATAATTGAAAACTTACAAATTCATCAAGCCAAAAGTACTCAATTCGTAGGTATAAAACTCACTCATCACTTGTACTACCGTAGATGGCCCTCGGGATCTGTCCTACCATCGTAAACCTTGAAACGGTGGACAGTGAACTTCCTTGGAATCTCGATCTCTCTGATAACTCAGACGAACGATGAGATGATTTGCTCATCCCCCGTGTTCTCATTATCCGTGTTCTCATTCTCCCTCTAGAGTTTTGGCAGTTGGTATCCAGGTATAAACAGAGATCCTTTTAGGGTCTCTTGTTTTTAGGTTGATGAGTGACTTTTATACCTACGAATTGAGTGTTCTTGGCTTGATGAAATTACGATTTTTCAACTATTTTATGTTCCTTTTTATTCATTTTGGGTGTTTTAAATTTGTTTTGTAGGGATCATGATTTGGAAGGAAAAATGTCATTTGGCAGCCTAAGTTTTGAATCATTTGTGGACAAAGCAGCAAAGGCAACATGCGCCATGGAAGGTGATCAGCGTTGTAGCGCTGGTTTTAGAGTTGCGGCGCTGGAGGTGCAGTAAGAGGGCACTACTGTGCTGTAAGGCAGAGTTGCGGTGCCAACTTCAACATGAATCTGCCTTGTTCGAGTAGGAATTGGATTCTATCGCTACACATGATAGGTTTTAACAAGAGACTTAGAGATATATATTGATAAGAACGACTGCTACAAAAAAGACATAAGGATTGAGAGAGAATTGAAGGTAGGGATCGAAGAAAGCAACGTGAAGAAGATCAGAATTGAAGGCTTTAGAGAGATTAAAGATTGCAATACAACTTTCATTCTTTCCTCTTACTTTTAGTTTTTTTTTTTGATTTTCTGAGATGTTGATTAATTTGAGGATGATGTTTTTTCAATTACATTATGAACTAAATTTTTATTAAGATTGCAATGGAACTTGATGTTTAGTTAAATTAATTTATTCTAGTTTTCAGTTATTGTTGGTCATGCATAAGTTGTTTATCATATTTTGTGCTTAATATATATTTGTTTGACCAGCAATTAATTTGATTTCCTAAATAAAATTGGAAGATGGATTCTAGGATTTAGATTTTAATATGATAACATGCGTCTAGCTATTCCTTCCTAGGGTTGAATAGCTAGGTTTTTGTATAGGATAGGGATATACCTAAATGACGTGTGTAAATTTTATGAGACTTTGAGCTTAATGAATCTGTTCCAATTTATTTTGCGTAGGAATATAGTGATTTAATTGGGAGAGATATTTTTATCTAACCATCAAAAAATGTTTAATAAATAATTTTGAATTCTTAGTTATTTGATTAATTAACTAAAAAGAGAGTGAAAAGATTTATACAAAACATTAGGGGAAGTTGTAATCTTAAGTTCTTTTATCAGGTGAAATCAGTCCTTATTTTGTAATTTTAGATTTAGTTTTAAATTAGTAATTTCATAGTTTAAGTTCAATTGTTTAAATAAAATTGAATTGATATATTAGTAATAATTCTCATTGGTAACGATACTTTACTTATTATTGTACTACTTGTTGATCATGTATACTTGCACATAAATTATCAATATCAAATTCGGACAATAGTCCTCTTGTCGTTGAGTCCGTGTGGGATTCTGCCACCTCCGCACCCCCCGAGAGTCTGTGGCGGATATCTCCACGAGATAGATCTCGCTAGTGTTTCTTACTTCCTTCAAATCTCCTTGGGGGCACACCCTTTGTGACTTCGAATAACATGTTTCTCACCCAAGCACTCATGCAAGCTTCACCCCAAGGCCTCCTACCTTGGACCCCGGGAATCACTCCAATGTATACTCTTGTCTCCAAGCCTGCTACTCTGCTAGCTTGTCTCCTTTGACCGCTCGAAATCATCAAGTCGTGTCTACACATTGGCATTGTCTTTCTTGAGCCATTTCAAACGGCCTCTCATCTGTTTCTCCATTAACTTGATAATTTCTCAAGCCAAGATGCCTTGTCCCCAAAGGCTTTGGTCCACCGATAATGTTTGATGTGAGTTACGTTAAACTGCATCCGACTAGTTCAAAGAGCGGAATTCAGTGATTGCAAGGAGCCAGTTAGCTTCTGTGTTTCTCACGTGTTGGTTGCCCCCATCTCACCTTGGGATCATGTGTTCACCACGACACTATCGCTACAGGGAAAGCTGGTCTACATAATTCTCACAGACGGCGCCAAATTGCACGAGTGAATTCATGCAATGAGTTGAGATAGCGATACATTGAATGATCCTAAATGATGAACCTCAAACAATCAAAGGATTAGGAAAGAGGTCAAGGGTGTACCCGGCTAATCCCCTCTGAAGCTCAAGTCAGTCAGCGTTAGAGCCATAAAGCATAGTATACTCTCTTTTTTTCAAATTGCTTACCTTAGTCCAGCTTCTTGAGGGGTATTTATACTTGGGTTTTCAATGATGGCGGCACCCTTAAGTCTCATCTTAGAATTTAATGGCCTACACTCATATCCTAGCATAATGAGTGCCATTCCATCAATCTTCTTAAAACTAGCCTCTTCGAGTGAGTGGACTTTGCTCGGGAACTACCGAGCATTCATGGCCCAACCTTTGATCATTAAATACCTCTTCTTGGCGCTTGATACCTACCTTCAAGCATTCAATAGTCAGGAACAAGCACCCTCGGTGTTGATCGAGTACTTCATATCGCTGTAATAACCATTAATGCCTCCTAATGATGACTGTCTCCACATTTTTCGAGGATTTGGACCCTCATTAATGGTAATGGCTCTATTATAGACACTCAAGACCTACATTAATGAGTTGCTAGATCTTTTTTAATGCAATGCTCAGAGGGGCGAACTTGGCCCCTTCTAACATAACTCCTCAGCGCCGCTCCCAGGTGCGCTTTTCATGCCCTAATGGTTGTAACTGTCCACGTGTTCATTCATTACTGTCAATCGCCTAAAGTCCTATCAGATTCATTAAAAGTATGGATTCATTACCATATATATATGGTAATTCTTTTTAAATTTTTGAAGTTATTAGGTTAAAATAATGTTTGAAGTTGTTTGGGATTTATTGCGTATAATCAATATGTTGAAAAGAAATAAAAAGAAAAAAGATTAGGGGAAAGGGGTTGGACTTCTAAGTTGCTGCAATTTGGAGTTCATAGGATGGAGAAACATGAAATCCCATTAATTAGAAAAACATCCCCATTAGTTATAAAAAACCTTATTTTGACCCCTATATTTTTATAAACTCAATCTTGACCACCATAGAACTTGGTAATTTACAGAATGGACCCAATATGTTTGAAACAAATATTGTTATTTCAAAATAGCCCTCGAATCTTGAAAATTTTCTAAAATTTTGAAACGACTATTAAAAATTTTAATTAAGTTTTAAAAAATCAAGGGTTACTCTAATAAATCAAATCGATGATGTATCCTCAAAAAATGGGTCTCTAGAACCTTAAATACTATTCTGAAAAAAATTATGGAAGCCCCGAAAATAGAAATTTTTTTAGGAAATTATACTTTGACCCCAAAAGTTTCAAAAATTATGGTTTGACCAAAAATTTTAGAAAATTTTTACAAATTGCCCATGTTACTTCCATACCCTATTAGCTCACATTAAAATTTTTATTTCTATGTAAATGATATATTAAGTATATATCAATGGGAAAAAATTATGTAAATTAAATATAAAATCACAAAATGACAAAGTTAGGCGTAGGGCTTGATTGTTATATATTATTTTGGATTAGGTGATGATTGGATTGAGGTTAAGAAAGATGGCTTGAATTGGATTTTGGGAATCAAGGTTAGTATTTTACTACTTCTTTTGGGAGGATTTTTTATTCTAAATGTGTGGGTGCATATATGTGGATATTTCATATATATGATATATGTATTGATGTTGAGGTTAGGGTTGCAATTAAATATTTTACAATTATGAACTATTATACATGTGAATTTTAAAAATTTAGGGGATGATTTTATATCATTGCTTAAATGTGCTTTAATGATGAAAAAGAAATTTTGTGTACATTGGGATTAAAAAAATAGTTTTGGTGTGTGTTGAAATCATGTTTTATAAGAAGGGGACTAATCACCAGATCTAAATGGTAACAAGATTGAAGGTATACCGGTGTAATCGACATAGGGATGTGCACATATGGGTTAATCATCATGCTAGTGATGACAAGAGACGAGGCTAGTTACCAATTAGTGGTAACAAGAGACGAAGCTAGTTGCCAGCTAGCGGTAACAAAAGACGGGGCTAGTTACTAGGCTAATGATAATAAACATGATATGAAAAACGTATTTGAGACTAAATGTGTGTGTGAATGTTTTGGGTTATAAATGTATTTTCATTTATAAAGTTATTTATGAAAATGAGTGAGTGTTTTGGGTTATAAATATTTTTTAATTTATAAAGTTATTTGTGCCCATGAGATCATTTTGTTTAAATGATTATGTGAGAGAGGTTCAAGTACAATTTGTTGTACATATGTATGTATAAAAGTTTTTTTTTCTATATAAACTATGAGACTTATTTTCGCACCTCATTAGAGGTGGTTGTTATTCACGAGTCGTTTTGCCCATACAAAAATTTAACATTTTTCAGGTAAGGATCAAGGTGAGTAGTAAGTTTGTAGATAGACAAAGGATTAAGGGACTTGAATACTTATTTTATTGTAGGCCTTCAGGAATAAATGTCTTTTATAGTTTTGAGACAAATATTTAATTATTTTGGGAACAATGTTACTTATGTTTGGAGTAATGAACCTTAAGGTTTGATTATTGTTTTACATGGGTTTAGTAATGATGTTGGTGATGTTTAGTGTATTCCTCTGGTATTCATTTGGTCGATAGAATATATCACTTTATTATTTGTCTTCCGTTGTATTTTGCATTTAATATGCACATGGTTTATTGGTTAAGGCCTTGGTGCCTGGTCCGCCGCCCACCCTACGTGATCCAAGGTGGGGTGTGACAAACTTGGTATCAGACCATAAGTTTATGAATTATCAGAGGATTAGGCTGAATCTTAATAGTTATGTAGGGTTTAATTGATTTGGTTTGAGGAATGTGGAAGGATAGTACTAGTGCATAATATTATTGCTTTAGTTACTAAGACAAGTTAGTTTGCTTTGTATTTTGTAGAAAGTATAAATGGCTACAAGAAGGAAAGCTAAGGGTGCTACAAAGGATAGGACTGAAGCTAACGAAGTTCCAGGGTTTGTATATGAGGAGTCACCACTAAATGTCTATAGGGATATTGGGAAGGATCCATTGACTCAGTTGATCTAGAAGAAGGTAGTTTTCTAGTGGACTGATGACTGTAAAAAAAAGTTTCAATAGCTTAAAGGAAAAGTTGGTGGTTGCTTCAATTCTTACCATACCTGTAGATTTTGGTGGGTATGATATCTACTGTGATGCTTCAGGGAAAGGGTTGGGCAGTGTTTTGATGCAACACGGGAAGGTTATGGCTTATGCTTCTAGGCAGTTGAAGCCTTATGAGAAGAATTATCCAACAAATAATTTAGACTTAGCAGCTGTTATGTTTGCACTGAAGATATGGCGACACTATTTGTATGGGGAGATTTGTGAGATATGTACAGATCATAAGAGTCTCAAGTACTTATTCACACAAAAAGAGTTAAACATGAGACAACAAAGATGTCTAGAGCTAATCAAAGACTATGATGTGAATTTGCACTATCATCCAGGGAAAGTAAGTGTTGTGGTAGATGCACTAAGTAGAAAATCTACATGGAGCATGGCCTCTTTGTTTACTCAGCAAAAACAACTTGCGAGGGACCTTGAAGAAGCAGAGGTTGAGGTGGAGATACTCAGGACTAATGCTTTTGTATCAAGCTTACAAGTTTGGCCTCCCTTACTAGATTGAATAAAGGCGGCACAACTAAATGACCCGAATTTGGTGAAGAGTAGAAGAAACAGAGCGAGGTGAGAAGATTGATTTTCAGGTGGCAAACGCAGTGTTGAGATTTGGAGATCAAGTATGCATACCTAATGACCTAGAGATCAAGAAACAAGGGATGGAGGAGGCCCATTACTCTCGTTTCATAGTTCGTCCGGGAAGTACACAGATGTATCAGGACCTAAAGGGATATTTTGGTGGAATAATATGAAAGAAGTGGTTGACTATGTGTTTAGGTGGTTGACATGTCAAAAGGTGAAAGCAGAACACCAAAGGCCAGGAGGATTATTGCAACCACTTCCTACCCCTAAGTGGAAGTGGGAGTACATTACCATAGATTTCATGAGTGGGCTACCCAAGACCCTGAGTGGACTTGATTCTATTTGGGTTGTGGTGGACAGATTGACAAAGTCCACACACTTTTTGCCTGTGAGAACTACTTATCCCTGGGAGAATTTTGCTAAACTTTATGTAAAGGAGATTGTGAAATTACATGGGGCCCCAATGCCGATTGTTTTAGATAGAGATCCTCAATTTGTCTCGAGGTTTTGGGGTAGTTTACAAAAGGCTATGGGCACCGAGTTAAAATTCAACGCAACTTACCACCCATAGACAGATGGATAGTCAGAAAGAGTTATTCAAATATTGGAAGGCATGTTTTGTGCTTGTGTGCTTGACTTGAAGGGTCTTGGGAAGATCATTTACCACTGGTTGAGTTTGCTCACAATAACAGCTGTAGGCTAGCATTGGCACGGCACCGTATGAGGCTTTATATGGTCAAAAGTCTAGGTCTCCAATTTGTTGGGCTGAAGTCGAGGAAAGAAAGATAAATGGGCCAAAGATAGTACAAGAGATTATGGATTATCGTACAAGAGACTATGAATAAAGTAGAGTTGATTTAAGAAAGATTTCAGGTTGCTTAGAGTATTCAAGAGGGCGATCATGTATTCCTAAAGGTGTCACCTTGGAAGAGGATTAATTGATTTGGTAAAAAGGGAAAGTTGAGTCCAATGTATATTGAACCCTTTGACATGGGGCCTTACTGTCGATTGTTTTAGATAGAGATCCTCGATTTGTCTTGAGGTTTTGGGGTAGTTTACAAAAGGCTATGAGCATCGAGTTGAAATTCAGTACAGCTTACCACCCACAGACAGATGGATAGTCAGAAAGAGTTATTCAGATATTGGAAGACATATTCTATGCTTGTGTGCCTGGAAAGAGCATTTACCACTGGTTGAGTTTACTTACAATAACAACTTTCAAGCTAGCATTGGCATGACACCATATGAGGCTTTATATGGGCGAAAGTGTAGGTCTCAAATTTGTTGGGATAAAGTTGGGGAAAGAAAGATAAATGGGCCAGAGATAGTACAAGAGACTATGGATTATAGTACAAGAGACTACAGATAAACTAGAGTTTATTTAGGAAAGATTTCGGGTTGCTTAGAGTATTTAGGAGGGCGATCATGTATTCCTAAATGTATCACCTTGGAAGAGGATTAATTGATTTGGTAAAAAGGGAAAGTTGACTCCAAGGTATATTAGACCCTTCAAGATTCTAAGAAGATTTGGTGCAGTGGTTTATGGGCTAGTTTACCACCAGAGTTGGCTGATATCTACAATGTGTTTCATGTATTGATGCTTATTAAGTACATACAAGATCCATCATATGTAATTGAGGTTGAGCCACTACAAATGCGAATGAATTTGTCTTATGAGGAGCTACCAGTGGAGATCTTGGATCGAGAAGAACGAGAATTGAGGAACAAGGTCTTTACATTCGTTAAAGTCATGTGGAAGAATTACTCGGAGAGGGAAGCTACTTGGGAGAGCAAACAAGAGATGAAAGAAAAGTACTCACAATTGTTCCAACCTCAAGACACACCAAATTTGGAGGATCAAACTTCTTAAAGGGGGGAGAGTTGTAATACCCAATACAAGTATGTGTTTGGACATTTCTAGTAAATAAATAGATAAACAAAATTATTTAGTGTATTGGGTACCAAGAGTAATTATAAAATAATAATAATAACTAAAGGGGGACTAATAAATTTTAATGAAAATCTTGCCTCTAAAGATATCTATTATGACTGTTGTACATGTGCTTTAAATAGACTAGTATTTTTGGATATGTATGTAAAGCCCTAGAAGACTAAAGCAAGTGGTAGCAAACATATATATATATATATATATATATATATATATATATATATATATATATATATATATAAACATGAGAGAGAGAAAGAGGGAGAGAGAGAGAGAAGGAAGGACAAAAAATAAATGGGAGTAGGATTCATTAAAGGTAATGCTTGAAGTTGTTTAGGATTTAATGCGTGTAATCAATATGTTGAAAAAGAAAGAAAAAGGAAAAATATTAGGGGAAGGGGGTTGGATTTCTTAGTTGTGGCAATCTAGAGTTCCTAGGATGGAGAAACATGAAATCCCATTAATTGGAGAAACATCCCCTTTAGTTACAAGAAACCTTATTTTGACCCCTATATTTTTATAAACTCAATCTTGACCAGCATAGAACTTGGTAATTTACAGAAATGACCCAATATGTTTGAAATAAATATTGTCATTTCAAAACAGCTCCCGAATCTTGAAAATTTTTTGAAATTTTGAAACAACTCCTAAAACTTTCGATTAAGTTTTTAAAAATCAAGGGTTACTCTAATAAATCAAAACGATGTTGTATTCTTAAAAAAAAATGGGTCTCTAGAACCTTAAATACTATTCTGAAAAAATTTATGGAAATCTCGAAAATTCATTTTTAAGAAATTACACTTTTGACCCTAAAAGTTTCAAAAAATTATGATTTGACCTCAGAACTTTAAAAAATATTTATAAACTGCCCAGATTACTTCTATACCCTATTAGCTCACATTAAAATTGTTATTTCTATATAAAGGATATATTAAGTATATTTCTATATCATTGTTTAAATGTGTCTTGGTAATGAAAGAGAAATTTTGTGTGCGTTGAAATTCAAACAATAGTTTTTGTGTGTGTTGAAATCATGTTTTATGGGAGGGGGGAATTGGGTTACTAGGTCTAAATGGTAACAAGATTGAAGGTATACCGATATGATCGGTATAGGGATGTGCACATAGGGCCTAATCATTAGGATAGTGGTGACAGGAGACGGGCCAGTTAACAGGCTAGTGGTAACAAACATGATATGAGAAATGTATTTGGGACTGAATTTGGGTGTGAGTGTTTTGGGTTATAAATATCTTTTTATTTATAAATTATTTTTGAAAATGAGTGGGTGTTTTTGGTTATAAATGTCTTTTCATTTATAAAGTTATTTGTGATCATAAGATCATTTTGTTTAAATGATTATGTGAGAGGTGTTGGGTTACAATTTGTTGTACTTATGTATGTATGAAAGTTTATTTTTTAAATATAAACTATGAGATTTATTTTCACACCTCATTAGAGGTGGTTGCTATTCACGGGTCGTTCTTCTTATATAAACATTTAACATTTTTCAAGTGAGAATTAGGGTGATGAGTAAGTTTGCAGATAGACAGAGGTTTAAAAGACTTGAAGATTTATTTTATTGTACGCCTTCAGGAATAAATGTGTTTTATAGTTTTTAGAAAAATATGTAATTATTTTGGAAACAATGTTGCTTATGTTTGGAGTATCGAATCTTATGGTTTGATTATTGTTTTACATGAGTTTAGTAATGATGTTGGTGATTGATATTTTTTTCCTCTGGTATTCATTAGGTTAGTAGAATGGATCACTTTATTATTTATTTTCTGTTATATTTTGCGTTTATAATGCACAAGGTTTGGTTAGTTAAGACCTTGGTGGCCGGTCCGCTGCCCACCCTACGTGATTTGGGCTGGGGTGTGACAGTGGTGGTGGTGGTGGCAGTGGCGGTGTTGGCGACGGCGGTGGTGGTGGTGGTGGTAGTGGTGGGAGTGTGGTGGGGTGTGCTAGTGGAAGTGTTGTGCTGTTAGGCATCCTACCCTACGAGTAGGAATTATGGTTCCATCTTCCTATCCGGTATTTTGGAGAAGAGATTTTTCTTGGTCAACCCTACCCAATCAAGTATACTATTCCTACCCCAATTCTGTTTAAAACAATCGTGTAGGAAATAGGGTAGAAAAGTGGGTGAACATAATATTTTTAAGTTATTAATTTTTGGATCATTTTAACAATTTAATTAAGAAACCTGCACCAATTAACCAACACGATAATGTTAAAATATTAAAAATTTAACACATTAACTGTGTTTCTAGTTTGTGATTTTTGCACACATTAATAGTGTTAAAATGTTAAAAATTTAACACACAAACACATATATAAGTGTATATACAGGTAAGGTCGGCTAGGAAAACATAATTTTTATGGGTATTCCGTATTCCTACCCGATTTTTGTGGAATACCAAAAGTTCTTCGGTTTGCCTACCTAATTTTTTGTGATAGCCGATCAGTAAGGTAAGGTAAGGTCAAATAGGGTCTGAATATTTGGTTAATTGAAAATTTTAACACCCCTAGGTGCTGTTGGTGGAAGGGTCAGGGTGGGAGTATTGTGGTGGTGGTGATAGTGGTGTTTTCAAAATTCTGGAAAGGTTGTTTCCAAAAATACATAAAATAGCTCTAACTTGTTCTCTAAGGTTGGGTTTGATAGCATGAAGTTTTAATTTTTTTTTTTTTTTTTTGCTTTCAGTTTTTGGGAAAAATAAAAATAAAAATGCGTTTAGTGAATGTTTTATTACTATTTTTTTTGCTACTACATTTTAAAAACAAGGACAAAATATAGAAACATCGAAAATAATATTTTTGAAAACATCCAAAAAACAAAACACGCTCAAGGGCTTCAATGGGACTTAATGAGATCCTGCCTTCAATTCTCCTTACCAAACAAAAAATAAATTTTTTTACTTGAGTATAAAAACCCTTTATCTCTTTCACTTTTTTTTTTCCAACTCCCTGCCTGCACCTTTTTTGTCTCTCTGTTTCTCTCTTACTCTCTCGCCCCTCTCTCACTCTTTCCTGCCTTTCTCAGGGGTTGTTGGTGATCGATTTTGGTGGGACTGGGTGGTGGGTTTTGCAAAGGGGGGTGGGTGATGGGTTTTGGTGTGTTGGGTGGGGGATTTCTGTAGGGTTGTGTGGTGGGTTTTGGTGGTGTTGAGTGGTGTTTCGATGCGGTAAGGTGGTGGGTTTTGGTGGTGTTAAGTGGTGGATTTTTAGTATAATACCTAACATGTTTTTTATTTTTGTTTTTGTAATTTTTAAAATATAAATGACTACGAAATATATTTTTTATTTTCAATTTTTATCATAAAAAAATAAAAAATAATACATAAAAATGAAAACATTACAAAACACACTATAAATCTATCTAGTTTTTGTTCTTAGTTTTCAAAAAATAAAAATAAAAAATAACTAACTAAACAACTTTTCTTTTAAAAATTGTTTTTAAAAATAAAAAATAGTTTCTGATATACAAATTAAATGGGACTGTGACATTTCTCTCTCTCTTTCTCTCTATGTGGACATGCATGACTGAAGTAATAATTTATGTAGGCCAAGACAGTTGTGATGATCATATTTCTGTGGTTGATAGAGCCATTAACCAAGGATGGTGTTTTTCTTTTACTAGTTAGGCAGACAGATTGAACTATAATCTTATTGACTGAATTGTATTATTAGATTATTTATAGATATTTTAGTTTTTGAAAATTAACTCAATTATTGTTCATTTGTTGTGTTGCATAACTCTTCAAAAGTCCATTGATCATGACTTTTTTTTGTTTATTTTTATTTTTCTATTTTGATGCATTATATGCGTACAAATTTAATGATACTAATATTAAACTATTTTTTTCAAATGAATTGGTTCGGGAATTATAATTTTGTCAGTAAATTTTGTTTATATTATTGTTTTCTCATTATGTATACTTAATCTATTATTGGAAGAACATGTATGTAAATTGAAAAATATTCGAAAATGCTAATTCTTTCTAAAAAAAATTTAAGTTTTAGCCTCAAGATCAAGTTGCCACAAAAAGTATGCTCAGGACTTTTAGTGGTGATTTTAAATTGTGAGTAAAAATATACTTTTAGCCACAATTAAATATTGTCACTAAAAATTAAATTTTATCCTTCATTTAGTACTTTTAGTGGCAACACAGTTGGTTTTAGCGGTAGAATTACTTTAATTTGCTTCAATAATTGTTGCAGCTAAATGTTTTACATTTAGTAACATTTTCAGTATTTTGGCTACAATTTATATTTTTAATGGCAATTTTAAAAATGTCATAGCTACATCATTTAGCCACATTACACGCTGTCGCTGCCTAGTAACAGCAAAAAAGTTGCCACTAAAATACATTAGTGGCAATTTTTACACAATTAGTTGCAATATTTTTGGGGGCTAAATTTTCAATTTCTTGTAGTGTTCAGTTGCACTAATGGGACTGGAAAGGATATGGAACTTATTAGATTAGTTTTCTCACAACTGTAGAAGTGAAGTTAAAATGCAAAGAGACTAAGCTACATATTTATTTATTTTCCCACGCTTTGTTGTTCCTCGATGCATGAAAGGAAAGGAAAGGAAAGGAATGTAAGAAATGAGTAAGGGGGTTTGGGTAATTTTATAATTATGTTTTCAGTTTTTATCCTAGGTGGCATATTATCCTCTTCCTATTGGTCGAGTATGGTCAATATTGTTGTGATGATAGACCCAAACGGTCCAGCTGGGGATGTGTGAATGGACCCACTGCCTTAATCCTGCCGGGGGATTTGGGGAAAATGACTACCAAAGACTTAAATCAAGAAACAAAAGATCATTTCAAAAAATAAGAAGCAAATGATCCAAATTTTTTTTTTTTGCCCTATTTAATGTACGTTTAGCCAAAGGCAAACAAAAAACTTTTCTAGAACAGAAATGTTAAAGTGATTGAAATGGTGGAGGTTTAAATATGTAGAATATTGTTACTGAGATTTAAAAAAATGACATAATTTATGAATTTAATGATGTAACAGTGACATAGTCTGATAGTGTTGTAACTTTGACTGTTGAACTTCTCCATTATGACTCTATCACTTACCACATCAAATTAAGTCAATTTTTTAGATCATAATAACATTTCTATACATATATAAACCCCATTTCAACTATTTTAGCATTTCTATTCTAAAAAAGTTTATTTCATATATTTGGATAAAGGTCGAAAAAATGCAGCCCAAAAAAAAAAATAATGATGTGACAAATTGAATGATTAATCACATATTGTTAGGTCCTTTATTTATTAGCCTTGGAAGAGCATCAACATCATGTTGGAAATAATTGTATATTTATTTTTATATAAAAAAAATTATTAAGTAGTGAATGAGATATGATTAAAGTCTTTGTGAGTTTTGGGACCAATTGAAAAGGTTGTTAAAGTCTTTGTAACTTTTGGAAGCAATTGAAAAATGTGTGAAGTGAATATGACATAAAAATCTACTAATTCAAAATTTGTGATTTTTGGTTAAAGACATCAATCCAAATATTTACATATTTTCATAAAGTCACCATTAACACCTTTTAGTTATAAGACATCATTACAAATAGTCACAACTTTTCATAAAATTACCATTGATATCTCTTGGACTAAAAGACATCATTTCAAATGGTTATACATTTTCATAAAGTCACCATTAATACCTTTTGGACTAAAAGATACCATCACATATGATTACACCCTTTATAAAAAAGCACTAGTGAGTCTATAAATAAGTGATTCCATGCACTCCCAAAACATACAATTGAACAATTCAAACATTGTTCTCTCTTTCTAATTCTCTCAATTATCCAAAATACGGAATTAAGTATTCAATATTTCAACTCTGTGTGTGTGTGTGCGCGCGCGCGCATATTGCTGCATTATTATTTCAAGTTTGGTTCAAGTATAAAAACAAAATTTTATTCGTTGGAATCTTGGAAATTGAAGTGTTGCATCTTCAAGAACAAAATCCGTTCTATCATGGGAGACAATTGCTTATCAACCTTAAGCACCAAGATGGAGAAATTTTGTTTTTAGGAAACTGTAATTACACAAGGGTCGGATTATTATTTTTATTATTGGATTTCCGATTTTCTGAATTTTACTATTCGTATTGTTCAGCGTCAATGTAAGACACTGGTTTTTATTTCTATACATTTTGTTTAGATTAGTGCATAAGTTAGACTTTATACAGTTTAATATAATCTAATTATATTCACATTTTCTTTAACACATCATATAGACTATAATTTTTATCCAAAATTTTGGGCAAGTGGTATGTTTTTTTTTTGTTTTGGTTTAACAGTCAGAAATATTTGGATTAGCTTATGTGCATTTCAACAAATTCGCTCTCCAGTCTAATCAAAGACAGACTATCTACGCCGGAATTAGAATATTCATGAGAATCATTCATGACCTAATCCCATAAAATTTTCAAAATTCAAACTCATGACATCTGAATTTATTTATCGTAGTGAACACTTGAGTTACCTTAGGTTACTGGTGTGATTGTTTCGTGAACGTAACGCAAAATCAGAACAATTACGGGGAAAAAAACTTGTTTCCAAAACTTATGGTCAATGGTCATGCACTATAAAAAATTGGGATCCTTGGAAGTCAATACCTTTTATAAGTTTGATTTGAAAGAAACCTTTTTTAAAAAGCATATTTGATAAAAGTCCACTTTTAATAAACGGTCAGTAATACTATTCTTTCTAAATTTCTAGCACTCAAAAACATTGTTCTCCACTTCACAGAGGAAGCCAAATAGACGTCTTCATTTATGGAAAACGGTTTCCAATCTCCTCCAAACACAGACAATGATTTCGTCTTCCAACGGAAAGTTGTAGATTTCGCCCAATCTACTTCAAACTAGAATATTTGTTTCGTTGTTTTCGGATTCACAATTTCCATAAACAAAACAAAATTTTCGTTAGCTTAGCAGAGAAGACGGAACCAAGGATACCAATCATTTTAAAGAATTCTCAGGTTGAAGATTTGATCGTTAGAATAGGTCAAAAAAAAAAGCTATGAAACCCAAAAGACATCTCCTTGAATCACGCCAACCATTCTCCACTACCCTCAAACACGGAATCCGCTTCGATCTTCAAATGGAAAGCCATTGATTTTGCCCATTACAAATTTGAATCAAAATAAGATTTTCAATTCCATTATTTTTGGAATCATGATTTTCAAGATTTGGGGTTAAATTTTGTGATCTTTAAATAAAAAATTTGAGTAACTTGTCACATTTTTTTTTAATTGTTGTCATATTATTTTTGAGGAACTTGTCACATTTTTTTTATGTTGTTACATTTTTTTTTGAGTAACTTGTCACATTGTTTAATATGTCGTTACATTATTTTTGAGTAACTTGTTATATTATTTAATATGTTATTATATTATTTTTGAGTGACTTATCACATTAATTTTTATGTTTTTACAAGTTTTTTCACTGTAATGTTTAATAAGACAAGCTCTCGGCTCAAAAGGATAACACCAAAATGAATTGAATTAGTTTTTTAAAATTCAAACGATTGAATATATCACTATAACACTATAAAGAATCTTTTTAAATATTTTCATATTTGAACAAAATGAAACTACCAATCAGTTATGCATGAATCAAGTCAATAATAATTAGGTAAAATTAAAAAAAAATTGAAAAGTGTACTTATTTACAATTTTTGATACTTATTTTGGACTTAAAGGCTTACATTTTAAGACAGAGAACTTATATCCAAATAATATATACTACTTTAAAATATTAGCATACATGAAAAATATTTGTTTTTCATCTTTACCCTCGAACACTACAACTATGCCAAGCTTATCCTATAGATTTAATGCCATAGTCTATATCTATTATAAAACCTAAGAAAAATGATCAACAGTGATAGCTGCTTTATTGCACATTATTTCACACATTCGTCTCTCTATTTCTCTTTTGCGTATTCAAGTTTGCGTCTCTAGAACAATCAATTACGTGTGGCTTCTAATAACTCTGCTAAGAACTCTCTCTTTATATTCCATATTCAATGTTCTCCCTTTCAGAACCAATGAGTTTAGTCGTTACTCCTTAAACCATTCTCCTCTTAAGATCTCTTTGTGTCTCTTTAGATTCTGGATATTAATGTGGGAAGTTATATCAGTTACGAATCTGAAATTCAATAATTTGAGTTATGCCTACTAGAATTCGAATGATTATAGGCCTTTCATATACTCCCATCTATGTCAGCCTATACATTTCACCCCTCTCCCTCTCTCTCACAGTCGCAAACACACCGTGTGTCTTGCCATTGCAGAACCAGTTGAGTACAACAAATATTGAGTTTTTGTTTGTTCTTTTCTTCAATCATCAAATTTCTTTTTTTCGTATTTATTTGATTAAGGCTGATGAATGACAATTCATTATGTTATCCAATTTGATACAAAAGAAAAGATGATTATATGACATTGGTGAAATATCTGGTAGTTTATGGATCCCGACTATGAAGAGCATGTTGGACCAAAATAGTTTTTTAAGTGTAAAAACTAAATTTTTGGTCGACTTTGAGTCTAAATTGAAATGGGACCTGTTTGTTGTTTCAAGTAAATTTTTGTGGGTTTGTATTCTACTCTGTAAGGAGAATAATGTAGTATATTCACTTGCACAAATTGAATAAGAAATGAATGAAAAAATAGGCTCCAAAGTGACCCTCTTGAAATATAAAAATAGAGGTTGCGTAATGTGGGATTTGACACCAATCCCACATTGGTTGAGGAAGAAGTTCTAGATTGGCATATATAGGTCAAATTCTTTATATGGGATTGAGACCCAAGAGGTATCACAATTTTGTAAGCGGTGCGAGCGCCTACATCTTTTCGGTTCTACCACACACACATGGACGTGCCGCTCGCCCACCTAGCCATGCCATGACCTAACCCGGCTGGGCTTTGGTGTGGTAATGGTTTAGATTAATCCCTATCTTTTTGGAGAAAATTTATTTAATTAATTGAATGTGAATTTCTTAATCCGGAATAAAAATTTCGGTACCCGTTACGTTTGAATTCATATTGGTTCGGAGTGTAACTTCCTTTCAGTCCAAAATTCTGAGTTGTGTCTGTTCATGCAGAACAGTTACACAAGTGGTGTTTTCTGGCTATTGCATTTGTCTTCTGGGTTGTGTCTTTTTGTACGATGGCTATTCGAAACGGTCACCAAACTGTCTATAAATACCCAAGCTCTCATTACCATTCTGCATCAATTAATTAGTCCATTTTCAAAGTTAAGGCAAGCATTAGTGCATTACATTTTGGCATTAAGGCAATCTGCATTTAGAAAGTACACAACATAACTTCTAGTTCACTGAACGAGTAGATTGGAGTGCTACTTCTACTTATGTGAAGATCATTGTATCCTAAGAGGCAGACGTTTTATATTCCATAAGCACCGTGTGTGGGGGCGAAATCTGTCTTAAGGACATAGTGTCAAACACTAGTCTTGATCTATATAAAGTTCAATAACAGTTCATGTTCTGCTACCGGGTCAGTATTAATATTGGTTTGACAAACAGTTACGTGTAATTGTTTCGTTAAACTATTGTAACTATTTCGTTAATTCTTTTGTAACTGTTTCAGTATTTTATGTTACTGTTTTCCACTTGACTGTTACAGCTTTATTCTAAGTTATACAATATCAGAAATTTCAATAAGTGATTTTATTATATTAGGAATATCTCAAACAACAAAACTAGTACCCATTACAATTATTCTTTTGCTTAGATGATCTAGACCTGTAAAATTCGAGTAAATTTAAATTTTTTATGAAAAATGGCAAAATGGTAATTTGTCACTATAGTACGGGTTGTAAAGTTAAAATTTTTTAGAACTCGGATGACGAAATGGACCTCACCATTGGATTCGTCTTGCGAAATCTAGTTACCGCGTCAAATTTCATCAATTTCTGAGATAGTCAGATTTTTTTCGTTTTACGAGACAGTCAAGTCTCGGGTGACCCAAAAACGGAATTTTTAATAAAAATTTAAAATTTAAAAAATAATTTAAGGCAAATTAAAATAAAATTATTTTGAACTTGAATCAGAACGAAATTTAATCATTTTGGGCAAAAACGAACTTGAGGAAAAGAGGGCTGTGTGGCGCGTTGTGGACCACGAGTTAGGGAGTATAAATAGGGGGTAAAATCAGATTTCACTCTCATTCTTCAGCCGGTTTCAACGTGAGAAAAGAGGAGAGGGAAACGAGAAAAATTCTCACATTCTCTCCAAGATCTACGAAGATTGGGTGCTCAAATCCGCTCGGGCCAATAACAAAAGTCGTTCTCCTCGCCAAGGGCTACGCGACCACACCAAAAACGACGAGTTTCACCGAAGTTCCAATATCTAACTTGGAGAAATTAAGGGGTTTTGAGTGAAATTAGGACTCTTGAAGGCTTCTACCAAGTGCGTTTACGCTTCAAGAGGTAGGGTTTTTCACCTACTTAGGTTTATTTACAACCTAGGAAGTCCATATGAAATGGGATGATTGATATAATTCTATATCACTTGCCAATTATTGTGGAATTGATGAAATGGGTAAAGAATGGATTAGAATAAATTCTAGTTTAAGTTAGGTATGTAGAAATTATCTATGGTGATGTTTTAGTTATGTGATGAAATGTGGGCATGCTACTTGTTTATTTTATGCTTGAAAAACTGAGTGTGTTATTGGCACACATTATGTGATAACACACTTGTGATTTGTGGTTGGATATGAAAATGTTAGTAAATGCTAATTGATATATTGACATTACTATGAAATTGGTAATTTTATGCTTTGGATATAAATTGCCATGAAATATGCTTAAATGTGAAAATTTTGCTCATGTGGCATTCTTTACATGTGGGCATGGCATTAAGATAGCAATGGTGCATTACATTGTATTTTCATGAAGAAATCGCATCCATAGCCATGAATGTGGGTGCGTGTATGCATGATTGATATCAAACACCAAATGGGTGGATGATGGGTGGGCTTGAAAAAATTGGATCAAGGATTCAACTGAGTCGCACGGTTGTGTGATAAAGAATTGGGTCGAGGTTAGCAAGAAAGGCTAGATTATCCCTCGGGTGAGAGATCCGGTGATTCGGAGACACACTTTGTGGTATAAGAGCTCATAAAGTGTGTCGGTGTACGTGGAACAGTTGGTGGAAGTTTATAAATTCCATGTCGGTTGGGTGTCGTTGGTGTAAGTCCATAAATACCCACCCCAAGAGAGACCCGAAGAATTTTAATTAGTCATTGGGAGTGTAGCGCCAATGGCGAGGCTTGGAAAGCCAATTTTTGTACTCATGACATTCATGGGGGAAAAAGAACTAGGGGGCTCGGGTTGAGTTGCATGATTGGGTCACATCTCATTTCATGGCATGGTGTTGCTAAGATTCCAACATTGATTGATAATTCTTGTTTGGAATGTTGTTGGTTGTGAAGTGTTGCATAAACATTCATATGCACTTAGGTTGAGAAATAGCCTTGTTAGGAAATGCTCTACTGGGCGTGGCTCACCCTATACGGAAAAATATTTTAGGTATGGAAGATATGCCGATGGACGACTCACATCCGGGGCCTCGAGGATGAAGAGAGGCCGACTTGTGGCCTTTAACCTTGAATTTTGTAAAACTTTTGAGAAAGAAATATATTTTGGCATGTAAATATATGAATTTGTTTGTAATAGAACTTGTACGTATCAAGTCTTATTTGAAAAACTATATTTTACATGTTTGGGATGTTTGTGGGAAGGTTTGGAATGAATTGAAAATGAAAAATAGGTGAAACAGACAATTCTGGACAAAACCTATTAGTAGAACGACAAAAACCTACCGATAGATTACAAGTAGGTTACAGGTAGAACTTGTCCAGCACGTAAAACCTACCGATGTATTATAGGCAGGTTACAGGTAGAACTTGTCCAGTAGGTAAAACCTACCGGTAGATTACAGGTAGGTTACAGGTAGAACTTTTTCAGTGAACAAAACCTACCGGTAGGTCCATAAAAATCTACCGGTAGCTTTTCCAAAAATCTAAAATTTTAAGAATGCATTGTCATGCTTTTGGACTATGTGTTCTTTGGTTCCAAGGGTATAAATGGACATCAAATGAGCATAAATTGTAGCATATTGGACTATGATTGAGCCAATTGGTAAAACATACGTAAGTTAAGCATATAGGTTATAATCCTGGTTAAGGGAATGTTATTGACATGTCGCCTAATTGTGCGACAATTATGAGTATTTTCGCGGATTGACAGATGGTCAATGGTTAATAAATAAACCCTGATTTTAGGGGCGTCATAGCTTGGTATCAGAGTATAGACATATGATTTACCTATGGCTGTTGGGCATGAGTCTAGACCATTGCATGCATTGTGCATTCATGATTATGTGCTTAAATGCTACGTGTTACGTGTTACGTGTTACATGTTATATGACATGTGTTATGTGAATGATATACATGGTAAAATGTATATGGAAAAGTGACACTAGGGCTAGAAAACATAACCTTGAGAGTCAAAAACAAGGGAATATGATAGTTCAAGGTATAAAGGTCTACCAGTGGGTGGCAAAAACTCTACTAGGGAGACAGGGAGATAAATCTCAGAGTTCAAAGTTGGTCCCTAATTTGGGATACTAAATTGGTGTTCTATTGCTATCTGACATAGGTGTAGATGGCTAGTAGAGGAAGAGGACGCTGAGGCAGTGGGTGGAACACTGATCAACCACCACCGGCCTTTGACCATCAAGCCTTCGTCGAGGCTATTGGTACGACGGCTGCTACCATTGCACAGACTAGTGCTGCAGCTGCTACCATAGCACAGGCTAGTGCAAGTGTGGGACAAGGAGGCTCGAGTAACCTCCAAAGGTTCAAGACACATAAACCTTTGATTTTTAAAGGAGGGGTGGATCTGATTGTAGCCGATCATTGGTTCCGAAAAGGTTGATAAGATTTTAGAGGCAATGAGAGTTACTTCCGATGCCACGAAAAAAAAGGCTAGCTGCATTCCAGCTAGAGGGAGAAGCCCAACTACGGTGGGAGTGGGCAAAGGAATCCAAGAACTTGGAGGAAATGACATGGGGAGAGTTCTGGGAGCTCTTCATGGGTAAATACTTCTCAGCGGCTGCTCAACATGCAAAGACCCAAAAATTCTTGGATTTCAGGCAAGGGACAATAACAATGTTGGAATACGTGGCTAAGGTCACTGAGTTAGCTCGTTTCGCTAATGACTACGTGGCCACAGACATGGCCAAAGTGAGGAAGTTTGAGGATGGTCTGAAATTATCCATCCAGGATAAAATTGTGGGCCACTACCTACAAAACATGGATTCGATGGTCATGACAACTATGGCCATTGAGAGAGAAGTTGAAGACGCATGGAACATCCGGGAAGCGGGTTCTAAAGACAAGAAGCAAGAGGGTCAATCCTCTTCTTCTAGTTCAAAAAAAAGACAGAAGACTTTTGCTCCACAGGGACAGGGCCATAACCATCAAGGCCAAGGTTAAGGTCAAGGTCAATTCTCCCAAGGCGGGGGAAACCCCAAGACAATTTATCAGGCAGGTCAACGGATATGTTTTCATTGCCATCAACCGGGTCACATGAAGCGGGATTGTCCTCAGAGGTAAGGATCCCAAAGCTATGGGTCATCTCAATCCCAGTCATCGGTTGGGCTTGCACAGACATATTTTATTCCTCCCTACCCAACCATGGGCCAGGGAAGCTAGTACTAGTTTCAGGGTGCTACTCAGGCTCTTACCACTTCACAAGCGGGGACTCCGCAATCAGGTCAGATGGGCTAGGGCATGGGTCGAGGTCGAGGATAGGCATGTAGGTCAGAACTTCAAGGACCCAGGGACGTGTCTATGCCATCACACCTCAGACTGAACCAGTGAATCAGTCGGTTATCCAGGGTACATTTCTATTCTCTCGCTTATGGGTTAGGGTGTTATTTGACTCTGGTGCATCACATTCATTCATACCTGCATCATGTGTGAGGGATCTAGACTTAGAGGTTAATACCTTGGAAGAGCTATTGCATGTGAGTTCTCCCCTAAGAGCTAGGGTGAGTGTTGATTAGATATGTCGGAGTTGTGAATTAGAGATCTTAGGAATTCTACTCACCGTGGACTTTAGGGTCAGACATGTCGGAGTTCAATGTTATTCTTGGGATGAATTGGTTGGCGGCACACCGAGTTATCATTGACTATGATCGGAAGAGGGTCACTGCCTACACACCAGATGGTGTTTGTTTCAAGTTTTACGGGAAAAAACACAATGCTTTGTCCTAAGCCGTGTATGACTCTCGATGGCATGGACGGTTGATGGGTTGGCTTTCGAGTCGTACTTTGGAGGACGAGGTGAGACAGGAGTTGGGTCTACCTCGGGTTGTCTGTGAATATGAGGATATTTTTCCAGACGAACAACCGAGATTACCTCCCCATAGGGATATAGACTTTAGCATTGAGTTGCATCATAGTACATTGCCTGTTTCTATGACTCCACATAGGATGGCGTCAGCTGAGTTGCAAGAACTCAAGGTCCAATTACAAGAATTGTTAGACAAGGGCTTTATTAGACCGAGCACTTCACCATGGGGCGCACTGATATTATTTTCCAAGAAGAAGGACAAGACCCTTCGATTGTTTATAGACTATCGGCAGTTGAATCGGGTTACTATCAAGAATAGGTACCCTTTGCCGAGGATCGACGATCTGTTTGGTCATTTGAGGGGAGTGCGAGTCTACTCCAAGATAGATCTTCGCACCGACTACCATCAGTTGAGGATTAGGGAAATAGATATTCCTAAGATGACATTCAAAACGTGGGGCATTTTGAGTTCACTGTTTTGCCATTTGGATTGATGAATGCCCCGGCGGTATTCATGGGTCTCATGCATAGGGTGTTCCAACCCTACTTAGATTAGTTTGTCGTGGTATTTGTTGATGACATCCTGATCTACTCCAAGCCCGAGGAAGAGCATGAGGGTCACTTGAGAGTGTTCTCTAGACCTTGAGAGATCATCAATTGTACGCCAAGTTTAGCAAGTGTGAATTTTGGCTAACTGAGGTAAAATTTTTGGGACACGTGGTGTCGACTTCGGGTGTATCAGTGGACCCGGAGAAGGTTGAGGCAGTTATGAGTTGGGAGAGGCCGAGGTCAGTCTTTGAGATACGCAATTTCTTGGGACTGACATGGTACTACAGGAGGTTCATTGAGGACTTTTTTCGATTAGCTGCACCTATGACCAAGTTGACGCAAAAAGAGGTCAAGTTTGAGTGGAATGATTCATGTGAGAAGGCATTCCAGGAGTTAAAGAAGAGGCTTACTTCAGCTCCTATTCTGATAGTTCCAGAAAGGGGATGGAGGTACACAGTGTATTGTGATGCCTCCAAAGACGAACTAGGTTGTGTTTTGATGCAGTCTGGGAGGGTGGTGGCTTGTGGTTCTCGGCAGTTAAAGAAGCATGAGCAGAATTGTCCTACGCATGACATGGAGTTGGCGGCCATAGTCTTTGCCTTGAAGGCTTGGCGCCACTATTTATATGGTGAGCAATTCGAGGTATTTTCGGACCACAAGAGTCTTAAGTACATTTTTACACAGTGGGACCTCAACATGAAGCAACACAGGTGGATGGAATACTTGGAAGACTACGACTTCACTTTGCATTACCATACTGGTAAGGCGAATGTGGTGGCTGATGCACTTAGTCAGAAGTCACAGGGAGTCTTAGCTAGTGTGGCTTCCCAGGAGTGGTAGATGCTCGAGACTTTGTTAGGCTCGCGGCACTTTGGGGAGTTTGGTAGCTACGCCTTCCTCACTAAGCAGAGTGATCTAGTCCCAGGGACAGGACATAGAAATATTGTCCATCAAGGATCGGGTACAAGTGACGAGGCTGGACTATTCACTCAAATAGTAGTCTTCGGTATAGGGAAAGGGTTGTAGTTTCCCAGTTAGCACATCTGAGGGAGGAGATCCTTAGGGAGTTTCATTGCTCCAGATTTGCTGTGCATCTAAGAGGCACAAAGATGTACCATGATCTTCGTAACCAATATTATTGGAGCGGGATGAAGAGACACTTTGGGGATTTTGTCAAACGATGTCTCACCTATTAGCAGGTCAAGGTTGAGCACCAGAGACCAGTGGAGTTGCTCCAGCCTTTGGAAGTAGCTGAGTGGAAATGAGAACATGTCACGATAAATTTTGTGACCCACTTGCCACGGACATTGCGGAGACATAACGT
Source organism: Ilex paraguariensis (assembly GCA_963454935.2). Taxonomy (NCBI): domain Eukaryota; kingdom Viridiplantae; phylum Streptophyta; class Magnoliopsida; order Aquifoliales; family Aquifoliaceae; genus Ilex; species Ilex paraguariensis. The sequence continues at coordinate 151,942 of CAUOFW020006303.1, read as the reverse complement.
GGTGTGGGTGATAGTGGATCGGTTTACGAAGTCGGCACACTTTTTGGCAGTACGGATGATCTTTACACTGGAGGAATTCTGTAGATTGTATATACGAGAAATTTTTCGGTTGCATGGGGTACCCGTATCTATAGTATCGGACATGGATCCTAGGTTCACGGCTCATTTTTGGGAGAGCTTCCAACGGGCCATGGGGACACAGTTGGTAATGAGCACAATTTTTCATCCCCAGACGGACGGTCAGTCGGAGAAGACCATCCAGATATTAGAGGACATACTACGAGCATGTGTCCTAGACCTCAAGGGTAGTTGGGAAGAGCATTTACCCTTAATGGAATTCCCCTACAACAACAGTTATCAAGCGAGCATTTAGATGGCACCCTATGAGGCACTTTATAGGAGGCCTTGTCGTTCTCTGGTATATTGGACGGAGATGGGAGAAAGACCCTCTACAGTTCTAGATTTTATCAGAGACACCTCAGAGAAGGTAGACTTGATACGGAAGTGTCTTCTTACGGCTCAGAGCTAACAGAAGAACTATGCCGACAGACAGTGAAGACCTCCGAAGTTTGAGGTGAGTGATCACGTCTTCTTGAAGGTGATGCCTAAGAGGGGAGTGGTCAGGTTCAAAAAATAGGAAACGCTGTCACCGAAGTTCATCGGGCCCTTCGAGGTACTCGACAAGGTGGGTACAGTGGCTTACAGATTGGTGTTATCACCAAATTTATCAGGTGTTCATAATGTGTTCCATGTCTCTATGCTCCAGAAATATACTCCAGATCTGACACATGTGGTGGATTGGGGGTGAATTGACTGTTGATGCGGATGAGACCTTCGAAGAGGGACTGATGCGCATCATGGATAGCCGGGAACAGATTTTACGAGGCAAGACCATGCGGCTAGTGAAGGTGCTATAGCAACACAGAGAAGTGGAGGAGGCGACATGGGAGCGTGAGGATACCATACGTGCCAACTATCCATTCATGTTCGAGGATGAAGGTACAAGTTTTATAATATTAAGTATAATATTATTGTTGCATATGCACGCGGTTACTTGTGTATGTGTGTGTGAATTTCGGGGACAAAATTTTTTTAAGAAGGGAAGAATGTAAAACCCGGGTAAATTTAAACTTTTTATGAAAAAGGGCAAAACAGAAATTTGTCACTACAGTACGGGTTGTAAACTTAAAATTTTCTAGAACTCAGATGACGAAATGAACCTTATCGTTAGATTCGTCTCACGAAATCTAGTTACCCCATCAAATTTCATTGAATTCCGAGATAGTCGGATTATTTATGTTTTACGAGGTGGTCAAGTCTCGAATGACCCAAAAATGAGATTTTTAATAAAAATTTAAAATTTAGAAAATAATTTAAAGCAAATTAAAATAGAATTATTTTTAACTTGAACCGGGACGAAATTTAATTGTTTCGGAGTGAAAACAGACCTGGGGGAAAGAGAGTCATGTGGCGCGTTGTGGACCAAGAGTTAGGGAGTATAAATAGGGGTAAAATCAAATTTCACCCCCATTCTTCAGCAAGTTTCAACATGAGAACAAAGGAGAGGGAAAAGAGAACAATTCTCACATTTTCTCTAAGATCTATGGAGATTGGGTGCTCAAACCCGTTCGGCCAAAGAACAAAAGTCGTTTTCCTCACCAAGGGCTACGCGACCACACCAAAAACGAAGGGTTTTATTGAAGTTCCAAAATCTAGCTTAGAGAAATCAAGAATTTTGGATGAAATTAGGACTCTTGAAGGCTTCTACCAAGTGGGTTTACGCTTCAAGAGGTAGGATTTTTCTCCTACTTAGGTTTATTTACAACCTAGGAAGTCCATATGAAATGGGATGATTGATAGAATTCTATATCACTTGCCTATTATTGTGAAATTGATGAAATGGGAAAAGAATGGATTAGAAGAAATTCTAGTTTAATTTAGGTATGTAGAAATTACCTATGGTGATGTTTGAGATATGTGATCAAATATGGGCATGCTACTTGTTTATTTTATGCTTGAAAAAATAAGTGTGTTATTGACACACATTATGTGATAACACGCTTGTGATTTGTGATTGGATATGAAAATGTTGGTATATGCTAATTGATATATTGACATTACTATAAAATTGGTAATTTTATGCTTTGGATATAAATTGCCATGAAATATGCTTAAATGTGGGAAATTTTGCTCATGTGACATTCTTTACATATGAGCATGGCATTGAGATAACAATGGTGCATTACATTGCATTTGCACGGAGAAATCACATCCATAGCCATAAGTGTGGGTGTGGGTGTGCATGATTGATATCAAACACCAAATAGGTGGATGATAGGTGGGCTCGAGAAAGTTGGATCGAGGATCCGACTGAGTCGCATGGTTGTGTGATAAAGAATTGGGTCGGGGTTAGCAAGAAAGGCTAGACTATCCCTCGAGTGAAAAACCCGGTGATTCGCAGACACACTCTGTTGGTATAAGAGCCCATAAAGTGTGTCGGTGTATGCAAAACCATTGGTGGAAGTCCATGAATTCTGTATCGGTTGGGTGCCTTTGGTGTAAGTCCATAAATACCCACCCCTAGAGAGACGCGGAGAATTTTAATTAGTCATTGGGTGTGTAGCACCAATGGCGGGGGTTAGAAAGCCAATTTTTGTACTCATGACATACATGGGGAAAAAAGAGTCAGGGAGGGCTCAGGTTGAGTTGCATGATTGGGTCACATTTCATTTCATGGCATGGTGTTGCTAAGATTCCAACATTGAATGATAATTGTTGTTTGGGATGTTGGTGGTTGTGAAGTGTTGCATGATCATTCATATGCACTTAGGTTGAGAAATAGCCTTGGTAGGAAATACTCTATTAGACGTGGCTCATCCTATACGAGAAAATATTTCAGGTACGGGAGATATGCCGATGGACGACTCACATCTGGGGTCTCGAGGATGAAGAGAGGCCGACTTGTGGCCTTTAACCTTGAATTTTGTTAAAATTTTGAGAAAAAAATATATTTTGACAAGTAAATATATGAAATCGTTTGTAATAGAAATTGTATGTATCAAGTCTTATTTGAAAAACTATATTTTACATCTTTGGGATGTTTGTGGGAAGGTTTAGAATGAATTGGAAATTAAAAACAGGTGAAACAGATAATTCTGGGCAAAACCTACCAGTAGAGCGGCAAAAACTTATCGGTAAATTACAGGTAGAACTTGTCCAGCAGGTAAAACCTACCGGTAGATTACTGGTAGGTTACATGTAGAAATTTTCCAGTGAACAAAACTTATCGGTAGGTCTATAAAAACCTATCGGTAGCTTTTATCAAAAATTTGAAATTTTAAGAATGCATTGTCATACTTTTGGGCTATGTGTTCTTTGGTTCCAAAGGTATAAATGGACATCAAATGAGCATAAATTGTAACATATTGGACCTTGATTGGGCCAATTGATAAAACATACACGAGTTAAACATGTGGGTTATAATCCCAGTTAAGGAAATGTTATTGACGTGTCGCCTAGTTGTGCGACAATTATGGATATTTTTGCGGGTTGACGGATGGTCAACGGCTAATAATTGACCCCCGGTTTTTTGGGGCATCACAAGACCCCTTTAGCATGTCTTGTGATTTTACAGGCCAGCGGTATAATATATATGTTGCTTTCTGCCAACCCACTACTTTATATCTTTGGAACAATTTTTTTGTTTTGCCAATCCCGTCTGTCGGATTATGATTCTATAATGTGCAAATACATCAAACACACACGTTGATAGCAATAACAATCAAAACTTACCTAAATCTAATCAATAGGTTATATCCAATTTTTAGGTAGCTATTTTATGTTGTTGCATTATTGATTTATTTATGTGATGAATCTTGCATCAAGAATACTCCTAGGACACATTAATTCTTTATCCTATTTGTAACCAACATTAACCTACCATTTCTTTCTTCTTTTAACCGAAAGGAATCATATAATAAATGCAGCGGAATTTAAAAATAATAATTTAATTCCTCATACCAAGATCTATTATGTTTAATACAAACCGAGAAACCTAAATCTATAGAGAAGATTAACGATTACCTCTTGAAGCATGCCTTTAACATTCTTCAAACATTCTCAAAAACTTTAAATCTTCAAATCTGAATTTGATCTTTACCTCAAGCCTCACAAACGTTTGTCCTCTATCGGTATCCACACAAATTGACAAACTTGAAGGATCTACTTCGGCTATTGATAAACTAGTAGAAAGAGAGAATGAGGGGTGGTTCTTCTTGTGCTAGCAAAAGAGTTGTTATATCTATATCTATATATGATCCACCTCCTACATAAAGGTATTTATAGAGCTTTAAAGGCTCTAATCCTAGTTTGGGTCAAACTGCAATTATCTCATAATTACATATAACCCCTTTATTAACATTAATTGTAATAAAGTCCCTAATTAACTCTTAATTAGGTTTCACCCCCAATTAACTCTTAATTGGTTGTCTCTCTTTTATCCTTTAGTTTCCAATCAATTTTATTGTGTGTGACCCTATAGGTTCAAGCTTACCCGGCTGGAAGCATTCGATATTAATTACAAGTAGCATCTCAAATTAGAACTCTTTATAATTTAGCTTGAATTAGAACTCTTCTAATTCTCTCTTTATGAAGAATAATTAATATATTTATATTAATTTCATTTTTTGAGCTTCTACTAATCATGAGTGACACCTAGCAACATATCATGATCAACCTCCGGATAACACGAAGTAGGTAAAGAACCTATTCAGTCTATAGTTGTCATGCAATTCAATCCTTCTGTCACACAATGCCGCAATTGAATTACTAGGGTATGGAATTACTGTCAAACCCCTAATTCAATCTTATGTGTTCGATCTTAGGACTCTAACTCTTAATGGTCAATTAAAAACTCTTTTCTAATTGTCATTCTACCTTGGCCAAGGACTCTTTGAGTCATATCCTAGAAGATCACATAGGACATTCTCCCTTTAATTACTAAGGATGATAGATTCTATTTTGTACACTCATAAGTTTTCATGCATTCCTAACTATGTCTAACAATACATATCCAAGTTACATGGTTAGTATATGAATATGTTGTATGAGAAGTCTATGCACAAGACAACCATGGTGTCTCAAATCTAAGGATCAGTTGCATAACTATAACTTTAGGATTTAACATTGACAGACATGTAAAACTCTATATGAAAAATCCTACGTTAGTCAATGGTCACGTTCAATGTACTTGTTCTCTAACAAGCGCCCACACACCTGCTTCAGTGTCCCAACATTAGTTACTTGGACGAGTCGCCTCATATCAAATATGAGTAAACATAGTGTGTGTTAGTCTATCTGGATTACGTAGTGCCCAACTAATAATCCTATGAATATGAACATTTAAAAGTTAAGTACTAAAAAGCATAGGTCTCCTCTTCTCAACACCTTGAGAAACTATCTTCTTAACTTATACTCTATGGACTATATCATGTATATTAAAATGAAATAAAGTATAAACATGATAAACAAACTTGCCCTTTTATTTAATTAAGTAATGAATGTTGCTAGTACAACCCTAAAACTTCATCTATATGATTGGTCTTAGAGCATACTACTAACAATCTCCCACTTGCACTAATACCAATCGACTATGTATCTTATACTCATCTTCTCAAGATGTCAATCTAGCTGTTGTTATCGTAAGTAGGTCCGCTATATTATTTATTGATGCAATCCTTTAGATGCACACATCACCTCTCCCAATGATCTCTCAGATCATGTTGAATGCCACCATAAGTGTTTGGATTTCTAATGAGACTTTTATTCCTTGGCTTGAACTATTGCCCCATTGTTGTCACTATACAGTAGTATATATGACTCAATGGTAGGAACTAATACAAGTTCATTATTGAACTTCTTAATCCAAACAGCTTCTTTGGCATCCTTTAAGGCGGCAACATACTCAACCTTAGTAGTTGAATTAACTGTAATATCTTATTTACAGCTTCTCCAACTAACTACTCCATCATTTAAGATAGACACAAATCCAAAGTATATTTTTCTTTTATCTACATTAGAGTAAAAGTTTAAGTCTATATATCTATCCACACGTAGCTCTCATCATCCGTAGACAAGAAATGCATCCTTTGTTCTTCCCAAGTACTTAAGAATGTCTTGACTACATTCCAATGTTCCAAACATGAAATTTGACTGATATCTGCTAGTAACACTTATAGCACATCTAATATCAAGTTTGCGTACATAGAATAACATACATGAGGCTACCTATTGCTAAGCATAAGGAATATTGCTCATGTTATTTCTCTCTTTTTGATGTTGTAGGACTCATGTCCTAAGAGAGATCAATTCCTCCTCTGAAAGGTAAAAATCCTTTCTTAGAATTCTACATGTTAAATCTCATTAACATCGTGTCTATGTACAAGGATTGGAATACCCAAAGCAACCTTCTAGATCTATCTCCATAGACCTTTATACCTAGTATATCGGATGCTTCTCCTAAACCTTCAATGTAGAAATTATGTGACAGCTAAAGTTTGACTGATGAGAGCATCCTAACATTATTCACGATGAATAGGATGTCTTCTATATAAAATACCAAAAATTGTGGTTGAACTCCCACTAACCCTTCTGTACATACATGGTTCATCTATGTTTAAGAGGAAACCAAATGATTTGATTACCTCATCAAACTGGATGTTTCAACTTCAGGATGCTTGCTTTTAATCCATAAATGGATCTCTGTAACTTGCACACATTATGGCCTTCGCCACTGGATACAAAACCCTATGGCTGCTCCATAGAAATATCTTCCTCAATGTTTCTATTAAGAAAGATGGTTTTGACATCCATTTTTCATATCTCATAGTCATAGTGTGCAATTATGACAAGCACAATCATGATGGATTTTAGCACGACTACTAGCTAGTAGGTTTCTTCATAGTCAATAGCTTGTTTTTGTTTGAAACCTTTAGCCCATAGCCTCACTTTATAGGTCTCTACCTTTCCATTTAAGCTTGTCTTCCTTTTGAAACCCATTTGCAGCCTATAGGTACAATACCTTAAGGTGGGTATACAAAAGTTTAGGCTTGGTTGGAGTATCTAGAATCCATCTATGATTTCATGACACTTTGCCATTTTTTCCGAATTTATATTTGACATCGTCTCTGTGTATTTTATAAGATCACTTTAATGATCATTATAACCAATAAAGAGTTCCTTACCACCTTGATGAAGATACCAATATCTTTAAGGTGGTGCGGTATCTTATAAAATTTATACAGAGCTTGTGTAGTACTAGGTTTTATGTCAATACGGTATTTAGGCTGATCGGTAATTGTTGGTGGTTCTGAGGACATTTCCTTAAGTTCTATCCTTCTTGTTATGTCTTCATCTTGAATAAACTCTTTTTCAAGAAAGTAGCAAACTAGCTAACAAACAATTTTGTTCGCTATGAAGATAGAAATAATATCCTAAAGACTTGGCTTCTTCCCATATCATATCTCATATAGTGTCTGAGGGACAGATTTAGAAGGTACCCTATTTAAGAGGTATGCGGCGGTCTTTAGGGCAAATCCCCAAAAGGAGATAATTAAGTCAGTGTAACTCATCATTGATCTAACCATATCTAATAGCGTTCGATTTCTCTTTTAGAAACACCATTAAGTTGTGGTGTTAGAGAAGGAATCCACTGTGATAGAATGTCATTTTGTGAGATAATCCAAAAAATCAGCATTTAAGTATTCTCCTCCTCGATCTGATCAAAGAGTTTTAATACTTTTACTTGTTATTTTTCTACTTCATATTTGAATTCATTGAACTTTTCAAATATTTCAGATTTACACTTCATCAAGTGCACTTACTCTAACCATGAATGCTTAGCGGTGAAAGCTATGATGTATGAATAACAACTTATATCTACTAAACTCAGTAGTCCGGATACATCACTATGTATTAATCTTAATATATGCAGCTCTTTCACTTTGTCCTACAAATGGTGTTTTACTCATCTTACCCATGAGACAAGATTCAAATGTTGGATGGGCTTCATAAGCCCAAGGACGTAATTGTCCATTATTAACCAACATGCAAATCTCATCCTCACTAATATGACGTAATCTGATATGCTGCATATAATTAGGATTATTATCATCTCTAGGTCTTTTATAAGCGATAACATTCGTATCATTATGTTCAATATTATTTATATTGTGACTATTGTTTAAGAAATAGAGACTGTTGAAGAATGCCAAAACCAATCAAATTGAAATTAAAAGTAAATAAACAAAATATTTTTCTTTAAAAACATATCTATAACTACCCTTATACAGTGATGAAATAGATATATGTTCCTTACCATATAAGGCATAAATAAACGGTTCCTAAAATCTAAAACAATTAAGATGGCAATGGTAAGTAGCATGTCCCCACAGTTAATGCAACAACACTTGCTTCATTTCCCACTCGAAGGGACACTTCTCATCTACTAACCTTTCTGATTTCCTTTAGTTCATACAATCAAATATATATGTAAGAACTAGATGTGGTATCTAATACCTAAATTAAATCAGGACCAACTGACAAATCAGTTTTAATAAAGAAAATATCGAACATACCTTTTGAAGGCATGTCCTTAATGGAAGTGAGATATTCACAATTGCTTCTCTCCAATACCCATCTTTGTTGTGTGGAAACATTTTCCACTGGTATTTTCATTCTTTTCAAAAATGAGAACAATTCTCAAATTTTGTCTCCAATCTAGGAAGTTAAAGTCGGTCAAACGGTGGAAAATAGTATTTCTAGATAAAAGGTTAAGTCTTGCTATTGGTGATCAAATAGAACATCTAGAATTTCATTTTAAACAATTAGATTGGGTCTTTAAATCACAATGGTACCTCCCACTATTTCTCAAATCTCATACACCCTCCTATGGAATTAGGGAATTTTTTATTCCTAGTGGGGATTGGGGTCCCACATTAAATGAATATAACCTCACATAATATCATCTTGGTTATACTAATCCTTAATGAGTAGGTAACTCTTACCTAATGCATCTTATGCAATTTCCATTCATCCTTTGGTCTCTAACATAAATGAACCTTATATAATAGCATCTTGGCCCATTTACTCCAGTTAAGTCACACCCACCGTTTGTACAAATGTAGGCGTTTATGACCAATAAGTTCCTTACATAAGAGTATCTTGAAACTTACAGGCATCCTACCTCATAGCATCATATGCATGAATAAGTTATTAAGGATTCCCAAAAATGAATAGTCCCCACATATTTGTAGCCGACTAATCACTCTCAAAAATCTTTAATATACTTACAACGACGGAAGACCACGATAATACATTCATAATATCTCTTCATTGCAACTTAATATCTTGTGGAGAGGTTTTTGGAGGTCTAATTGTCTCATCATACATACATGCATCTCATACACATCAAAAATTAATTCTTGCCATTTATCGTTATTAGTCCAATTAATATATTATACTCCCACTAACCCATTTAAAAAGTAATTTTAATGTTTAAAATTAGGGTTGTGAGAATATCAATATATTAAATTGAATCATCCCAAAATATGATTCAATATATCAATTTAAAATATAAAATGTGGAAAGATAACTATCTATGGCAATTTGGACCTTTTGCCCTATGAATGATCATGAACTTTTAGTTTGATTCAATTGGAGCCATTGAATTGAATCTAGGTCTGTGTGGGTGATGATAAAATTTAAAAATGTATCATCTCATGACACTGATCTTCTGGATCTATCGTTTCAATGGACCTCCATAAACTTTGCATCTGGACTCCACCATGCTTTCATCTTTATCTTCAATCCCACTGAACTATTCTATTCTAATTCATTACATTAATGAAAAAAATCTTGATTAAGATCAAGGGGATGTACAATAGGAGGTGAGAGAAGAAATTACATATAGAAAGGAGAAAGGAGGCATGCAAGCCCCATTTTTCAAAAATTACATACCCAAAGAACAAAATACAATCACATTGCATTCAAACCAATCACATAGCTCAATTATTTGGTCTAAGTCCATGATCATTCCCACATCCATTCAATCACATTGCATGAATAAAAGAAAAAATGTGATTATTCTAATTATAGCATAAATATTTTGGGATTGCAATTTCCTTAATCATTAAGGATTACTTTAATTTTAATCAAATTAAAATTAATAATTTTAAAACAAATCTATTATAGAGTCCTAATCCTATTAGGATTCTATAATCAAATTCCTAGTCAAACTAGGAGTCTATTTTGGTTGATCTTTTAATTGGGATCAAATTCCTAATTTGATTCCAAATAAGATTCATAATTCTATTAGGATCCTTTGATTAGAATCCTAGTCAAACTAGGATTTTAGTTGGGGTGGAATACCATTAAGAATAAAATTTTCAATTTTTGTCTAGATAGAAGTCCTAATCTCATTAGGAGTCTTTAGTCCAAAACCTAATCAAAATAGGGTTCTATTCTGGCTGGTGTATAGTTGAAAATCAAATTCCTATTTTTTTTATTCTAATTAGGAGTCCTAATCTCATTAGGATTCTTTGATCATAATTCTAGTTAAAATAGGATCTTAGTTTAGGTGGTGTTTTATTAAGAATCAAATTCTTATTTTATTAGAATATAATATCCTAATTTAATTAGAAGACAATCTTCCAATTTAATTAAAAGAATGTAATTTGACTAGAAATTCTCTTCGTTTATTTAGTAGACAATCTACTAATTTGGTTAGAAGAAAATCTTCCAATTTTATTAAAAGAATGTAATTTGACTAGAAGTATTATCTTAGTTTATTTAGTAGACAATCTACTAATTTAGTTAGAAGACAACCTTCCAATTTAATTAAAAAGAATGTAATTTGATAAGAAATATTCTCTTAGTTTATTTAGTAGACAATCTACTCATTTAATTTGAAGACAATCTTCTAATTTATTTAAAAGACAATATTTTAGTTTGATTAGGAGACAATCTTATAATTCAGTGACAAAATAATTTTCTAAAGTACAATTGCTTAATTTGATTAGGAGACAAACTTCTAGTTTAATTAGAAGATAATCTCCTAATTTAGTTAGAAGACAATCTTCTAATCTAAGTACATGACAATTATTTAATTTGATTATGAGACAATCTCCTAGTTTAATTAGAAGACAATCTCCTAATTTAGTTAGAAAATAATCTTTTAATTTAATTAAAAGAAAATCTCTTAATATAATTAGAATACTATCTCCACAAATAATTATAAGACAATATCCTAATTTATAGGGAAATAGATAAAAATTAAATAGGAGACCAATCTGTATCCAACTTGAACAAGCCAAGAGTCCTTACCATAATTAAGTCTTGAGATTTTACTGTAAACCCCCACACTCTTATCTTTATATAGCAAGTAATCATTTCTTTTTGAAATGCTAATGTGGTAAAACCCGGGTAAATATATGAAATCGTTTGTAATAGAACTTGTACCAACTATATTTGATGAACAAATTTATGTTGTATAAGTTTGAGTTGATTTTGGAAGGGTTAAAAGTGGATTGAAAATGAAAAACAAGAAAAAGGGACAAAATTGTCAAAAGGTACCGGTACGCATACTGGTACACCGAAGACCAGTAGCCATACCGTACTGATACGCATACTGGTACGTCCGACAGATTTCAAAAACTTTAAGTTGCGATCTGGGTCCGATTCTTTCCACTATAAATATATAAAGACGTCCCATTTAGCCCCATTTCAACACCTCAAACCCTAGAAAACCTTAGAGAGGAAGAAAGGAAGAGAAGAACACAAGATAAAAGGGGATTTGCATCTTGGATTGAATCAAAACCCTAGATTTCTTTAAGAACACCAAGGTAGGAGTTTTCTTCCATTCTTGTCCATTGATACTAGGGTGTATATATATACATGTTTTGACTCTAAAGCTTATATATATGCATGGAAAACCTTGATTCTTGATATTCTTTTAAAAATTACCATGTTTTAAACAAAGTTAGAGTAGATAACCATGAAATCTCTTTTCTTGGTATAAAACCCTAGTTTTCAAAAGAAATAATTTTTCCTCTTGATTCTTCCTTTGTTTTTGATTTAAAAACTCTAGTGTTTTATATTGAACAATAAAATGTTAGGATTGATGATCACTTGCTTATTTTTCTTCGATTGCTTTATAGTAATAATACATGAAAATTTGAGAATTTTGGAATTGGATTGTTATGTGAGAAATTTGTTGGGGATTGTATCTCTTGAGGGTGTTGGGATGACCATGGGTGGTCATTGATTGGGTATCATAGAGTGGGTAGATGCATTTCTTACTCTGTGTGGGTTTGAATTTTTCCTATAGGGTTGGTACCTTATGAGGATTAAACCACTATTCGCTCACGGGTACCGAGGGAAAGGGGTAGTATACTATTTCTGGGTTGGATTCGTCACTGTCATGAGTTGGTATACGCCCTTCCTAAATGTTGGATATCCTTGTGAGGATTTGGGTGTGTGTGTGTGGGCTAGGATATTCTCGATGTATTTATTCATGCGAATCATGCATCATACCTGAGATACGAATACAAGTTGTGGGAAATGGTTTATTGTACTAGAAACGATTTTCTACAAGAGCTTGTGGAAGTATGAGATTTTATAAGAACTTGTGGGAAATGGTTTATAGTTGAAAATGATTTGTTAATTGTAATTTGGCATTATTACTTCACTTAATTTATTGCTATTGTGTAAAGTTGAGATCTATTGAAAGGTTCCTGTTTTCTTTCAAAAATTAATATATGATATTTGCGAAATGAGACCGACTTGCTTTACATGTTTTCTAAACTTTGTTCGAGTTTGGGAGGAATGTTGCTACAGAGCTTAGTGATCACCCCCTACGAACAATATATTTACAGATTACGTGTTAGAAGAGGAGCTCAGAGTCGATGAACAGGTGCATTTGGAAGCTCCGCTAGACGGGCACGTAGAACTTAAGGTGGATGCTTAGGGCTATGCTCTCCAAGGTACTAGACTAGGAAATTCCTTTTGAAACTCGGTGGAGTCTAATATTTTTGTTATTCAGCTTCAAGTTAAATTTGATTCGTTTTAATGTAATTGTCATAGTTGGACATATTCTTTTGGGATGATGTTGTAAATATTAGATATGATGAATGAATTTTTATTTATTGATGGATTATATTAGTTGCTCTCATGATGTGAATGATTTTAAATTGTAATGTCGTCCAAAGTGGTTTTTGGGGCGTTACATTTACAAATATAATTTTTTGTCCAATTCAATTTTGAAAAATTATTAAAATTAATTTTAATATTTTATAAACAAAATTAAAACCAATGTTGAACAAAAATTCAGATCAAATCAAAGTAAGATTTGTAGAACTTTACAAGAACATTATGAACTAGTGTTTTAAGTTCTACTTCAAGACCACCATTATCATCCACTATGGATGAAAAACTTTTCTCCTAGCCATCGTTGGACCAAAAATCTAACTCCCTCCACCCTTGGTTCAATCTCAAACCCAAAACATGTTTTTAGGAAAAATAGTTGCTACTTTTTGCAACCACGATTCTTCAATTTTAAAATCTAATTTTAAAACACTTTCAAATATATGGATCCATTAATATCTCATATTAAACATGTGAAAAAAAAATCATAATTTATTTTGTGTAACACTCATAAAATAATATTATTCATGTGAATTATGCAATCCCTAATATTTCTCGGTCAATCCCATTAACATACTATAACAATAATCACATCAAGTTTGTATTAAATCATGAATAATGGCTCTGATACCACTAAAATGAATCATATAATAAACACAACAGAATTTAAAAATAATAATTTGATTCCTCATACCAAGATCTATTCATGTTTAATACAAACCGATAAACCTAAATTTATAGAGAAGATTAACGGTTACCTCTTGAAGCGTGCCTTTAACAATCATCAAGCACAAAAACTTTAAATCTTCAAATCTGAATTTGATCTTTACATCAAGCCTCGCAAACGTTTGGCCACTATCGGTATCCATAGAAATTGACAAACTTGAAGGATCTACTTCGACCATTGATAAACTAGTAGAAAGAGAGAATGAGGGGTGGTTCTTCTTGAGCTAGCAAGAGAGTTGTTATATCTATATCTATATATGATCCACCTCCTATATAAAGGTATTTATAGAGCTTTAAAGGCTCTAATCCTAGTTTGGGTCAAATTGCAATTATCTCATAATTACATATGACCCCTTTATTAACATTAATTGTAATAAAGTCCCTAATTAACTCTTAATTAGGTTTTCCCCCCAATTAACTCTTAATTGGTTGTCTCTCTTTTATCCTTTAGTTTTCAATTAATTTTATTGTGTGTGACCCTATAGGTTCAAGCTTACCCGGTTGTAGGCATTCGATACTAACTACAAGTAGCATCTCAAATTAGAACTCTTTCTAATTTAGCTTGAATTAGAACTCTTTTAATTCTCTCTTTATGAAGAACAATTAATATATTTATATTAATTTCATTCTTCAAACTTCTACTAATCATGAGTGACACCTAGCAACATATCATGATCAACCTCCGGATAGCACGAAGTAGGTAAAGAACTCTTTCAGTCTATAGTTGCCATGCAATTCAATCCTTCTGTCACACAATGCCCCAATTGAATTACTAGGGTATGGAATTATTGTCAAACCCCTAATTCAATCTTATGTGTTCGATCTTTGGACTATAACTCTTAATGATTAATTAGAAACTCTTTTCTTATTGTCATTCTTCCTTGGCCAATGATTCTTTGAGTCATATCCCAAAAGATCACATAGGACATTCTCCTATTTTGTATACTCATAAGTCTTCATGTTGCCTAACTATGTCTAACAATACATATCCAAGTTACATGGTTAGTATATGAATATGTTGTATAGTTAAAGCATAGAAGTCCATGCACAAGACTAATATGGTGTCTCAAGTCTAAGGATCAGTTGCATAACTATAACTTTAGGATTTAACATTGACAGACATGTAAAAATCCATATGAAAAATCCTACATTAGTCAATGGTCACGTTCAGTGTACTTGTTCTCTAACAAGCACCCATACACCTATTTCAGTGTCCAAACACTAGTGACTTGGACGAGTCCCCTCATATCAAATATGAGTAAACATAGTGTATGCTAGTCTATCTGGATTACGTAGTGCTCAACTAATAATCCTATGACTAGGAACATTAAGAGTTAAGTACTAAAAAGTATAGGTCTCCTCTTCTCAACACCTTGAGAAACTATCTTCTTAACTTATACTCTATGGACTATATCATGTACATTAAAATGAAATAAAGTAGAAACATGATAAATAAACTTGCCCTTTTATTTAATTAAGTAATGAATGTTGTTAGTACAACCCTAAAATATCAGCTATATGATTGGTCTTAGAGCATACTACTAACATTAACTTCTATTTGTGATGTAATTTTTTTTTCTAGACTCTATCAACTTTGTGGTCTAGGAACCATAAGCCCAATATATAGCAGCAATGAAGTTGGAAATTTTGAGAATTGTCAACTCCGGTAGGCACCTAAATCCAATAATTATGTCTAGCTATCAATTGTCATCATATTGTTGCCATTTTATGCCAGCTTATTTATATGGTTAGTCCCTTATAAGGGAAAATATTGTATGCAACAAATCATGCATTAGAGAGTGAAGCATTTTTTGTTGACATTGTTTAAACTTAAGGACTAATGAGAAAGCATTGGTGGATTAAAAGTGCATTATTCTATTAAGTGCAATACACATAGATTAATTTTGTTATATGAAAACTATCAACATTATATCCCATTGTTTAGGTTATAAATGTGTCTTTCGTACAAGGTTGGCAACTTTGTCTCTTAATGTGAAGGATTTACTAAGGATTTCTTAGATCCTAAAATTTGGGCTAGATCCTAGATAATTTACAAAACACTTCTTTGTGAAAATATTTTCTGGTTTCAAGAAAACAAATTTTTTGATTAAGTTTGACAGTCATTCATGAAAATATGCACAAGCATGTGATTACATGGTTTTACGGTGCTCATGGATTACTGAGTAGATTTTTTTTTTAACTTTTCTGATGAATGGTTAATAAATTGCTCATGAATGATGGTTGAATTTCCCAAACGAAGTGAGAAAAATGAGGTAAGTGAAATTTTTGGCTTTAGTATTACGTTAAGCCAGATACTTGGTGCCTTGGGGTAGTGGTGAAGGCGGGTGATAGGCTTCAAATCCCATCATGGTTTAGGGAATTAAGGTGGGGGATGAGATGCAATGGCGTTTTATTGAAAATTTCAAAATTTTGTTGGTATGAGAAATTGAAAATTTTCCTATATTCTATTTTCTTATACATTCCTGAAAACTAAACAGAGCATGAGATTGAGGCGGGGTCGGATGCAATGGTATCTGACTAAACAATTTCAAATTTTTGTTGGTCTGAGAAATTGAAAATTTTCTACTTTCTATTTTCTTATACTTTCCCGGCAAATAAACAGAGAGCATGAGGCAAACATGTATAAGTAAAATATGCATAATTTATAGTCTATATCTATATCTATTTAGTTATAGGGAAAATTGTGAAAATGTACACTTTATCTTATTTATTTGTGTAAAAGTACCTCAATATAAAATATTTGTGTATAAGTACCTTTATATGTAAAATATTTGGTGAAAAGGTACACTTTTACTGAGTTATAATTTTTTCTCTTACGAAATTGTCCTTTTCCTTTATTAGTGGGAGACAAATATGACAGTTATATTATAAATTCAGTTTCCTAAATTTATGGAATATCATTTTTGAATTTTAAATTATATCTTTCTCTTTCATTCAACTTAAGTTATTCAAACTTTTATTTTTATTCAAACATTCATGTTTTTTCCATAGTTGTATAATTTTTTTTTTTATAAATCGTAATAATCAAGATGATGATTTTGATTTGGATGATGATTTGCTGTCTCGCACGATAATGTTACAATGTTACAAGACAATGTCACACTAGTACTAGAAAATGTCATACTGCTATAATGTCATCCATATGTTTTTTTTAAAAAAAAATTATTACGGTCTCTTAATGTCAATCACGTTCGTGTTAGGATAAATGTCAATGATGATGACTCAAATGAGGATAATTGTAACGCCCCAAATACCCCCTCGGACGGCATTACATTCTAAAACCTTTCACAATCATGAGAGCACTAAATAAATCCATAAATAAGAAATTTTTATCCATCAACCATTGATATTTTAACAAAATTCGGGCAGAGTCTCCTTTGTACGGGGAGCTCTACCACAAAATCCAACCTGTGCAATTCTACTATAATGACCACACCGGGTCCAATTAACTACTATATAATCAATCCATCAAATTTACATGTTAACCCAAAAAAAAATATGCCCACAATGGCATGTACATTCCCAAAGAATTAAACTATGATAAGCAGCGGAATTTCAAAAGATAACTAGACTTTACAATCTTTCAAAAAACATAGCCTAGTCTAGAACAAAATAGAAGGGCCGCTCTAGGCGTCCACCTCGGGATCTACGCTCCCGTCGATCGGAGTCTCCCAAAGAACGGGCTCCTCGACTCCTGGCTCCTCCTCAAGGATATAGTCTGAAAAATGTTAACAGTAGGGGATGAGCACTAGGCT
Source organism: Ilex paraguariensis (assembly GCA_963454935.2). Taxonomy (NCBI): domain Eukaryota; kingdom Viridiplantae; phylum Streptophyta; class Magnoliopsida; order Aquifoliales; family Aquifoliaceae; genus Ilex; species Ilex paraguariensis. Next base: position 134,243 of record CAUOFW020006303.1, on the reverse strand, counting down.
CTGTAGCAAAATCTTCCCAACTCCAACAAGGTTTATAAAATACAAAACGGGTCCGTCACATTTCATAAATAACATATATGAATTTGAAGTAAAACGGGACATTTTAAATAGATCTCAAGTTTAAGCCATACAGTAGTTAAGGAGAGAAATAAATTAAGTTTAACCATAGCAAACCATTTCCAACATTAAGTCAATTAGGAGGGGCTCCCTCCGATGCATCGTCCCATACCAATGCACCGGCCAAGCCATTCCAACCAATCATCACATTTATGTTGGTTCATCCCCGTACCATGTATGTTGATTGTTTCTCATGAATCTACCCAACGATTATACCTAGTCCACCCATTTATAATCACAATCACAAGTACTTAGGGAAGGGGCGTCTACCATCCCAATGGCAGTGACGAGTCCCTCCCCAGGAATGGTATACCAACCCTAGTTCGAACTCCAGGCGTACGATAGTGGTCGCATTACCAAATGACAACTCACTACAAGTGCAAGAAACCATCTCCCCCCCACTGGGTTTCAACTGACATTTACACTCTACGGCATATCTCGTAGGTAATCCAAGTCCCTCCCAACCACCATACAATGAGTAAACCAACATATTCTCAATCAATTCACATTTTACCAATTAATCGCAAAATACCCAAATTTCACAAGTAAAGCGTCATAGCAAGATGGAATTAAAATGGGCAAAAGATCAATATAAAGATCATTTTCGTTGAACAATATCGAACACTAAATTTATAAAGTGAGAACCAAGGCAATATATGGAGAAAACTCAATTTTTCTTAAAACCAAGTTTGGAAGATGAAAAAGAGAAATTTAATGGTTACCAAACCATCCCATTATTCAAACATAGCATTTATTACAAGGAGAATTAAGAATCATACAAATCATATCAAATAAATATGGATGGGAGTGGAAAACATATGTATATACATAAACCCTAGCCTCAATGTAAGAAATTAGGAAGAAATCCCCTACCTCTTGGTTGTAGCTTCAATCTAAGACCCAAGATCCAAAATCTTCCTATTCTCCTTCCTTTTCCTCTTAATTTCGTCCTCCTAGGGTTTCTAGAGATTTGGGTGTGAGTGGTTGAGGAATAGAAGCAAAAGAAATGGGTGGAGAAGAGAAAACTTGAGAAATTCGGTTTTGATCTTTATGAGGTGGGAATCTCTCTTGACCTTGGTGTTTTTCTCTTCCTTTTCTCTTCTCTTAGGGCTCTAAGGTATTTAGAGTGGAAGGGAAATGAAGAATGGGAGAAATAGGGCTTGGAATGGGTGTTTTAAAACCCAAAAATCCCGACTTTTACTGTTTATCGTCTGTTTTGGGGGTTTTCCAGACTTACTGTTTTCCTTATTTTTGATCATGATAAACTTTGAATCTGAAAAAGTGCAAAACATGAAAGTTGTAGATCTAGATGTCTTCTGCATTGTGTCAAAATTTCAGCTCAATCGGACCATTGTAGCAAGAGTTATGACGATTCTACGACAACTGGTCCGGAGTAGGCAATGTACCCGGAGCAGCGCCCCAGCGCCCATTTGGGCGCCCCTTTTCACTTCCAATCCTTCCAACTTTAATCCTAACTTATCCTACATACTTTTCTACATCGACCTAATTAGTTCAAGTTCTTTTATGATTTATTTTGTACATTTTCATACCGAAACTAATCTTTTAACTACTCTTTCCTTGAGTTATACTATTTTATCATTTCAAATGAAATAATTACTGAACACCTATGTCTTTTATTATCTTTTATTTTATTTTATTTTTTTTTAAACGCATGTGGGGTATTACAATAATCGTAATAATCAAGATGATGATTCTGATTCGAAAGATGATTTGTTGTTTCGCACAATAATGTCACAGTGCTACCAGACAATATTACAATGTATGACTGTAAATTCACAATATTACAATGTATGATTGTAAATTAAAAAATGTTACAGTGTTACAAATCAAATTCACACTGCTAGAAACCAATGTCACATTATTGCAATTAATATCACACTGCATATATTGACAAGACACATATCACAATGTATATAGTCTCTTTGGTTTTTTTTTTGGCAAATGATCGAACACTTGGTGTGCATGTGGTACCAAGCACTAGAAGTAGAAAGGTAATTGAAGGAAAAAAAAGTAAATAAAATAAAAACGTCGGGAGAAATAACATTTTTCTTGAGTTATCAATTTCTTTTCCAAAAAATTCAACCACTCTCATCCTTCTCCATCCTTCTGCTACAGCCACTCCCATTCAAACCTTTATCTAAATTGTTCTCACTCAGATGGATTCTTTACTGAAACCACTTTGCCCTTTAATGTAACCAAGAGATGTTAATGAATCGGATTTCAATCCATATCCAAGATCATGTGATTGAGTTGGTTCTTCGTTACTAAAAAAATTTATATTCACTCTCATCCTTCTGCTACAAAGGTGAAGATTTAGATAATGAAGTTTTGAAAAAATTCTTTCTTCAGCAATGATTAACAGAAAGTTTTGAACATCCAAAATGAGGTTTTATGGAAGTTTTTGGAAGAATGAGATTTTCAGCGATATTGAAGAAATTTATGTATAACTGTTGAGATCCCTTAAGTTTCGGTTGTGGAAGTAAAAATATAGAAATCGGTTCTCATTCTACTGAATAGGGTATTTTAGAGATTTGTTAGGGGTTGTGTACTTTTTGACTTATATTTTTAAAAATAATACTTTTTGCCCTATAATTTCTAAAAAGGGTACCGGCCCCCTTAAAACCCTTATTTACACTACTATAAAATGTCAGTAAAAATGAAAATTTTTTGATTGACTAAAAAAATCTTAACAAAACAATTAATGCCCATAATATTTTTTTTAGTTAAGAATAACAACCTTAATATTATTTGTAATTGCGATGATTATGTGGACCGTTGGAGTGACCCTTTAAAATTACTATAACACCAATATAAAGCTCATGTGAAGCAGTTGAGCATTTATAATTTTTAGCTGTGAAATATGTACTCTTTCTTTATGATCCACCTATGAAACGCCTATCAATTAAGCGATTGTAAAAATATTGGGGCTTTAAAATTCAACATTAGAATGACTTAAAACCTAGAGTTGTCTATCTGTCAAATGCTTTTCAAGAGCTTATTATATCAACAAAATTCGTCGATCTTGTATATTTTTGTGGCCTGCACATAAATATTCACTTACTATATATGTAATTTCAACTTAAAAATGAATAGTGTGATTCATATTTATCAGATTTTTTAGAAGACACAAAAAACTTCTTTTTTTGGCTAGATTTTTTACAAACAACTTATGAACTAATATATAGAAAAATGTCGTACATGACTTTAATATTCTTATACTTCATGCATCCGCTATTCAGTGATCTCTCTTGGGAGTTATTGTCAATAAAGGAAGCATGACTTTTGCCATTTTTTGTAACCACCTCCATCTTCCATTTGCCACTTTTACTTTTTTTTCCCTCAAGTAAAATTTTAATTCTTCAACCAATAGATATTGTAATTGATTTTAATTTAACTCATTTAGTTTAGACCTTATAAATATAAATTCTAAAAATAAGTGTCCAATAATTGATACTCAAAATGTCATAAAAGTCATTAAGTTGTACACTCGATCTACAATTCTATGAATTCTCTTCTTTCTCTTCACCAGCTAATGTCTCTCTAATTTCTTACACTTCCTATGCATGCTTGTATATTCTATCCACACACACATGAATGTTTCTTGTGCATATGTCTAATTTAGGTATTTGTTGAACTAATTTTTGGCCTTTCCATTTTCCAATTCAACAACCAAGAAGTTGTAACTATGGATCTCATTTAAGTGTAACCGACCTAATATAGAAGATGGACAGTTCCATTATACACATGCCCTTCATTTAAAAGGGCTTTATTAATTTCACAGACCATAGTGCAGCATTCAAGATCAAGGGCATCCAAAGGCTATACAAAGCTGTTAAGAGTTTCTTAGTGACCAACAACGAAGGTAATCCTCACAACATTTTTTTTATCATTGTTTTCACTCAGTTTGACCATCATTGTAGGTGAATGGTATGCTTTTTCTTACTTTATACCTTTTTTAGTTAAAAATAAAAACAAAAAATTAGATATTTATCTTGTCAAATCTGTGGTGATTTGTTGTTAAATTAGATATTCATACGGGACTAGCTGTATAGGGGAGAGAAGTACTCCATACATCATGTCTTTTATTCTTTGTTTAGTTAAATAAGATTTAACTACACTTTTGATTGCAACTGCACTCAACATTTATCCATTTGGCATTTGGGTCTACTCTATCACTGTCCAACTTTTATGACATTTCCTACAATTAGTTCATTTACCAGTCACACTTCTTTAAATTACACTTTGCGCAAAAAAAAAAAAACAATTAAATACTACAAGAAATGAAATCAGAAAACAATAATATTAAAAAATCAATATAGTATAGTCTATAACTATTGCATTAATACTAATTTTTCAATAATTTATTTCCATTATATATAGTATAGTGTATTAAAAAATCATCACCTATCTTATTGCGAATTCTAATTAAAATAATATTATTTATCTTATTGACAAATTGGTTGTTGTACAAAAACAGAAAACAATTTGAGTCAATCAAATTAAGTTCTCAATTTTATTCTTCATTGATTTTATAAAATCAATTATATCCTTGTGACCTTTCCTTTGATCTTTTTGATTTTCAATTATAAAATCCATCATATACTTTTTTTTAATTTTCAATCATAAAATCTATCATATCGTCCCATTTCTTAAAATCTTAAACAAACAAATTGTATAAAAGTCATACTTTGTTTCTTTATCCGTAATCTATGAGCCATGATCCTTTTCATTTTTCTTTAACTAACAAGTAGCACAAACCCATGTCGAAAGTTATTTTGTTAAGAAATTACAATCTTCACCAAATAAAATTTTAAAATATATTAAAAAATAAAATTATAACTCAAAATTGTACACGTGCAACGTACGTGTGTACCAACTAGTATCTAAAAAGTGTACCCACACCTAATTTCTCCTAAAAAATTAACATTGGGCTAAGGTAGTAGGCCCAGGTTCTGATTCACTCTGGCTCAGGCACTTGGGTCGGGTGGTCCAGCCATGGATCTAGTTGCTTAGCCCTGGCCTTGATTTACTCATGCCGATTTTCCATTGATCAAAGTAGGGGTGTTCACCCTATCTTAGGAGTAAAAAATATGTTCTTTCATTTTTTTATCTAATATTTTGTAGAAGAATTTTTCTTGACCTACCCTATCCGACAGGTGTGGTATTCCTACCCGACTTCCTACTCGATTAATCGGGTAGGAAATTGGGTAAATATTTTTGTAACAATTAACTTTTGGATCATTTTAACAATTTAATTAAATAACATGCACCAATTTAACAATATAATAAATCAATTAACACTAAAATCTAAAATAGCTACAACAAGAATTATAATAAAACACAAGAAAATATGAACATCAATTCACCATAATTGTTACACAAATACAATAACAATTAATTTAAGTTTAAACTTTAAACCATATGAAATACATTAAAATCATAATTGTTTCGACTGTGGTTAGGGTTTAGGATTTTTTTAGTTTATTTATATATATATTAAAAAATTATTGCGGGTAGGAATGCGGAAATGGATGGTTATTCCGCATTCCTACCTGAAAATTGTCGGAAGACCAAAAATCCTTTCGCATTCCTACCCGATTTTTGCGGCTAGCCGTTCAGTAGGGTAGGGTAGGGTCCAGTAGGGTAGGAACTTGCGGCCGGTCGAAAATTTGAACACCCCTAGATCAAGTGCCTGGCCAAAGCCCTAATTTTTGTTGGCTAACCCACCCTAGCGGCGGACACCAGTTGAATGCATAGGATCTATCCAGTCCACAAGCTCTTGATTTTTTATATGGTGTGTTTGTTTCACGGGATAATTGAGAATAAAAATGGGTTGGATGGGGTAAAAATAACCTCGGATCCCATATATCTTTTATTTGGTTTGAAAAAATATAAAAATAAATCTATATAATAAAGTAGCTTACAATTTAAATTTCGAAAGATAAACAAAATAACTTTTGATATTCACGGTTGAGATCACTTTAAATTTTATTTTAAAGTTAATCTAACGGCTAATATTAACACCCTAAATTAATAGAAAAAAATAAGCCTTTAAGGGTTTGTTTGGAATGACTTTTTTAAAGTACTTTTAAAAGTTATTTCATATAAATATTTTTTAAACAATAGTGTTTAAAACTGCCCCACCACCACCACCACCTCTACCACCACCACCACCACCACCACTGCCACTGTCACCACCCCCACTATCGTCGCCGCCACTATCACCACCACTATCGCCATCACCACCACTATTGCTGCCACCACTGCCTCCACCACCACTACCGCAGTCGCCATCATCACTGTTGCTGCAATAACTATTACCACCATCGCCACCACCACCACTGTCGCCGTTGTAGCTGCCACCACCACCATCGTCACCGTCACCACTACCACCACGGTTATTGTCATCCACCATAACCATCACTATCTCCTACCACCACCACCGCCACCGCCACCACAGTCATTGTCACCCAACACAACCATCACTGTCTTCTACCACCACCACTACCGCCCACCACCTCTTACCCCCACTACAACCGATACTTAAATTCATTTATCTCTCATCTATGTTTGTGATTTGATTTTTGATATGAATACAAATATGTTTATTGTTTACTATTTTTTATTACTCTGTACCTTTACGCACAGACAATAACTAATCTGTATAAAAAAGTACAATACAATTCAAATCCCAAAAGATAAATAAAATGACTTTTTTATTTTTCGCGGTTGAGATCTCTTTAAATTTTACTTTAAAGTTAATCCGACGGTTAATATTAAAAATTTAATTGGGAATAGACTATTAAGGGTGTGTTTGAGTAGCTTTTTAAAAGTACTTTATAACCTTTTAGATGTATTTTAAAAAAAAATAGTGTTTGGAACCGTCCCACCACTGCCGCCAACCTACCACCACAACTACCCCCACCACCATCACCGCCCTATCACCACCGTTACTGTCATCCCACCACCACCTTTGCCACAACAACCGTCACCCCACCACCATCATCACATCTACAACCATCACCTCTACCACCGCCCCACCACCACCGCTATCGCCACCCTATCACCACCGCTACTGTCCCACCATTACCCCTACCACCACCCCAACTGCCCCACTATTATCCCCTATCACCACCCCGCACCACCACCCACCACCATTGTCACCACCGTCATCGCCCACCATTAGCGCCACCCACCGTCATCCACACCTACCACTATCACCACTATCGTCATTTGCCACTACTCATCACACTATCGCACAGAAGAACACGTCATCGCCCACCACCACCATTACCAACCACCATCACTGTCGTCAGCCATGGCTACAATTACCACCATATTCACCCAAAACCAATCACCACCAGCATTGTTGCTACCCCACGCCTGCCACCATCACCACGATCGTCACCACCCACCACAACCATCACCATCTCCTACCACCACTATCACTGCCGCTTACTACCACTACCACTGTTCACCCCTATTACAACTGGGGTTTAAATTTCTTTTCTCTCTCATTTATATTTATGATTTAAATTTTAGTATGAATACAAATATATTTATTGTTAATCATTTTTTTTATTACTTTGTGTCTTCAGGCACAAGTAATAACTAGTAATATTATATGAACCTAATTTAGGGATTTAATCTAAGGACATAATCAACTACAATTGTTAGATTGAAATTGGTATAGAATTTACATATCTTATCCAATCCTTTGTTTGTTCATATTCCAATTTGTGGGACTAGGACAAAAGAAACTAAATACCAAATTAATCCTTTAAAATTGGTGTTTTCAAGGGTAAAATAAAAAAATATATATAAAAACCACTCCGGTCCACCACTCCACATATCACCCCAATTTTATCCCACACCCATAGCGTAGACTTATCCAACAAATACTTCATTAATACCACTTGTTCATCCGATCTCAAATAAGCTTTTGAGCTTATATTGGCCAAATCTTAAAAAAAAAAAAAAAGCATGAAAAAATAATTTTATTCATTATTTCCTCTTATTCTACGACCAAACATACCCTTGAAGCACATATAGATTAGCCGAAATGAAGTCCTGACTATGGTCACTAGGAAGATAATAATAAGACAGATAGAGATGGGACATTAGCTCAAAACAAGCAGCTCATAGACATGGTTTTTGGCTTTTCATTTTTTATAGACATGGTTTTTTGTTTTTCATTTTTATGTGGTCATGATGGTCATCAATAATTCACAAGGAACAACCATTCCCCTTTGCAACAAGTAACAAAACAGGGTGAGGAGAATGAAACAAGGAACTAGGAACAAGTTCTTGCATACATAAAGTCCTCAAAAAGTGACTCCTCTAGAGTTTGGTTCATGTACCTTTTCAACTTTGGACTTTAGCTCATATTCGGATATATTAATGTTATTTGGACATAATTGGAGAACATTATTTTTAGGACATAATGTATTTTGAGCATTTGATTGATAACATAATGCATTCTATATTGAGACTCACTAATAATTTAATGACCATAATCATTATGTCACAATAGCATTATACATCCAAAAAAATAAAACCAACAAAAAAAATCAAGTTCATAAAATTAATCCACATTACAAGGCAACCCCACTCCACCCCCTGCCCCCTGTCTTTGGTGGTCATTCTCGTTTAGCTGTTTCCAATTTGAGGGCTCGAGGTAATGCTTCCAAACAAGGCAAATCAATTTGACTCTCCGTTGCTGTAGTGGTATTTGAAAATTCAGGCTGTAACTATTTTATCATGTTTTAAGAATCTTTATGTTGACGTAAACCTTATATATGTCCATCTGTATCTATATCACTATTTACTACTAAAAGTACTTTAGATAAAAAAAAAATTTGAATTTCTCTTCTATCGTTAAACAAAATTATAAGGACAATTATACCTCACACTAATAATTTCATTTAAAATTTTTGAGTTTCTATTTTGTTCTTAAATAAATATATGAACACTTATGGCTTAAATCATAAAAATTTGATCTTGTGTGTACCCTTAAAGAAACCTACAAATTCAATGATTACCAATATACAATTCATAAAAGTCACTAATCAAAAAATATATATTTTCTAATTTTATCCCAGCACAATTTAGTAAAGTCCATATTATAATTTTGTAACTGTGATTTAACAATAATATAAAATTCATATTATCCTTGATCCAAAAATTACTCTAATTGATTTCTCTTTTTTTTTTATGGATTCAAAATATAGAACTAAATTTTTTTCGTTGGTCTAATATGTTTTGTAACTTATCTAACTTGTAGACCTTACAAATTCTAGAAATAGTGCAAACAAATCCTAAGAGTTCTTGAGAATAAATATCCGGTTATAGCAATGGCTTAAGAAATTTGTACGGAGTCAAATCTTTTAAAAATCTAACTTTTGAACTTTCCATTAGTTACTAATATCTTATATATTTAGATAAATTTAACAATGAATCTAGAATTAAATTTCTTTAACTACAGATAAGTTAGTTCTAGGGAATTCCAAAATTCTAATCCCTCAAGATAAATGTTGCAAAAGAAACAAGTCTTTGTACCTAAAACATGTACGTCTTCTATCTATTGGTTTCTATGGAATTTAAAGTTACAGCTTGCTCTTGATCTATATTTGAAGGCACGTTATGATGATTTACTGGATTATCCTATTATCTAGTGTTCTATTATAAGAATACAATATCTTTTGTGGTGATTTTATCAAACTTCTCTCTCACAAAGTTTGTATCACTGTGATTCACGTGACCAATGATTATGGACTCTTAGTAAGTATAGTAGATTTACCACACAAAAACGTACAGTCTCAATCAGTCTTCCAATATTCATAGAGTGATCAATCAATTTTGAAATAATCAATTTAACATGTAATCTAACTTCTTAGAAGATTATTGTGGTTAAAACACATAGCAACATATAATATATCTAGACAACAAATATCAAAAGGCATATATTGTGATTCGTAGGTGTATATTTAATTATTTCAACATAATGATAAAAAATAACTTCACCACTATAAATTAAATTTGTCCACGTATAGCACACATATGTACCAATGTGTCAAGTGATAACTTCACAATAAAAAATATTGTTGATAAATAAAATTGTGCATTCATCTAATAGGAGTATGAATTGGTAAATTAGTATTATAGGTTTAACACAATACATCTATATAAAAGAACAAAAAATTTACAGAGAATTAAAGAAAAATTTGAAATATGACATAATAGAATCCTAAAAAAGGGCATAATAAAAAATTAAATCTTACATTAGGGAAGAATTGTCTGCTTGACCTCTTAATTGATTTAGTTTTAAGAAATCGAAGGGTTGCCAATTAGACTAGACCAAATTAGTTTGATCATTTATTATCTTTAAACTTCAAAAGAGGATATTGTTATGGTAGGTATTTGTAGGTATGTGGCCAATGTATTTTACCATATTTATAATTAAACTATAAAATATGACCCATAAATTACAAAAATCACATTTTGAAGCAATTTTTGATGATATTTTAATTTTAAATAAATTAACCTCTATACCAATATCTTAAATATAAAATCAAAACTATTATAAAAAATAATTCACGTACAACATCTAGTACAAGTAAATGGAAGGAAGATATAGCCCATGACCATGTAGATGAATGTGTACATTAGTGCGCCCTTGGGATCGTTGGCACGTAAGTCTGCTAGGACTGAGCTATAAGGCTCTGGCGATTCTAAACGAATAACTTTTTGGGAGCTAGAAGGTAAGGATCACCCTAAAACATTATATTGGTTCACCAGCTCGGGAGTTCGGCTAATCCACTCTTTTAAAGGAGTCTCTTGCTCCTGAAGTTTTTATTCAAGATGAGTAGTAGGTTATAAAGTCTCCTTCATTCAGAAGAGGTTGTTTGCCCCTTAGTGAGGACTTTTTACAATATTTATAGCCTAGTTCCTGATTCAAAGGGGTTTACAGGGAGATTTTCGCCTTTCCCTTGCAATGTCTCGCTTGATTCTAGGCAATAGTTGTGGCGGTTAAGGATCTTCTGTCTAGACTAGCGCTTCCTGCTGTTGAGGAGGTGTGTTGTGGTTTTCAGCTATCTTCTATGTGTTTTCTTCTAGGTGCAGGTTAAGGGGGTCCTGGACCTGATCTGCCAAGCTCAAGATCTCTTGGCTGAGCTCCCTTCCTAACCTCCACTCCCGAGCTTAAACTTGAAATTTTTTTTGGTACCAACAGTTGCCGCCAAGTCCCTGATCAAAGTAGGTTTGAGCGGGGCCTGAGCTAAGGTTGATTCGAGGTAGACCTCCATATGGCGACCTTGGGTTACGTGCGAAGAGGTTTTTCTGACAGTTTCGTGTGATCATTTCCTCATCGATTTAACTCATGTTACACACTTCGAAGACCCACGTACCACAAGCTTTAAATATCTTTGAGAAGGTGGAAAACGCCTTACTTTTCCTTTCGATTCCTCTCTCTAAGATTTTCCCTCTCTCTTTCTTACGATCTTTGCCTCCCCAATCTGCTGGTGATCTTTCGGGTTTTGCCGAAAATCGACCTCCTTTGATTCGATTCGACGATTTCGCGAGGCTTGCTTTCCACTTTTGCTTTGGGCTTTGATTCATCACTCGCCTTTGATTAGGTACACTTCTCATTTTTTATTCGTTTCTTCATTCTGGATCCCTCGAATCTGAGGTGGTTACTCCATTTTTCGACCTTTCATTTTTGTTATTTTAGGAGTCGAGATTACTCCTTGTCTTACCTCCCTCTTTTTTTGGATCCCTACTCTACTGCCAGGGTTCTCCTCGTCCGTCACTACTGTCTCGACCCCTGGACTCTTAAAGAGTGCTTTGTTGATGTTCCTCCTCTTTATCGTTCGTTCAAACCTCCCTTCTCATGTCCAGTCATGTTTACTTCTTCTGAAGCGACAGCCTCATCGGTTTCCCTCATGGGAGATAGGTCCCCTGAGGTAGAGGAGGATGAACTAGGAGAGCATGGTGATGAAATAGATAATTTTTCTGGGGTTGAGGATGTTGACATGGCTGAGGTCCCTTAGGTCGCACCAGGGTCTTCTTCCAACCCCAAACGGTCTTGAAAAGGGAAAGCCAAAATGATGTCAGGTAGTGTTGAGGACTCTAGCCCTGCTCCTTACACCTCCGACCTAGTTGGTCATAGTGAAGTCATTACTTCTCTTATGAAAGTCTTATCTACTAAGTTTGGTTTCCCGAAGGGCATGCGCTAATGGATTCCCTCTACTGATATTAGGTATGATTCCAAGGTCCTAGAGAAGACCTGCTTCTTCGTGGCTACTCTTGAGATCGGGCTAAGGTTCCCTATTCACCCCTTTATCAAGTCCGTCTTTCAAAATTTTAATGTATGCCCCGCTCAAATCTCCCCTAATTTTTTTTGGGGGGGGGGTCCTGGTGGCCCTCCTTGTCTTCTTTAAGAAAAACAAAATTGGCACCCCCACGGTTCCTTTACTCATGAAATTCTTCAATGTCAAGTTTCAGCCTAATAGTTTTTTATACATTTCCAAGTAGGTAAATACCCCAACCTTGATTACTGACCTCCCTAGCTCTCAGAAGAACTGGAAGGAATAGTTTTTCTTCGTGTCAAATAAGGCATGGGAATTTAACCTGAATAACATTACTGACACCCTTCTTGTTCCTCGCTTCTGGGCAGGCCCTGATAACCTAGGTGAGCTCTTATTTTGGGCAGGCTCATCTTGCCTCCTCCTATTACTTCGTTTTCTAACCTCATTTCTTTGGGTCATTTCAAGTATTCGCCCCGAGCTAGGAGCTGAGGATAGGCTTGCTTTGATAGGGCTCAAAGACTGTAAGCCAGAAAAATACTCTAGCTTGATCAAGCACTCTAAGCTCACCAGGCTAGGTCTTAGTCCTCCTAAGGTGACAATTGAGACCCCTATTACTCTTTTTGTAATTGGAGCAGAAGAGAGAGCAGGTAGTACTTCTTCCTTTGTCCTTAACTTTTATATCATTTTTCCTTTTTTTCTTTCTAACCCGTTTGTCTTTGGTTCTTTAGTTTCTACATCAATGGAGCCATCTTCCAAGGACTTTAAGGCTAAGGTCGATGAAATGAAGAAAGCTCGAAGTGGGATCAAGCGTAAGGCAGAGGTCAGTTCAGGCAATGGTGCCGCCCTCTCAACTAAGGTGCTGAGGTTGGGGGTGCCCCCTACTTCTCCTCCTTCATCCTGGGTGGCCCTTGTCCCATCATCGAGCTCCACAATGGTTATGCAGGCCTCTTTCCCTTGAGGGGTTGTGCCTCATTTACCTGGGGGGTTTCTGAACAAGGTGTAGTCCCGGTCTCTCCCTCCTCAGCAGAAGTCGAAAGAGCCTTAAAGACCATCCCCCGTATTTTACCTGGTTCTGCTCCTCTTAGGCCGATTGAGGAGTCTTCTCAGCTTCTTCTCAAGGACCTCAAGACTGATAAAGGAAAGCACCCCAAGATCGAGGGCGAGGGCTCTCTCATGAATAACGTAAAACGTGTAGTAGAGGTCATTGCCTCCATTATCCCAGAATCTGACATCCAAAGGGCTACAACCAGGCCCCTTGGGTCTTCCATTTTCACTACTCTGTTCAGCACTACTTCGATAAGCTTCTAGTTCGTCAAATCCCATCGTTGTCTTACGTCATTTCTTTCTGCTAACTCTCATTTTTGGGTTGTGTTTTCTCCTAGCTGGCTATCCACGTAAGTGGCTTGCTAAAGCGGATTCAAACTTTGGAAAGCTCTGCCAATGCTTCTAAGGCATTTTAGCTCAAGGCTGTTGAGCTAACCTTTGCCAATGATGATCTTAAAGCCCATGTCCAAGACTTGCAAGCAAAGGGAGAAAGGAAGACTTCCATTATTAAGGATTTGAAAGCGAAGAAGGAGAGGATCGTGGGTGAGGGTAAGAGAACCAAATAAGAGCTTAGGAAGACCAGGGAGGATCTTTGAAAGAAAACTGATGAATGGGTGAAGGCCAGCCAGGAGGCCTTCGAGGCTTTGGGCTCTTATAGGGGCATGAAAATAGAATATGATGTTTTGGCAAAAATGAGCGACGTCCTTCGGAATGAGCTTGAGGTGAAAAGAGTTGTTGCCCAGAAGAAAGATGCTTTGGTAACTAAGTTGGTAGACGACGTTACTACCAAGTTCGTTATTGGGTACCTTACCTTCCAACGTCAAGCCATGTGCAGGTTCTTGGACTTGGATTTTGATGACTTTGAGCCCTCGTCTGATAAGGAGGAGGTGTCTAGTGTCGAAGGAGAGGTTGGGACTTTAGATCCCCCCATTTCTGAGCTTACCCCTGAAGGCACTAAAGTCCCTCCTCCTACCTCCACCGAGGTCTTAGTCCATGAGGTTTCTTCTACTCTAGCTAGCTCCCCGATCTTTACTCCTATCCTCACTACTAGAGCCGCTAATTCTCCACTTACTCCAACTGATGCTTCCGCCAATGTCTTTGTTTCCAGTGAGGTCCCTGCCGACATAGAGGCCCAGGCTTATGAGCTGACTTCAGCTTCAGCTGGAGATGAGGTCCCAGCTGACCTTGAGGCTCTGGCTTCTGGGCTGACCTTGCCACTAGCTGGAGACGAGGTTCTTGCCCCTACTCCTGCTTCAACTGAGATCCTTCTGCCCTTGCCTGCTTCTGACCTTTCTAAGAATTCTACTGCTGAGCTAACAGATGCTGATTATGTTCTTGTGCCAGAGACTTAAAATTTTTCTTCTCTATTGTTGTTTTTTTTTTTTTTTTTTGTGGAACTTCAAATGTTGTTTAGTTTTCTTAGCACTCTGCTACTTTTTGGGAGATGTAACTATACATTGCTTCTTTGAATTGTTGTATCATTTTTGTGCTTCTGTTTTGTTATCCTATTATGATTTTGCTATGCTCTTACTCCCTTTGCCCCCATACTTCGAGGAGGACTTAATTATTCTTGAAGTAGGCTTGTCAAGAATTGTTAAAGAACTGAGGAGCTAAAGAGTTGCTGGATGGATGAGTTTTGCTTATGTTGGGCTAAAGATCTTTTAGCTTGAGCTTACACTCGCATAGAGTTACGTTGCTTATGATCTGAGGTCTTCCTGAATAATCCGAGCTCGCAGAGCTGGAGCAGCAAAACTAAACACTGACTCTCTCCTTATTGTTTTGAGCGCCCACCTACTTTCAAATTTGTAACTACTGTAAAGATTATGGAGACGCAAAGGATGGGGGTGTCCTTCTATCTTCCCATGTTTCTTGTCCCTTTAAATTCAGGATTTCTTGAAGTTTCCTTAAACTTCAGACTTCCTATTGCATACGAGACTAGGGATCCTCAGATTATCTTCAAGCTTCGGGATTTCTTCTTGTTTGTCATTCTTGGGTTCACATTCTAAGGATTCCTTTCTCTCTGTGTCCCCTATTTTCTTATGATTTCCAATGGCTGCCTCTCCCTATCCTCTTTTCAAGCAAAGATCGTCTACTGGGATTGATTGGAGGTGGCACTCCAAATACTTGGTTCCATCAGTGATAACATCCTCAGAGTTGGATGGGATTAAGAGGCAGTTTTTTCCTTCTGTGGACTTGCCTCTGCAAATCCCAAGCCCTGATGAGCCCTGTAACTTTCTTTCTCAAGGGGAGGTTTGTTTTTTTGAAGGCGCCTTTGAGATGGGCCTTCATCTCCCCATCCACCCTTCTATTGGGTGGATTCTTGCCTACTATGGGTTATGCCCTTCTCACCTCTCTCATCGAGGGTGAGGCGTTATGACTAGTTTTTTCCTTTTTTGGCACTTGCAAGGCAATGATGAGTTCCCCACTCTTGCCGAATTCCTCTACTTCTATGAACTTGAAGAGGGCGACCTCCCCTATTTCAATAGCTTTAGATGGAGGCATTTCTTCGACACTCTGCAGATCCTTGAAATTCCCTTTTCTCCTGATGGGTAGGCTCAACACTTTTTCTTCGCCTCTGGAGATTCTTGGAGGTCCACTGAACAATGTTGTGTGGAGTTTAGGGTTCCTCGTTCCTGGGAGAACTTTTCTTACAAAGGTAGAGGTTCAGGAATTTTTTTCTACTAGATTCATGGTGATTGGCTTCTTATAATAATTTCATGGTGCGGGTGTGCCCAGCTTGACCCCGAAAGAGCTACTAAGGGTCAATCAAATGGCCCATGTTGAGCCAGTCTCCTTTTCAGAGCTCGTCACGCCAAAGAACCTATCCCTGTTCAGTGCTGCAGCTTCTGCCTTTGAATTTGCTTCCTTCCCTATTTCTTCTAATTCCTCCCCCACCAAGTCGGATGAAGAAGGGGATGCTACTACGTCTTCTAGAAAGTGCAAGAGGAGTGACTCTTCTTCTTAGTCATCTGGCTCTTCCTTTGGTACCATTTTGTTTTCTTCTACTAGGATAGGGCTTTCTAGGAAGCTTACTAAGACAGAGAAAGAGCGAGATGAACTGAGGGACGAGAATGCAAGCATGCGGGCAGTGAATACCTCCTTGGTGGAAGAGGTCACTAAGCTAAAGAGGCGACTCAGGGGGGCTTAGAATTTTTCTTCTTTTTTCTTCTTTTTCTTGTACCCCACCATGCTTTGATGAATGAGAAAATTTGACTTTCTACTTTGCTTATTTTCTTGCAATTGTCCTTTAGTTCTTTTGAACTTAAGTGCAGTAGAGCTCCTCGTTATTTATGAGTTAAAAGAGCTCATCTTTTATTCATAACCTGAAGAACTCATCGTTTGTTTATGAGTTGAAGAACTCATCTATTATTCATGAGCTGAAGAGCTCATCTATTATTCATGAGCTGCAAAGCTCATCGTTTATTTATGAGTTAAAGAGCTCATCGTTTATTTATGAGTTAAAGAGCTCATCATTTATTTATGAGCTGAAGAGTTAATCTCTTTTTTTTTTATGAGTTGAAGAGCTCATCGTTCATTTATAAGTTGAAGAGCTTATCTTTTTTTTTATGAGCTGAAGAGCTCATCGTTTATTTGTGAGTTGAAGAGCTCATTTTTTTATGAGCTAAAGAGTTCATCGTTTGTTTATAAGCTTAAGAGTTCATCGTTAGCTTTTTAGCTACTCAATGGAATCACGCTGGGGTGAGTCAAAAACTTGTTGTTCTATTGAAGATAGTTTTTCTTACAAAATAAACTCACTGAAAAAAATCTTTTCAGATGCTCTATGTTCCAAGAGTGAGGTAGGACTTGTCCTTCCTCTATTTGTAATTCGTAGTTCCCAAGTCTGACCACCCTTGAGATGATGTAAGGATCATTCCAATTAGGACCCAACTTTCCATGAGAGGGGTCCTTTCTTGCGGGAATGAGCTTTCTAAATACTAGATCTCCGACGCTAAAACTCCTGTGTTTAACCCTTCTGTTATAGTATCTTGCTCTTTTCCTCTAGTAACTCTTGACGCGAAGTAGAGTTTTGTCTCTTTTTTCATCCAAGAGATCGAGATTCAGCAAAAAGCAACTCTTCGTTGTGCTCGAATTCTGAGAATTCAGTCCTGGGGGATGGGACCCCAACCTCTACAAGCACCACCACTTCAGTTCCGAAGGCCAAAGTGAATGGTGTCTCTTGAGTCACTGATCTGGAAGTTGTTCTAAAAGCCCACAGCACTTCTGGGATATGTTTTGCCCATTTCCCTGTCAAAGCTTCTTGCTTGGTCTTTAGGACTGCCTTTATGGTTCAGATGGTGTCCTCTACTTTCTCATTGGATTTTGGATGAGCCGGAGCTGAGAAGTAATTATTTATTGTTTGCCCCTTAGTGAGGACTTTTTACAGTATTTATAGCCTAATTTCTAATTAAAAAGGGTATACAACGAGATTTTCGCCTTTCCCTTGCAATTTCTCGCTTGATTCTAGGCAATGGTTGTGGCGATTGAGGATCTTTCGCCTAGACTGGCGCTTCCTGCTATTGAGGAGGCGTGTTGTGGTTTCTAGCTGTCTTCTATGTGTTTTCTTCTGGGTGCAAGTCGAGAGGGTCCTGGACCTGATCTGTCGAGCTCAGGATCTCCTAGCTGAGCTCTCCTCCTGACCTCCACTCCCGAGCTTAAACTTGAAATTTCATTTACGTACCATCAAAGATCATACGCTATTATATTGTTGTTTTGTTTGGTTACTGCCCTTGGTTTGAGCCTTACTCATGACACTCATATTAGATTAATCCTCTCTTTGTGGAGCTCATTGCAAACCCTGTTGTTTTGAGCAATACTAGACTTAATTAGATAATCTAATTTGAGCGCTTAATTCACTATAACCACTAGAATAAGAGTGAGCCACAGTGTTCAATGAGACCCACTTTCAAATCTCACATTTCTAATTGGTAGATCTCTAAAATATATGGTTAAATCATAACAAAGTAACATTTTTTCTCTCTTTTTCAGCAATGTTACGTTGACAAAATTTTGTGACCAAATTAAGAACTCAAATAATATGACCGTACATTATTTGGAGTTTTTATTGGAGCCTAAATGACATGACACCAAATAAATAAGTCCAGGTCAGCTACCATATCATTTAAATTCTTAATTTAATCCCAAAATTTGATGAGTGTAACATTACTGCTCCTTGTTTCTTCCCTCCGGCAGTAGGCAAGCTTTTGTTTTTCTGTCACACTGATTTTACATGTTTTTTTCCCTGTAAGTACACTGTCAATAATAGATCGGTTTTACTTGCCAAAAAATAGAACAGTTGTTACATAGATCGGCCATGGCAAATTTCAGATGGTATCCTGAGGAACGGAGCACCGTCCTACCACGTGCCAATCAGAAAAAAAAAAAGTCAAGCAACAGTTAACCCTTTTTTACTCTTACTCAATATCGATCCTCACATGCAAGCGTTGACCCATCAACTAGCTCCTTTTTGGGTCGAAGCACTCTCCTCCTCATCATCCCCCCACCCCACCCCACTCCACAAAAGAAAAACAACAACCACCAAAACCCACCCCACCCACTAATCATACAGAAGAGAAGTCAAATAGTAAAACACCACTAACCATAACGGTAATGCTATAACAGTTGCAGTGAAAATTATAAGAGTAATCTCACATTAAATTTTGGAATTAAATTTAGAGCTCAAATAACATAACAGTATATTATTTAATTTATTTATTGAAACTCAAATGACATAGCACCAAATAAAAAAGTTTAAATCAACTGTCATATCATTTGAATTCTAAATTTAGTCCCCAAATTTGATCAGCGTAGTATTATTAAAACTATAAAATAAAATTAAAAAAAGGAGTTAAAACAGCACATGTAGTTTTACAGCATTTCATTAGGGGAAAACTGAGTTATGTCCAAAGGGACTCTATTTTCAGAGGGTCTTGGATTACATTGCTAGAAGAAGCAAAACTGAGATACTGGTGAAGATTATTCAAGTTACTACTCGAGAAAAGAAATGATTTCTCATTAGCTGGAGGTGGGTCCATCTGTGTCGGCAAGGCAGGCTCTTGCTGCATCTGGATGCATAGAATCTCTGCTTGAGCGACTGCGAGCTGCATTTGTAATTGGGACACTTCATTCTGTAGGAAGGAGATTGCACCAACGCATCCATACACCGGGTCTCGCATTCTTGCATTTGCTTCGTATACTAAACTGCTCACTGCATCCCCTCTCTGATGAATCGGAAGCTCCTGTACAAGAATACCCACCAAACAAAATTATATATACAAAATCCAACTAGATTTCAAACAAATGAACAAAAAGCTGTACTCTATATACACACATATAGAAGAGACATCGAAAAAACTCGGCAATAAATACATGAAGAGAGAAGAGATGGGAGCCGGTCCTCATACCCCCGTAGAAAAAGGGAGGAAAGGGACATAAGCATGGGTTTTTCTTTTCCACCAAATCCCTGTACTTAGTCTTGTTTTTTAGCAGAAGACATAGAGCTTTTTAATAAATGATGTCATCCTGGACTCACCAAGTGAAGCCCGGCCAATCTCTATTCATTAGCTCAATGCTAAAAAGTGTTTGACAAAACATAAGTGCATATGATTTAACGGAAGATATGCTGATACACGTATATATATAAATAAAAATACATAGAGAGAGGGCAGGAGGGAAGAAGACCTGCAACATCTTGCTGACATTGCTAGCGCCAAAAACCTTGTGAACCATGGCAAACTTATGAGGGTCATCGGGAGGGAAGTAAGGGGCAAAGATGCAGTCTTTGGTGCAGCGACGTCTCAACAACTTGCATGAAGCACAGGGTGAGCTTCCCCCCATTGGGTGGTGTAGGAGAATGTAACTACTACAACTATAGCACAAGCGCAGTTTGGAAGGGAACGAGGGAATGCCTATTTATAATAACTACTTGAGGAGTTGTTGGTCAAGTGTACAATGGATCCATGCTTAAAATTATTTTAAATAAACTAGTCATTTAAACGCAATTATCAGTTTGAAATAGAATGAGAGAGAGAGAGAGAGAGAGAACTAGAATTTCCTGGTGTTGAAAGAAATACCCACAACGTGAGTTCAAACGTGATTTTACAGTTATAGACTGCGAGATCAGAGAGCTGTGGCACTGTAACCGTCAAGGGTAGTTTGGTCATTTTAGTGTTTTGGTACAAATCGTTGTGTAGAATCAAGGGTAAGGTTTGACCACCGTCGTGGTGCGTGATAGGCAGGCGATCTATGCATATGACTCCTCCTCTAGGGTGTTGTACGAGTCGATAGAGAGAAACATATTAACAATAAAATAAAATAAAAATCAAACTTATTATTTAATGTTTAGATAGACTAAGCGCAATAAATTCAAGAGAAAACAACTAGGGTTAGGATTTAGTAATTAAATAGTTAGAAATGTGGTGTGAAACGACGCAAAACCCTAACCAAGACCGAGAGATGGAAATAGAGATGGTCTCGACGTGAATGTTTGTTGGCAGACATTCACATGGAAACATCAAAATTGATACATACAACATGTTTCTCTCATCATTTGATCAACGGACACAATCTAATTAGGGTAAATAATCAAAAATTAAAGAGACTGAGAATACCAACATTGACCATGCACCCTTCAACCTGCTACCATCAAAAATGGCGCCCACCACCGTTTTCGCACAGCAACACAAACGTTGTGGGAAACTGCCTAACTCCTTCGATGAGGGACGGACATTCCCTTGTTTTAGGTAATACTTTCATCTTTCTAATTTCAAACGACTTCATTCCTCGTTTAAGGAAAATACTAAATTAAAATGCAACCATTAAATTAAAATTGTGTTTCATCTAATATTCTAATTCACAACAATCTAATAACTGCATTAAATTAAGTTCTTATAACATTTTTCATCTTTTAAACACCACCAGAGGATAAAATTTTAAAAAATGCCGTTCCAATATGCATTTGTAAAAGCTGTTAAGGGGAATTAGACCATGCATGTACATTGTATTGTAGTGCCACAAAAACTGACACACTCATCCATGATATACAACTTTACAGCAATAATCAATTACATAAAAGTCATACCCAATAAAAAAAGACTTCTGATTATAGCGGAATTTGAATAAGATAAATGATAAACAATGTTGCCTTCAATTTTGGAGAAATTGATCTACAAATCAAACCTGCAACTCTGTGCTTGAATCGATGAACACTTATAATCATCACATCCGATCTTTATATCTTCATGGTTGGATGAATTTGTGATAGTCCTAATTTTTGTGTCATTAGTGGAACACACCCATGACCATATTGCATGAATAGACTGCAGCAAACTACAAATCCAAGCATAGTTGAATATTATAATGGCAACAAAGACAATAATGCAAACGAGTTAATGTGATCTGACACGAAATTAGGTGATATTTCCTTCAATATAATTTTCTCTATTTTTTTTACAAGATCACTTATCGTGAATACACGTGGGACTCATCGTACATAACTCAATTCCTCACTCATTATTGATGGATGATTTATCCACAAAGGAAAAAAGTATTAGATGAGAATTAGGTCTCACGAAATTGAGATCTAAATTAATAATAGAAACTCAATGTAATGGGCTAGTTGTCACATGGATAAGATTAATTTAGGAGTTAGGCATCTGATTACCAATACTTTCCCATGCACAAGAAAAAGATTCCACATGAAGGGAAGCATGCAACAAACACATAATTATAATCCCCATCACGAGGTTTCTGAATCAATACCAAAAATTATAAATAGTTGTAGGAACCCTAAGACCGATTCCCACTCCCTTGCATTTAATGCTCTTCACATGATTCCAAGCTTCAAATCTTCTATTCCGAGGAAAACAGCTCTCTTCCCCTAGTTGTCATAGAATAAATTAAGTCTATGTTTTCTCTTAGACTCTTCGTATTAGACTAATAAGAAAATGGACCTCTGTGCAACTGTGTTGAATTTCTTTTCAGTGTATTACCTCACAAAACGCGTACTTTCAGTTTTCAGTGGCAAGTTTCAAACACCTACGCTCTAGGAAGAAGAGATAGTGGACAGGATGAGAAGCTTGTAAATTATATATATGTTTTTGAAGTTAGTGAATAAAGTAGTAGAAAAACAGACATCTTCACCGTCTTGGACAAATTAAAACATGGGAGCTCCAAGGCAAACATTGAATGCGCTTGGTGATATGGAAGATTCTATTTTTGAGATTTGCATGTGCATGCTTCTTTTCAAATCCTGATGGTGGAGACTAGAAGCAATCTTAATTTGACAACAGCAACTCCTTAGTCAGGGGTTTGAAGAGGCAACTAACAATAGGGTTGGGTTTCCGACGCAATGGTTTGGGTAAATTACACTTTTCCCCTCAAACTATTGTCCTAGTTTTTACTTCATCCTATGCATTATCAATTTTCTCGAATGATCCCTCCAATTATGTAAATTGTTTCTACACCGCCCAAACCCCAAACGACAATTTGATTTTGGACCAAAAAAAAAAACAAAAGGAACTATCAAAAAAGAATTTAAGGGAAACAAATTTATTGACTCGCACAAGACCTCTTGCGAGGAGAATTTCGCATTATGTGTCACACCACCTCATATGGATGAAGAGGACGGTGAGGAAGTTTTGAGTAACCTACAAGATCAAGGAACACCTAGGGCCTTAGTGCCTTATACTAGCTCCTAGATATTTGGAGTAGTATCGTACTAGGACTCTGATGTAGCGGAACAAAGAAATACGAAGAACACTACGATTCTAAGTGTATAAAACAAAGGTATTGTGAATCCACAGAGAAAGTAACAAAAGAATAACTCTGAAAAAAATGTATATTATTCAATGAATAATTCATATTACATAAGAGAATATATATATAGGAACGGCCAAAACTTTAATCGTCACCATAATAAAGGTAAAATCTCTAGTTATACGAAAATTACCAAAAATAGAAAATTGCAATCTAACTAATTAATATAAAAGGATGTGTTGTTTGAAGTCCAACCCAACTGACGACACTGAATTCAAAATCTCCTATGATTTATTATTAATTTTTAAATTCTTTTCTAAAACGGCAAAAATGAGGTTTTGAGGGCATAAGCAATGAAATTCAACACAAAACTGAAGGAGTTCATGGCAAAGTAAGGAGTCTTAATCGTTGGTCCGATCCAGATCAAACACTACTGGTCTTAATCAATTCTAAGTCAGGACCATTTTGCATCTACTATTATCTTTTTGCTTTCTTTGGGCCTTGGACGCACAGCAGTCTTCCTACTCTAAGTAATCAGCATTCACTTATTATACATCAGTCCCTCCCCCTTGAAAACAACTCGTCCTCGAGTTAACTTGTGAAAGTTCTATGAAATCATAATAAAACTCGAACAAGTTTTTCACATTAAAAGTACTAGAGATGCCCATATCTGCAGGAAGATCAACAACATAAGCATTGTCATTGATCTTCTTCAAGATCTAAAAAGAATCAATCTTCTTCTGGTTGAAATTGTTGTATGACCCAACTGGTAACCTCTCCTTATGCAGGTGAATCATAACCTTGTCTCCCACCTTAAAAATCTTCTGTTGGCAATGCTTGTCTGTTGCCTCCTTATATTTAGCGACACCTCCAATTGTTGCCTCACCTCCGCATGCACATTTGTCAACTTCTCCATATGCTCAGGCACAATGTTCATCCCCGAGATCTTTGGTAATGGAACTATATCTAGCATGTGTAAAGGCACACGAATATAGACAATCTGAAATGGAGACTTGTCGGTGGATCTATTCGGCACATTGTTGTAGACAAACTCTACTCGGGATAAAGTATTATTCCACTGCTTCGAATACTCTTTGCAAAGGCTTTGCAAGATAATTCCCAAGGTCCGATTCACTACTTCTATCTGCCCATCAATCTATGGATGACTCGAGCTATTGTACTACAACAAAGTATCCAACCCTTTTCACAAAGTTCGCTAGAAATGGCTAAGGAGCTTGTTGTCATGATTGGAAGTAATTTTCTTTGAACGACCATGCAAACGAACAACTTCCCGAAAGAAGTAGGCGACATGAGAAGCATTTGAATTTTTCCTACATGGAATAAAATGTGTTATTTTGGAAAACGTATCAGCCATAACATATATAGAGTCCATACCATGTTGAGTCCGTGGAAGACCCAACACAAAGTCCATAGACAGATCCTCTTACAGTGTATCTGGAATAGGCAAAAGAATGTAAAGCTCAGTATTGTGCATGTCCCTTAGCAATTTGACATGTGTAGCACTTCTTAACAAATCTCTCCACATCTCTCTTTAGTTGAGGCCACAAGTAACGTTGTTCAACTAAATCAACGCTCTTATCTCTGCCCATGTGGCTTGGGAGACCCTCGGGGAATGCAAAGTCGAGCATCCTTGAATAAGAAGCCCTCATGGACCTAAAAATCCCCTAAAACTTCATGTGTATCCAAGCACTAGGCCCAAATCTGTTGAAAGTCCTCATGTCCTGTATAGAATTCTTTCAAATCGTCAAAGCCAATTACCTCATTACGAACAGTAGTCAGCAACATAGTATGTCGACTCAATGCATCCGCCACCTTATTCAACTAGTCTAACTTATGCTTCAAGGTGAAGGAGAATTTTTGAATTTTTGCCACCCACGTATGCGAACAGTTAGGGGTAGTAGAATTATTAAGATACTTCAACTCCTGGTGGTCAGTATTCAAAAAGAATTCCCTCTGAATTAGATAATGTTGTTAATGTTGTAAAGCTCAGACAACTGTATAGAACTCCTACTCGTAGGTAGACCATTTTTACCTCACCTCACTAATTTTTTCACTAAAGAAAGCTATTGGTATGCCCTCTTGGGACAAAACTGCTTCAATGCCCGTACATGTAGCGTCACAATCTACCTCAAATAGCTTCTCAAAGCTAGGTAGTGCCAACACGGGAGCTGTGGTGAGCCTCTCCTTAAGCAACTAGAAGCTCTTTGGTGCCTCCTCTATCCAGTTCAACTGCCTTTACTTCAGGCAATCGGTAAGTGATGCTAGAATAGTGCTGAAGTTTCTTACAAACTTCAATATAAGGTTACAAGACTATGAAAACTACAAACCTCACTGACTATTCGTGGTGTGGGCCACTCCTGAATCACCTAAATTTTCTCATCATCAACCGAGATCCCTGTAACACCCATCACATAGCCTAAAAACACCATGCTATCAGTCATAAAAGTACACTTCTTAAAGTTCATGAATTTACCGTTTTCCTCCAAAGCTGCAAAAAACTACTTTCAAGTGCTACAAGTGGTCAGTCTTATTACGACTATTAATATTGCAATATATCATCAAAGTAGACAACCACAGACTTTCCAATAAAGGTTTGAACACGTAATTCATAACTCTCATGAAAGTACTAGTAGCTTTAGACGAACCAAAAGACATGACCAACCATTCGTACAACCCTCCTTCATTTCAAAGGTAATCTTCCACTCATTGCCAGATCGAATACGGATCTAATGGTACCGACTCTTCAAATCAACCTTAGAGTACACCTTAGCACCCTCCAAAATATCTAGCATATCATCAAGCCAAGGAATAGGAAATCTATACTTCACAGTAATCTTATTAATGACTCGGCTATCAACACACATCCGTCAACTCCAGTCTTTCTTAGGAGTGAGGAGAGCAAGAACAGCACAAGGGCTCACACTTATCCTGTTCTGCCCTTTCTGCATCAACTCATCCCCTTGTCCTTACAACAAGCCTTTAGACCCCTAGGTTCCCCCTAGTGGACGAGTATAGTCTCGTGAGGGTTTTCAGAAATGATACCCACAAACATCACCCTATGATCAAATATCTGAATAATAATTTTATAACACAAATTGCTACCACAATATAAAAATTCTAAGCTGTAAGCTTTTTTATAAGCACATGCAAAACAAAATATAGAACTTACACGCTATATAAATGTATGCGCTTATCATGTTTCCATATAAACTCGTGTGTAGTGTGAATTTACTATACCAAGTCAATAATTTATCCGGTAATCACCTCAATAACTATCAACTATTCATCTCAATGTCAAATCTCACTATATAATTCGCTCATGAAAAATTCTCTCAAATTATAGTGACTAATCCCTCAAATATTACATGTGAGAAGAAGATATTTAAATCAAAACAAAATAATGTTCACATGTCTATTACAAAAAAACGTAATCCAAAAGAAAAGGATTTGACATAATCTCATAAAAAGAAATCAACACACAATATATAAACAATCATCATTCTCTTCCTTATTTACACGAGTCATGCATCCACCAATACACTCTTGAGATCAGATATGACTTTATTTTAAGGTTGTAATGGGGTCTTGGGATTAGGGTTTTGAAACGAAGGATATTCAAGAGTTCAAAATACTATCCCGAGAGAACATGTACATTACACAATCAATCTTCTTTTCATAACCTTTCACTCTATACCCTTTAAAAGCATAATTTACAACACTTGCTCATATTTTTTTTCAACACATGATTGCTATTTTTTTTTTTTCACAGCTAGACATATTGTCTTTCTTTTCTTTTCATCTTTTTTTTCAGCAAGACAATTTAATATATATATTTTTTTTTTTCAACAAAATATCTAATGCAAGTATTCACAAGTATGCAAAAACTTTTTTTTTCCTTTTTTTTCATCTTTTCTCAACTTAACATCTCCCAAATTATATAAACAATAAAAAGCTCAATCTCGGGATAACCAAGGGTAAAAGATATTTTTTTTTTTTCATTGGCTTGGTTATTATACGTTGGGTATAAGAAATAAAATTTTGCTTCATAGTCTCAATCATGGTTTCTACGGATAACAATATTCAAATAATAAGGCTTAGGCTCAAATAATATCAAAGATAGCCTAAAATCATATCTCAAGAGTTTTTGATAACACACTTCCCATGCAAATAATTTAAAGTCAAGTAATCATTCATAATATTGGTATTGACCAAAACAAAAATAATAAGACTATTAAAGGAAATTAGCTGAATAAAATATTCTTTATTGAGTAAATGTAAATAACCCTCTAAGAAAGATTGGATCAAAAGTCACCAAGGTTTTTATACATCTCCACTATATGTTTCAAGTTCTCAAGGTAAAATACCTAACAAATTTTCAACTTAGTAGAATTTAAAGTGCAAAAATTGTGAGTTTTTATAAGAACATGATATGAGATACAAAAATATAGAATAAAATTCTACATAAGGCTTAAACAGTTGCAAATTTAAAGCTAAACAAATTATTTCTATATTGTGGTGTCAAATTATGCATAAAAATTATTCATATATTTTATACCCAACAATTTTATTTTATTTTTTTATATTTTTAGCAAAGTAAATAAACTAAAAAAAACATAAACTAGGAATTTTCACAACACAAAACATACTCATATCCCCCAACCTAAATCCAACATTGTCCTCAATGAAAAATAAATACCTTAATGCTCAATAAAAATAATGAATAAAGATTAAAAGGGTAGGAATATCTGGTGCCGCAACAACTCTAAAACCTAAAAATAAAAGACTTAACAAAAATAAGCAAAATGTTAAGTAAAAGAAAATATTATACAACAATTGGGTTGATTGTTAGAGATGAATCATTCATAGTGAGGATCCACCAACCCGATGGATTCCACTTCAATTATACCGTCCTCTAAAAATGGCTTCAATCGCTGCCCGTTAACTTTAAAGGTGTTCCCATTATTGGGATTTTCAATCTCCATTGCTCCATATGGGAAAACTTCTTTAATAGTATACGAACCACTCCATATAGTTTGAAGCTTTCCTTTGAAGATATATAGTCTAGAATTATATAAAAGAACTTTTTGTGAAGGTGTAAAAGTTTTACGTAAAATATTTTTATCATAGAATTCCTTCATTTGTTCTTTGTTAATCCTAGAGTTCTCATAAGCTTCATTCCGAATCTCCTCAAGCTCATTCGTTCTTTGTTAATCCTAGAGTTCTCATAGCTGTAATTTTTGTAAAGTGTCAGTTTTGTCAAAACTAAAATTAAATATTTAATGGTCCAGTATGCCTTATGTTCTAATTCCACAAGTAAGTGACAAATTTTTTCATACACCAATTTATATGAAAACATGTCAATCGGGGTTTTACAAATAGTACACTATGCCCATAACGCGTCGATTAGTCGTAATGACCAATCTTTACGATCAGGGTTAACTGTTTTTTTTTAAATATAAAAAATTTCTCGATTAGCTAGCTCTACTTGACCACTTGTCTGTGGGTGATAGGGGGTTACAAATTTATGTGTTACACCATATTTTTTCATTAAAGCTTCAAAAGGTTTATTGCAAAAATGTAATCCCTCATCACTAATAATGGCTCGAGGTATACCAAATCTGGACAAAATATTTTCTTTTAAAATTTTAAAACAACTTTATGATCATTTGTCCGACATAATATAGCTTCAACCCACTTAAAGATATAATCTACACCCACTAAAATGTACATATATCCAAAAGATGGGGGAAAAGGTCTTATGAAATCTATGCCCCAACAGTCAAAATTTTCTATTATCAAGATTGGATTCAGAGGCATCATATTTCTATGAGTTAACCCCCCCTAGTCTTTGACATCGCTCACACACCTTACAAAAATTATAGGCATCTTTAAAAATTGTTGGCCAATAAAAACCACACTGCAAAACCTTTGCAGCTGTCTTTTTCATAGAAAAATGGCCTCCACATGCTCCTGAATGAAAAAATGTTAAAATGTTACTTACCTCATCATCGGGTACGCATCTCCGAATAATCTGATCTGAACAATATTTGAAAAGATATGGGTCATCCCAAAAAAAAATTTCTTACTTCAACTAAAAAAAATTTTCTATCCAAAGCAGTCCAAGCAGGAGACATATTACCTGTAACAAGAAAATTCACAATATCAACAAATCAAGGTATTGAAGAAACTGCTAACAACTGTTCATTAGGGAAAGTGTCCTTGATCGGCACTGTCTCTATTGGCACATCACTCACAAGTCTAGACAAGTGATCGGCAACTACATTTTCTACTCCTTTTTTATCTTTGATTGTTATGTCAAATTCTTGGAGTAAGAGGATCCACATAAGCAGTCTTGTTTTTGCATCTTTCTTAGTCAATAAATATTTAAGAGCTGCATGGTCTGTGAAAATAACAATAGGAGATCCTACTAAGTATGACCTAAACTTGTCTAGAGCAAATACAACTGCTAGCAATTCTTTTTCTATAGTAGAATAGTTCATCTGCGCATTGTTTAAGGTCTTATTAGCGTAGTAAATGACATGTAGCTTTTTCTCATTCCTTTGCCCTAAAACTGCCCCTACGGCATAGTCACTGGCATCACACATAATTTCAAAGGGAAGACTCCAATTTAGGGGTTGCATAATCGGAGCAGTGATGAGCATGCCCTTCAGCTTATCAAAAGCCTCTTGGCATGAATCATTCCACTCAAAAAGTGTCTTTCCCTAGGAGATTGCAAAGTGGTCTAGATATAGAACTAAAATTTTTTATAAATCTCCTATAGAAACTAGCATGACCCAGGAAAGATCTGACATCCTTAAGGGTTTTAGAGGTATGTAAATTAGCAATTAATTCAATTTTGGCTTTATCTACCTGAATTCCCTCAAAAGGGACAATGTGACCAAGAACAATTCCCTTTTGCCATGAAGTGACATTTTTCCCAGTTAAGCACAAGATTCTTTTTTCACATCGCATAAGCACTTTCTCAAGATTGGATAAACAATCATCATAGGAATCACCAAAAACAGTAAAATCATCCATAAAGACTTCAAAAAAACATTCAACCATATCACTAAAAATACTAAGCATGCACCTTTAAAAGGTTGCAGGTGCATTGCAGAGTCCAAAGGGCATCCTTCGATAAGCAAAGGTACCGAAAGGACAAGTAAAAGTGGTATTCTCTTGATCTTCTAGGGCAATTTTAATTTGGTTATATCCCGAATAAACATCTAAAAAACAATAATACATATGTGAAGCTACCCTTTCTAAAAATTGATCCATGAAAGGTAAAGGGAAGTGATCTTTTCTAGTGACAAAATTTAGCTTCTTGTAGTCAATGCACATTCTCCAACCAGTTACTGTCCTAGTTGGTACAAGTTCATTATTTTCATTGGCAACTACAGTGACTCCAAATTCTTTGGAACTACTTGTGTAGGGCTCACCCACTTGTTGTCTGCAGTAAGGTAAATAATCCCTACATTTAACAATTTCAGTACCTCTTCCTTTACAACTTCTTTCATATGTGGATTTAGTCTTCGTTGCATCTCCCTAGATGTTTTAGCATTATCCTCCAAATAAATCTTATGAGTGCAAACCAATGGACTAATTCCTTTTATATCAGCTAAGGTCTAACCAATTGCATTTTTATGCTCTCTAAGGAGTTGTAGTAACATACCTTCCTGTGCTGAATTTAATTGAGAAAAAATTATTACCGAATACGTTTCATCATCTCCTAAGAATGCATACTTTAACTCTACCAATAATTGCTTTAAATCAAGTTTGGGAGCTTTATCATTAGATGGAATTGGTGGATTGGTTCTTGGTGGAAGCTCCTCAAATTTCTGTCTCAACTCTCTCATTTCAAGTACCTATGAGGAATTCAACAACTCAATCAAAACAGAAATTTCAGAATTATTCTCATCTATCTCTAACAAAGAAGAATGTTCCAGCAAGCATGCCTCAAGTGGATCAAATAGAGAAGAATCATATACTTTGCTTGGAACAAAAAACTCAATCATGTTAACCTCATGCACATCTTCATCAACATTCCTTGGTTATTTGCACACATTAAAAATATTGAGCTCTAATGTCATATTCCCAAAAGTTAATGTCATCACATCATTCCTGCAATTAATTAAAGCATTTGAAGTTGTTAGAAATGGTCTGCCTAAAATAACAAGAATTTGAGCATTAATATTTAATACAGGTTGAGTGTCCAAAATTATAAAATCTACAGGAAAGTAAAACTTATCAACCTGTACTAAGACATCTTCCATCATACCCCTCGGTATTTTTACTAATCGGTCAGCTAATTGAAGTGTAACTGAGGTAGGTTTTAACTCCCCTAACCCTAGTTGCTCATAAACTGAATAAGGGAACAAGTTCACACTAGCTCCTAAATCCAATAAAACTTGTTCAATTATATGGTTGCCTATAACACAAGAAATGGTGGGACAACCTGGGTCTTTATATTTTGGTAGAGTCTTGTGTTGTATGATGGAAGATACCTGCTCATCAAAAATGTCTTCTTTTGCACATTTAATTTTCTTTTAACTGTGCATAATTCTTTCAAAAATTTTGCATAAGAAGGTATTTGTTTAATGACATCCAACAAAGGAATGTTGATTTTTACTTGCTTAAAAATCTCTAACATATCATTATGCATATAAGGCTTGGTAGAAGTAAGCAATCTCGGTGGGAATGGTGCAGGTATGACATACTTCTCAGGCTTATTGATTTCAGAGTGATTAATTTTATCACCAATCTCCGTAGGTTTTGAAATCTTTTCAGATTCTTGAATTTTAGAAGGAATAGTTATATCAATTTCTTTCCCACTACGGAGTGTGGTAATAGGCTTTACCTGCTCATGCACAGTATTAGAAGTGCCAGTTTCATTCACAAAAAATTGACCCTGTGGATTTAGTTGTGGTTGTGCTGGGAACTTACCTTTTTCCTGATAGCAAGGGTCAATAGTCAACTTAGTTATTGCACTCCTAATATCTTCAATAGCCTGAGTAGTTTGTCTATTAATATTTTTCTGCTTATTTAGTGTACTCTTGATATCATTTATGGCTTGTGTGGTCTGATTGATAAAATTTTCCTGACTCT
Source organism: Ilex paraguariensis (assembly GCA_963454935.2). Taxonomy (NCBI): domain Eukaryota; kingdom Viridiplantae; phylum Streptophyta; class Magnoliopsida; order Aquifoliales; family Aquifoliaceae; genus Ilex; species Ilex paraguariensis. The sequence goes on along the minus strand of CAUOFW020006303.1, from coordinate 101,877 downwards.
GCATCATTTGTGACAATGCCTCCTCAAAATTTCTCTTAGGAGGTGGAACATAGGGTGCAACATTGGAGAAATTTTGTTGAGGTGGTTGTGATGCATGCTTTTCATTCCTCCAACTAAAATTGGGATGATTTTTCCACCCCGGGTTGTATGTGTTTGAGTAAGGATTATTGTAAGGTTTTGAAAAAATGTTTGCAACATTTGCTTGATCATGCAAGACTTCTTTTAAAACAGGTAATGTTGAACATTCCTTCATAGGATGTCCAGAGATCTCACAAACACTACACACCTCCTCAACAGGCACTGTGTCAACTTGATTAACCCTTTTGTACTCCATGGCTTCTACCCTCCTAGCTAAGGTGGCAATTCTAGCTCCTAGGTCATCTTATTCTCTCAGTTGGTATTTCCCCCCACTAGATGATGAAGATTGTATAGTTTTACCTTTAGGAGGTTCTTGGGATGTGGTATCCCAAGATTGTGCACTTTCAGCTAACTGATCTAAGTAGTCAAAGGTCTCGTCTGGTTCCTTATTCATGAAATCACCATTACACATCATCTCAACAAATTGACGTAATTGTGGGCTCAAACCCTCATAAAAGAAATTTATCACGCACCACCTCTCATAACCGTGATGTGGACAAGATGCAAAGTCTTTAAATCTTTCACAACTTTGATAAAAATTTCAGACTCTTTTTGAGAAAAATTCATTATTTGCCGTTTTAAAGAGTTTGTGCGATGTGTGGGAAAAAAACTTTTCAGAAATTATTTTTGCATCTCAGGCCATGTACCTATGGTCCTAGATCTAAGTGAATATAACCAAGTCTTAGCTTTTTCCTTTAATGAAAAAGGAAACAGCTTTAATCTGATTGTATTCACTGAGACATTCTGATCATGGAACGTAGCACATACATCCTCAAATTCTCTAATGTGTAGATATGGATTTTCTGAATCTAGACCAAGAAATTTTGGGAGTAATGTAATCATGCCAGGTTTGAAAACAAAATTTGTGGCATTTAATGGAAAGATAATGCATGAGGGTGCAGTGTGGCGTGCAAGCTGTAAATATTCACGCAAAGTCCTACCCTGATTAGCATTTAAATTATCCACATCGTTCTCATCATGATTACTTACTCTATCAATATGATCCTCATGTTCGGGAAGATCATTTTGCCTATTATTGTTAGGATTAGCAACCATTGTGTGCGAAGAGTGATTTGAATCAGATGAACCAAATAGATTTCCAAACAGAGTATCTAAATCTTCTCGTATTAAACGACCACTTAAGTCATGATGCCAAGAACTCATAAAACAAATAAAAGAAATAAATAAATAGAACAGAAAACTAAATTAAATAACAAAAAATAAATAAATTGCAATAAAATGAATAAAATAAATAAAAATTAGAACGAAGTTACCGGATCTCCGACGAATCACAAATACTGAAAATCTCAAAGATGCGATCTTGTCCTTAAACTTTCCGGCAACGGCGCCAAAAATTTGCTACAACTTTAGAATTGATCACCCAAGTGCAGGTTGTTGCGAAGTAATATAATACTCGGAAGTGAGATCGAACCACGGGGAATTGTAACAAAAAACAATCACAGAAATACCAAAGAAAATTTGAGAGAACAATTTGTGTAAAAAAAATTGTTGAGTTGAAAATATTGATTGGAGATATTTAAAAATATAATAAAAATACTAAAGCATCGGGTACTCCCTCTCAATTCCATAATAACCAGTTATTTACTCGCAAGGAAATTCAAGCAATCGATGTACATGGCACAAAGACTCAAGGATTTTTACAGAATAAAAACTTTGCTAAGAAATCAGAAGTTAAATTAACAAAACATTATAAATCATTAAGCACAGAGTTAATAACAATACCGTACTTCGTTGAGAGGTTTTCCCTAACCCTAAGTTAGCCTTCTAGACAGACATAACGAACTAAAACAAAAATAAAAAGATGGAAAAAAGAAAATAATAATCTCTAAATGAAAACCCCTATTTATACTAATAATAAATCTTAAGTACAGGTTAAAAGGAATTCTTTTCCAAAAAAGAAGGCTTGTAAGGTTAAATCCTGTGTATAAAATCTTTGGGACGCGGATACAAAATCTGTCCAGACTTCGAGCTTGAATTTTGCATATTTAGAGGTTGAATCACGAAATTTTCGTGAAATACACTTTTGTAGCCCTTAAAGCCTTATTTTTAACCCTCAAAAATCAAGTAAATCGGATATAAGATTCAAAAGTTATGACAAAAAATTGAAGATGTGTCAAATCATTTTCTAATCCAACTCTAAATGAGTTTTTCTTTCAACTTGGACTCTTTATAAGGATTAAATTGTTGTGTTGTTAGAGTATGTGTGGCTCATATTTGTTGTGTGCATAATGGCAATGAGGCAAATGTCAGAGTGGAACCCGCGACGGTATCTGTCTTGCGGGATTTGTATAAAGGGGACGCTGATTAGTTGGGGGTGCGGAGGCAACGCCCCCGCGGTACAGTACAGGGGTATTTTTGTAAATACGTCTGTATTAGGGTTATATAAATACTTAAGATGTAATCCTACTTTTAATAATGAAAAAGAACGGCCGCTCGCTCTCGTGGATGTAGGCACATTGCCGAACCACGTAAATCTCTGTGTGTTATTTTCTCTTGCTTTCTTAATTATTTGATTCCTTACTATTCACCATAATTACTGCACGATCACAACAGTTGTCATATCTTCAAGTTTTCCAATCTCAATCTTGACTCTTCAATCCTTATCAGTTATCATTCTTCCTCTAGTGATTGTTTTACTTGCATTATTCATTATTACTTTAAATCAACCAATTTACCTGCAAAATAAACCAAACAACTAAAAAAAGTATCAAACTAGAAAATCAAAGAATTTAACACATTTAATCACAAATAATATGCAATTAACCAATCATTAAATATAATAAAATAGCAATTTTGATGGTTAATCAACAACAATAGTTCAGGCACTGGTTTGGACTCAACAATTTGTTCTTCCTCACCCTTTGCCACAAGGGCATACATTTCCCCACTCTCTTTTACATCCTCCTTGATGGTTGGAACAACAAGAAAGGGTATGCCCTTAGCCTAAGGTGCTATAGGACGACTTTCTTGTGTTGTAGGGACAGTGAGAACCTTAACACCATCCCTGATGAACAAGGTGTAAGTATTATCTTGCCTCTGTGAACCACACTTAAATTATACTGCCACAGCCTCTCCAACAAAATATGACATGCATCCATATCCACATTATCACACATAATACTATCTTTATACTTGTCAATTGAAAAATGGATACAACACTGATATCTTACCTTGATTTCACCTACGTTTTTAATCCATCTGATGGAATAGGGCAAAGGGTGTTTCTCAATCTGTAGTTGCAGTATGTCAACCATCTCCCAAGAGACAATATTCTCACTACTACCACCATCAATGATCAACTGACATACCTTCTGGCTCACGTTGTATGTGGTTCGAAAAATATTGTCTCTGAATGTCATGTTCAATCTTAGGGGTGTACATCAATCAAGAACAACGAGGGCAATTCCCTCATCACCATATGTCAATGCACTCTCATCTTATTCCTCGAAAACAATATCCTTTGCCTGGTACTTTTCCTCTTGGTAGCCTCTTCGGTAGCAGCCAAATTTATTACTCCCCGCTTAGGCCACTGATTAGAACAATGTTCTGGCTGACCACATCGATAACATTTATCTCCTTCGGGTTTGATGTAAGGATTCTTCGGTGGTTCATTGGTTACTAGACCAGAACCCAAGGAGCTTCCCCTTGCAGGTATCCCGTTGTTACTAGAATCTCTCCCTAGAACTGCAGAAAGGCTCGGGGTACTTACAACTTATTTTCCTCGGTTCACCATAGGACACGATGGGTCAAAAGAACTTCGATTCTACACATGGGCCCTTGCCTTGTCTAACTGTGCTTCTGCCCTCATGGCTAGGTGGATTGTTTCTGTCAAAGAAAAATAGAATTTGTAAAGAAACTCTATCCTAAATGGAAAAACGCAAACCCCCATTGAACCGAGCAATCTTCTAGGACTCGGTCTTAGTTAGGTTATTATGGAAAAAAAGTCACTGAAATTCCTTCGTATATATTTGAACCGTTCTATTGCCCTGCTTGCAATCTTGATACTACAGGAATAGCATCTGCTCATAATCTGGAGGTAAAAACCTCAATCTAAGCAACATCTTCATCTTCAACCAAGCACGGATCGGATATCTATCTTCCCTAGTACGAGCGAGTTGGATTTGCTCCCACCAAACAGAAGCCCTTCTTTTTAATTTGTATGCCACCAACTTCACCTTCTTCGCGTCTGAAATATCCATGAAATCAAAGAATCGCTCCACCTCTCCCAAATAGTTAATGAAATTCTCAATATGAAGATGTCCATTGAAATTGGGTAGGTCAACCATCATCTAAAAATCTTTGGACTCCTAGCCATGATCTCTATAATCTGTACCGTTATCTAGGAAATCATCATCGTCAACACTGGAATCTGCAATGGGTGCTACTCTAGGAGGAACACCACGTACGTTCTTTCTTGCTAGATAAACAGGATTTTGATCTTGATTGGGTTGAACATGAGCCATGCCGTCGTTCACCCTTTCCCAATTTGGATCCTGGTTTGGACCCATCGTCAACTGGGCAGCAATGTCCTACAATGCTTGCAAGGATTACTGAAACTATTGGGATTGTTGTTGTTGTCACTGGAGGTCTAAGAATTCGACTCTCGAGAGAGCCCCTTCCACATGATCACCATCATCAAGAAGATTGTTAACACCTTGTTGATTGGCCATCACACCAAGTTAGTCAATGCTCTGACACTAATTGACGCAGCGGAACAAAGAAACACAAAAAACACTAGGATTCTAAGTGTATAGAACAAAGGTACTCTGAATTCACAGTGAAAGTAATAAGAGAATAACTCTGAAAAAAGTATATTATTTAATGAATAATCCGTATTACATAAGAAATTATATATAGGAACAGCCAAAATCCTAATCATCCCCGTAATAAAGGTAAAATCTCTAATTAAATAAAAATTATCAAAAACAAAAAATTATAATCTAACTAATTAACATAAAAACACGTGTTGTCTAGAGTTCAACCCAACTAATGGCACTGAATTTGAAATCTCCTATAATTTATTACTCCCTCTGTTCCTAAATATATGTCGTTTTACCTAATATTTTTTATTCTATATATCTATTGGTTAATGAAACCAACGCATAATTAATATTTTTTCTTCTAAATTTACCCTTAACTTTTCAATGCATTAGATTTGGTGGACGCTAAGTGTCTTTCATATTCTTTTCCTTCCCAATACGTATTAAATAAGGGAATTTAAGTCTTCTACAATTATTTTTTACTCATATTAGAGTTATTTAATAGTTTCCTTAATCAATGTGTAAAAACCTTAAACGACAGATATTTAGGAACGAATGGAGTATTAATTTTCAAATTCTTTCCTAATATAGCAAAAACAAAATTTTGAGACTTAAACGATAGAATTTGACTTAAAATTGAAAGAGTTCACGGCAAAACAATGAGTTTTGATCGTTGCCTCAATTCAGATCAAATATCACTGGTCTCAATCAATTTTAAGTCTGGGTCATTTTGCATCTACTATCACCTTTTTACTTTTCTTTGGGCCTTGAAAGTACGACAATCTTCTTGCTCGAAGTAATCAACAACCACTTGTTCTACATCGGACTCTATGTCCTAGGTTAATCCTTAGCTGAGTAAGAGTCTCCCAGCAAAGGTGGACGAGGGAGCTTGTAGTAACCTTACTTGGAAGTAAGGTGGCTGATCCATAGTGACTTCGGGTAACAAGTGTTGACTAGCCGGAACCTCCCCCAGACAAGTGCCGACCGGTAACACCTGCCCAAGCCCATGCCGACCGGTATGGGTTACCTTAGGCCTCACAAGACCAATACTTTTTTCCGCAATCTAATGAAATTTCTGGTTTGGGATGGATGTAAAACCAACAAACATAATTAAAGAGGTAACATGAGGAACTTAAGAGCAAATAAGGTAAGACTATGGGGCTAGTTTGAGAGTCAAGGTGTAATTACCCAAAGAGTTTTCTCCAATATACAAATCTCCTACATGAGGAAAGAAAATTAGACTAGGCACAACTGCAGAAGCGATAGGCACGTGATTGTGTGGTCAGGGGCACATACTAATTTGTTGCTGCAGATTTTCCCTTTGTAACTTACAACTAATTACAGATTCCCTATGACTTATGTGCTGGATTGAAGCTGGACACGAGATATATCAGATTCGGTTCCCTTTCAATTTTTAAATAATTGAAAGATTCTTCAACTCTTTCGAATGGTAAAGATATTTTGCATGAACATATCTTTTCTTATTTAAAACAAGTTTGAATTTGAAAATATCAAATGAGTTAAATGTGTTGATATAGATGAATCATTCCCATTCAAAGAGAATTGAAAGATTGTCCAATTATTTCATCATGACTTAATAGAAAGTAATTAACTTAATATAAAGTGCGACCAAACTGAGATGACTTGGAGGTGCCCAAGTGCAGTGCAGAGCGCCACTTTAATGCACCCTTTTTGGGAACCAACTTAAATACACCTTTTATTCTTTACAAAAGCTCGATATTACTCTATGGTCATGAAGATAGTACATTTATTCTATGTCCCAAAAGAAGTTGGGCAAAAAAATTTAATAGGTGGAACAAATTGGTGTTCGGCATGGAACCACCCCAAAAAGAACGTCCGGGCCAGAAATTTGAACCCCATTTCAGTACACTGTATTTTTATTTACCTCAATGGTAGATTATATCACTGGGTATTAATAAGGGATTCATTTATGTACAATCAGTGTTTTGTGAGTACACTACGCAACAAGTAGAAATGTACTTAAAGAGATTTGAACTTGAATTGAAATTTACTACATTTAAAGTATGTATGATTACCATTAGAGTGACGACCACCAAAATCTTCTTCGTGGAACTATCCAAGACATTTGTTGCATGAAATCAGGACCTTCCATACCAGCACCGTAAAACACTGCGTAGATAGAACATGCATGTATGCAATAATTAGCAGATAAGCCAACCAAGAAAATATTCCAAAATAAAAATAAAAAGTAGGCGAGGACCTCAATCTTGTGTGCTTTGTTGCCTGCAGGAAATCTGCTGCATGCTTAAGCTTTCATTAAATTTTCGTAAGTTATGCTTCTTAATTCCATTCCTAAACAACATGCTTCCTAAACATCGTATGTTCTTACAGTCCAAATGCTGTTCTGAACTCTGCCCAACAGTTTTCTTTTTCAAGTATTCAGCTGCCTGTGCCTGAACTGATTTATGGCCAAACATATTTAGTCATTAATAGAATATAAAGCAATCCCCTATTTAAACACTCCGAAAAGGTACCAAATGCCATCAACAAAAATCAACAGAAGCCGTAACTGAGCCATAGTTGGGCACAGTAAAAGCTACATCGATATGGACTTTTCATGTTGTCGGAAACAATTATCTAATGGGTGATACAGTTGAGTTATATTCTAACAGAAGCTTCCGATCACAGAACTTTTGGTCCTGCTTCAGTGCTTCAATGAATTGAACAAAGACGAGTAAATGGCAAATTGGCATTCAGTACTAAAGATGCTCACATTCAATTGTGTATGAAAGACTGTCGAACTCAGATCACAATCCTTAGTCTCATGCAGGTTTGAAATATAGAAACAGAAAATCTATTTGTCCTAGTGAATTTACAAAAAAAGGTGAAATTCAACTGTTTTTATGTTATAAATATCAGATTTAGGCATTGTAAGCCCATCCTAACTGAGCCAAATGTGCATGAACCACAGTTACACCACTTTGCAATACTTATTGCACGATCTTCTGTATACATATAGCTCCTGTACATACTACATTGTGGACATTGGTGCCGCTGTATATGGTAGTAGACTTCAGGTCATCAGCCTACTCTACATCAACCCAATGTAACTTTGAAAGTAAATTGCAGACACCCACCTTGCAGGCAACTACATGCTATGTCAAATTGTCAATAGCCAATGTTGACTGAAGCTTATGCATAAATAATGGACATTCTGCAATGTGCTGTGCTCAAACCCTTCGATCCCTGGACCCTACTTAATTATTTGAACGAAACTAATTAAGAAAACTGCCATTGATTTCCATTTCACCTGACATAAAATTCAAACTGAACAATCATAGAGCTCCAAAAAATCATCCCAACAAACCCATATCATCTATTATTTACACTGTGCAGATTGTTCATCCAGTTAACCACAATCACTGAATCCAAAACACGACCAGTTATCTCCTACCTATATCCCCAATGGACACATAACCATGAAAGTATTATGTTATTTTTTTTTTTTTGCATAGTAGTATGGTATCTCAGTTGCTTAAATATTACTTTGATTGATCTAGTATTCCATCTCATATTCCAGCACACTTAATATCATCACTGCCACATAAGAACTTATAATAATTCAATCGTTGTATAATAGCATCATGCGATCGAAAGCTTGACAGCTGAGAACAATAATTTAAGCCTCAAGAAGTAGACACCAACATAATTTGCATTTAAGGGTCCACAGAAAGGTGTCACTTCTTTAAGTAGTAACCCTGAATTCATCCCTTATGATTAATTAAGATTTAAGACCAGCTGATTGCTGATGCTGCCCTGTCAACACATCACTTCTATCAACCCTAAGTAATCATTCCAGAGGATGCTGGTATATGTGATCTCAAGAAGGTTAATCTAATTCTAGGCTAACAAGCCAGCCCCTTTTTTGGTGGCTACAAGGCTGTAAAGTATTGGTAAAATGTCCCATAACAGTGATTAGAACTGGACCGCCAAGCCGCTAGTAGGTGGAATTGACATTAGAAATTGAAATTGAAAAAGTCATCTTCCACTCAAGATATATATCTCTAGGCTAGTCGAAGCACAACTGATCCACATGCCCAGTCATTATCCACATCCTACCATAACATCACCTTTGAAGAATAAATAAAGACGTGCTTTTCAAGTATTAACCCCACCATAATTGAGACATACCTGATCGTGAGGAAGCTGAACCCACCGCAACATCTTTGAGTCTCTTAATTTGTTCAATAACAAGCACATTGTCGAAGAATTCATCTGTTTCAGGATTGACTGTATCATTCCTTTGAACTAACAACAGTGCTTTTTCACATGCCTACAATATAAAAAGTCAAAGTTGAAGGCTGAGATAGTTGTGTACACACCCTTTAATTCAAAATAGTTTTTATTGTAAAGTTCAAAATCATAACGTGCAATGTAAAACCAGAAAAGTTACATAGAATTAAAGATGGAAAAAATAAGTCAGAAGCGACTATGCTGACATTTGATTAAGCTATTCCTACAAGGAAAGGCCTCCTTGCTTTCATCTAAAAGCTGGCTGGTGCCTTTCAGATTTAGAAAAGATATCTAAGCCATTGAGATGAAACCAAAACTTATCTCACATAATTGGCCATGGTAAACAACAATTTTTACTGGCACTGGATAAAAAAAAAACTCAAAATAAATCAGAGATTGCAAAAACAGTGGGAACAGAGAATCCAATACCATGTTCCCGAAAACATGCTACTTCCCAATTGCTAATAAACTTGTTAAAAGAGTGTAACCTATGTCAATCACAACAAGATTTAGCAACTGAACTAAACAACCGGTAGGAATCCTAGAGAATGCCACAAGCCTCCACTTCATATGGATATATATTAAAATCAAGTTTTATGCACATGAAAAAATAAAATCAAATGGCTGCCCAATTAGTAGCCCCGCAACCACTAGTTCTAAACTGGCCCTAAATGGTGCATTTGAAACATGCAATGCTAGAACTTCTTGAAATACTGTGAGACTAAATAGCAATGTTCAGTAGTTATTGAAGTCTGAATGCTAATGTGAACTTGACGAAATACACCCAGAGCACTGTGTTCCTGACTTAGTATCTTCTTATATCTAAAAACCACTAAATCATAACAGCTTTACCTTTCTAGCAATAGCATAAAACTCATTGTCAAGCAAATGCTCAGCAAAGGTAAGCCATTCTCTGTATGAAACTTGTAGCCGTCTGTCACTAGTAGCCTTAAGTTCCCTCAACACCAGGGCCTCATATCTCAAAGCCAAGCAACTCTGGAAACATTTTGTGAACAACACACAGCCAACATGCATACATCATCAGGTCAAACCCCTCACAATTCAGTCCCAAAATAGAGAAAGAGAACACTTGATATAAGTTCTATTAGATATAAAACTTGATAAGAGCATGGTTATTTATCGCATATAATAGTGAAAACGCATGAATACATGGCAGCACAGGAAACAATATAGAACTTAAATAGTTGAATTAACTTGGGAGAAAAAATTGTATGTCAGTAGGCACGGGCTAAAAGTAGAACTATATAACTATGACAAGTTTGAAGTGAAAAATTTTGATCTCATAAGGTCATTTTTAACAAATTGATCTTGAAAAAACTAAATCATTGCAAATGTAACTGGTTCTGGCATACAATCACTTGTAATGGCTATTCCTAACTCAGGTTGACGATCAAATTCAAAAGTAATAAATCTTTTTTCAAAGATAGATCAAGTAACAAGTTAAAGGCACCTTATCGATAAGTGATTTCAAATTCCAAAAATCAATACCTAGACTACTAGTGATATAATAAGACTTCGCAAAACTATATGATGATTAGAGCACCCGAATAAGCATCAAAACTGTATACATACCTCAACGTCACCGATGAGAGCAAAAGCATGAACGAAGAATTCGAGAATCGAAAGCTTGTGATCAACAGATCTCTCTGATATATCGTGAAACACACGGAGCAATTCGTGTCTCAGGAACTCTCTCAAGCTTGAATGGAGTTCCATCAACGATTTCACATCTTTTGAAACCAAAAGCGATTCGAGGATTCGGAGAGTTCCGCCATCGAATCTGCACAAGCAAAAAGCGAGAGAATTTGTTCGGAAAGTAGTTTTGTGATCAAAGATGAAAGTTCATGGGAGCAAAATAGGGTTAACTTTGGGATGGGGAATTCACCTTCTGTTTGCGATATTGGAGCGGAACAGGGAAAATTTCTGTGTCTCTCTGTTGGACATTTTGGGAGGAAACTGGCGGGGTTTAGCTTTCAAACTGGCCTTGTTTAAATAATGGTAGTGCACTGCATATGCGGTTTTTTTTGTTATTTTGATAAATAACATAATGGCCTTCAAATTATGACCCTGTTTTAAAATTACCCATAAAGTTTTAATCTAAAATTTAACCTTTGAATTTTAAAATTATTTTAGTTCCTAATTTCCATCTAAAAAAGCATCAAAGTAGACAATTTTTCTGTCTTGAGAAACATCTACTGCTACTAGAGACTAAACAAAGATACAAATAAGATTAAAGTTTCAAGTCGATAGTATCATCGTCAAAACTTTATAATTTAATTTTGCACCTAGCACTAGCACTAGTTTTTTACATAGAAAAAATTGTTTGTTTTGTCAATTAAAATGAATTAAAGGAGCTAATTAAAATGACTTTAGAAGTGCCAAAATTAAATTGAGACCATTGAGAATTTACATGTCATTTTAAATCCGAGTCATGTGAAATTTACTTTTTGATAAATACCCTTGATATACCTAAACTTTGACATGAATTTTAGTTTGTTTCCTAGACTTACCAGTAGGTACGTTAATAGATCGAATTTTAACTTGAATTCAATTCGATTCTAAATCTATTTAAGCAAATATGAATTAGATTTTCAATCCATTAATCCGAATTCGAATAGAGTTGTTTATGTTTGCAGTGGCTCATATTTTTGTTTTGATTGGTTAAGTGAAATCATTGTTAAAAAGACCTATTTTAATTGGTTAGGTGATATCATTGCTAAAAATATCTATTTTAATTGGTTAAATGATGTCATTGCTAAAAACTTATTGGATGATACAAGTGGAGCAATTTCATTGTTTGAATGAGATGAGAGTTCCTTTGTAATTCGTTAGATGATGTCATTGTTAAAATCTTATTAGAGGATACAAGTGGAGCAATCAAATCCATTGCTTAAATGGAAAGGAGATCATGTGCCACCATTTTGAAATGCCTATAAATAGGCATGGTCTCTTGGTTTTTGAGATCATTCCGAAAATTATATTTGTTCAATTTTCATTCTCTTGTTGAGAGTATCAGAGATTTTCTTACAGGGGGTTTGAGAGAGAAAGATTTAGTGGGTTGTACAAAGGATTAAGGGCTTAGGTTTGGGATTTAAACTTGAGTGATGAGGCTTATACCATTATATCCATTTTTCCTTAATAGTAAAAAAAAAAAGAGATCGGATCACGTCTCGTGGACGTAGGCAAAGCAATTTTGTCGAACCATGTAAATCTTGGTATTGTGAGTTGTGCTTTAATTTTCTTTATTCTGTTTATTTATTTTCTTGTCGTTGTACTGACCAAGATGCTACAAAGTTAATTCTCAACAAATGATATCAGAGCCTCAGGTTCGTTTTGGGAGGATTGCAATTAAGAACAAGTGCACATAGTTCTTAATTATCGACGCTCAGTACAATGATGCGAAAAGGCATCTTGATGGGAAAATTTGAGGTGGAGCCCTTTAATGGGAAAAATAACTTTAGTCGGTGGTAAAGCACGATAAAGACATCTTGGTGTAACAAGGATTGCCCAAAGTAATACTCAAGAAACTAGTGGAGATGAAAAATGAAAACTAGGAGGAACTTGAGATGGAATTTGTGAGTATCATTCATTTATCTCTTGCACCAAAGGTAAAATATAATTTTTTGAATGAAACTTCTGCTTCAGATTTATAGGAAAAATTGAAAAAAATTTATATGTCAAAATCTCTTACAAACAAATTATTTCTGAATAAACAATCATATCAATTGCGAATGGTAGAAGAAACAAATATTGTTGATCATCTCAACCATTTTAATAAAATTGTTACTCAACTTTCTAGTGCTGAGGTTAAAATTATAGAGGAGGATAAAGTTATTCTTCTCTTGTCTTCTCTTCCATCTTCTTTTGACACACTTTTGATTGGGAAAGACATTCTCAGGATTGATGAGGTGATGACGGCTATTTTGGAGACTGAGACACTTTGAAAAGCCAGGAAATGATTCCCAATCATAAGAGTTGATGGTCAATGGTGAACCAAGCTAGCAACGAGGAAGAAGTAAAAACAAAGGCTCTGAAAACAAAGAGAGGTTGCGCTGAAAATCAAAAGGAAAAAGTGGAAGCAAAATCAAGTGTTACTACTGCCACAAGGGATTACTATCAAAGAAAGCGAGATCTGAAGGACAAAGAGAAATTCACGAATTCAGATCAAGCAGGCATTGCACAAGATGGTTTAGACGGTAGTGGTGATTTATTATCAGTCACCATAGGTATGAATTATCTTGCTGACAAATGAATATTGAATTCTGGATGTTCTTATCATATGTGTCCGTATAGGGAATGATTTGATACTTATAAACCCTATAATAGAGGAACTGTTCTAATGGGTAATGATGCAGTTTGTAGTACCATTGGGATTGAGACCATTAAAATTAAAATGTTTGATGGTATGGTGAGAACACTGAGGTGATGTACACTTAAATCAAATGGTTTATTTTTACAGCAACGGGTGGGGTCCTAAAAGTTATTAAGGGGGTCATGGTTGTCACAAAAAGAAAACGATAGGATAACTTGTATACATTGGTAGGAAAAAAAAGTATACATTAGTAAGGAATACTGTCACAAGTGAAGCAACTGTGAAAACTCCGTTGGATCCATGTACTGATGACACTACTTTGTGGCAATTACGCCTTGGCCATATGAGTGAGAAATTATTGTAGAAACTTCACAGACGAAAGCTGTTTGATGGAGTAAAAATTTGTAAATTTAATTTTTGCAAATATTTCTTGTGTGGTAAACAGTGCAGGGTAAGCTTCAAGACCAGGAATCATACAAGCAAAGATGTGCTGGAATACATACACTCAGATATATGGGGACCCGTGTCAGTTCAATCCAAAGGTGGAGCAATATATTTTGTGTCATTTATTGATGACTTCTCCAGGAAAGTATGAGTCTACTTCATGAAACAAAAAATGAAGTCTTCAACAAATTCAAACAGTGGAAAGCTGAAGTTGAAAAGCAAATAGATAAGCAGGTCAAGTACCTACGGATGGACAATGACATGGAATATAAACTCTGGGAATTCAGGAAGTTTTGTCAGACAGAAAGGATCACTTGATATTATACTGCAGTAGGTGGGTCATAACAAAATAGTGTAGCGGAAAGAAGGAACATAACCCTTTTAGAAAAAGCAAGATGTATGAAACTTCTTGTAGGTTTGTCAAAATCATTTTGGGTTAAGGCTGTTAACATGACATGTTATATTGTTAACAATTCACCGTGTTCGGCTATTGATGCAAAAAACCCTAGGGAGGTGTGGATAGGTAAACTAGTTAATTATTTTAATTTAAGAATATTTGGTTGTCCTGCCTATGTTCACGTGTAAGAGCAGCAACGATCAAAGTTAGACTCAAAGTCCAAATGGTGTATAATTATTGGCTACAAAAAGGTGTGACAGGTTACAAACTTTTGCATCCAATTACACGGAAAGACTGTAATCAGCAGCGATGTTGTCTTCAATGAAAAGCATATGCTAAACTTAAACAAGGAAGATGTTGATAAGCAGGTAGGGACTCATGCAGAAAAATTCTTAGTCCAGATAAAGCCAGATGAAACACAACGGCCCAGTGAAGAGGATGATGTACCAATGTCTTCTCAAGAAGATACATTTGGTGGTGATGACGAGCAGCAATAATCCACAACTTTAGCTGCACAAAGAGAGAAAAGAACACATAAGGCACAAGTTAGGTATGGTTTTGAGGATATGATTTCTTTTACATTGGTTGTTGTTAATTGAGATCCATCTTCTTTACAGGAGGCTGTCAAAAAGTGGATGATAGCAACGGAGGATGGGAAGGAGTCTTTACACAAAAACAACACTTGTGAGCTTGTTCAAAAACCCAAGGGGCGAAAGATGATTGGTTGCATATGGATATATCGAAAAAAGGAAACTACATCAGAAAATGAAGGATAAAAATTTAAAGCTCGTCTTGTAGCAAAAAGGTACAGGCAAGTCGAAGGGATTGACTACATTGAAATTTTTTATCTTGTTGTAAAGCATTCTTCTATTCATGTTATGTTAACTATGGTAGCTATAATTGACATTGTGTTGCAGCAACTTGATGTCAAGATAGTGTTCCTTTACAGAGAATTTGAAGAGGAAATATATATGGAGCAACTAGAAAGATTCAAGGTGCAAGGTAAAGTGTTTCTTTACGGGTTGAAACAGTCTCCTAGGCAATGTTATAGGAGATTTGATTCTTTTATGGTGCATGTTGGCTACATGAGAAGCAATTATGATAGTTGTATTTATTACAAGCTGCTTGAACATAGTTCTTTTTATTAATCTGATGTTTTATATTGATGACATGTTAATTGGTTCAAATAACATGCATGAGGTAGATTTGTTAAAGTCCAGATTATGGAACGAGTTTGACATGAAGGATCTAGGTGCTGCTAAAAAGATCTTTGGCATGAAAATCTGAAAGGACAAAGGAAAAGGAAAACTATGGGTTTCATAGAAGAAATATGTGGAGAATGTGCTAGAGAGGTTTAATATGGTTAGTTCAAAGTCGGTCAATATACCTCTAGCTAACCACTTTAAATTTTCTACTATATTATGTCCATCTACAGGTGATGAGGTGGAGGAAATGTCACGAGTTTCATATGCTAGTGTAGTGGGAAGCTTAATGTATGTCATGGTTTGCAGTCGACCAGATATCTCACATGTGGTCATTGTAGTAAGTAAATACATGAACAATCCGGGAAAAAAGCACTAGAATGCAGTTAAATGGATTTTCAAGTACTTGAGAGGTACGGTGGATTTTGGCATCTTGTATTAGAGACAAGATGAGACAGGACAGGTTGTGGGCTATGTAGATTTAGACTATGTAGGTGATTTGGACAAGCGAAAGGTCTACTACAGACTATATTTTCACTCTTGCAGGTGGACTTATCAGTTGGAAAGCTATGCTTCAATTGATCCCTGCTTTATCCACAATTGAAGCGAAGTATATGGCAATGGTGGAAGCTACCAAGGAGACTTTGTGGTTGACATAATTGGTTAAGGAATTAGGATTGTAGTAAGAAAGTTTGAAGTTGTATTGTGACAGTCAAAGTGCTATTCACTTAGCAAAAATCAAGCTTATCATGTCAGGACAAAACACATCGACATGAGGTCAGAGAATGGGTGGAAGATGACAAGATAAGTTTGATGAAAGTACACATAGAGAATAATACAACAAATATATTGACAAAGTCAATGACTACACAGAAGTTCAAGCAGTCATGGACTTGATCAATCTTTTGCACTGTTAAAGATTGACGAGGCATCCCAAGGCGTGGGGATAGGCATCTCACATTGAGATGCGGGCCTAAATTTTCAGGTAAAGGTTATGAAATTTTTGCCAAGGTAGAGATTTGTTGGTAGTGGCTCAAATTTTTGTTTTGATTGTTAAGTGATATCATTGTTAAAAAGACCTACTTTTTATTGGTTATGTGACATCATTGTTAAAAAGACCTATTTTAATTGGTTATATGATGTTATTGCTAAAAGTTTATTGGAGGATATAAATTGAGTAATTTTGTTTCTTGAATGAGATGAGAGTTTCTTTGTAATTTATTAGATGATGTCATTGCTAAAATTTTATTGAATGATACAAGTAAAACAATCAAGTACATTGCTTACATGCAAAGGAATTCATCTGTCACCACTTTGAGATGCCTACAAATAAGCATGGGCCTCTTGGTTTTTTAGATCATCTCGTAAATTATATTTGTTCAATTTTTATTCTCTTGTTGAGAGTATGAGAGATTTTTTTTACTAGGAGTTTGAGATGGTAAGATTGAGTGGATTGTATAAATGGTTAAGGGCATGAATTTGGGATTTAAACTTGAGTGGTGAAGCTTGTACAATTATACCTATCTTCTCTCAATAGTAAAGAAAGGAGATCGGATCACGTCTCGTGGATGTAGATAAAACAATTTTATCAAACCACATAAATCTTGATGTTGTGAATTACGTTTTGATTTTCTTTATTCTGCTCATTTATTTTCTTGTCGTTATACTAACCAAATTGTTGCGAAGTTAATTCCCAACGGTTTAAACGAATTCAGATATGAATTTTTAATAATTATTTTCATTTTGTTTCCCTATCTGGTTTTCCTCTTGCTTTTACTTCAATTTTTCATTTTTCCTCCTATTTTTAGTTCATTATCCAAATGTTTATTGTTAATTTTTTGGTGTACATGTATTTTTTTTTGGGTAATCTGATCAAATCGAATTTTTGGATTGGGTATTCAAAAATTAATAGATTCAAACATGGATTAATTTTTTAAATTCATAAGATAATCGAACTGAATTGAATCAACAAACATTTATTTGGATTCAGATTTGGATATATGATAATTCGGTTCATACCTAATTCGTTGACAAGCCTACTTACCGGTGTTTAAATTATGTAAACTTAGAGATTGTCCCATTTTCTTCCAATTCTCCTTAAACGAAAGTTAAGTTAAAAAAAATAAAAAAATTAGAAGCAGTTGGAAACAAAATCTTATGGACTTCTTGA
Source organism: Ilex paraguariensis (assembly GCA_963454935.2). Taxonomy (NCBI): domain Eukaryota; kingdom Viridiplantae; phylum Streptophyta; class Magnoliopsida; order Aquifoliales; family Aquifoliaceae; genus Ilex; species Ilex paraguariensis. The sequence continues at coordinate 84,137 of CAUOFW020006303.1, read as the reverse complement.
TTTGTTTAGGCAAAAACTTGAATGCAATGAAAATTAGTTTAAGGGTTATATTAAGCCAACGAAAATTGAGAGGTATTAAACACCGAGACACAATGCCGGTGATCTATGAGATATTTACCCTTTATTGTTTGGTAATTTGTGCTCTAAAGTTGGCCAATAATTTCCAAACATGCAAGCTGCTGCTTTTTTTTTCGTTGCCATAAGCCTATGCTCATTAGACCCAGTCAAAGGAAGTCAATCCAGTATGAGACACCAATGCTATGCTTCTCAAATCAAGCGACACAATTATCACCATTGAATGTTTACGAGGCTCATCTAGTATGAACCAAGAACATTTCATTTCTTGTTCTTCATATTAGATTGGATTGGTCAGTGTGTATTACCTTAAAATCCCCAGTACTATTTAATACTAATTCGCAGAAAGCGATCTAACACGAACAATTAAAAAATATTTGTACTGGAGTAGATTCAAATCCAATGTTCACCTGCCACTCTGTACCCTCCACAAAATTAAAAGGCTTAAAAAAGAACTATCATTTGGAAGGCATGCGGGTGGAAATACAATTTCATCAAAATGATAGATGTTAGAAAAAAAAAAAAAAAAATAGTCGAGGGGAAACCAGGGGCAGAAAAACAACTTATTTGTAAAGCGGCACAGCCACTAGCACACACTGAAGTGGCAGAATACGTCACGAGTCCTCTAGCACACGAGAAATTTCGCATTCAAAGCACGCAAAACATCATCCATGGCCCGCAGGGGCTGACAGAGCTGAAAGCCCAAAACTTGACAAGTCCCACGATGAGAGGTGGTTTGTTAAGCTCCCTTTATTTACAGCACCATGCACATGATCACTGCAACCAATCCGATTGTTAGGGTTGAGGCAACATTTTAATGGCGTTCACTATTTTGTGGGATTTGCTTCACCGAAGCCATCATCTCACACTCGATTTTCGCTGGGCACGTTATTCCCATATCCTAACTGACGTAATCCTCTGTTCTTGTGGTGGGTGGAAGCAATTTGTTTAGCTTCATGTCTCTCCCAATGATCAGTGCAATTCCATTTCTTCGTGTACAGGCAGTCACTACATTATCTCAGGGTTGCCACTTCCACCACCCCCGGTGCAACCAAATTCACATCTCAACACAATTCACTACAGCTATAAATTAAAATAACGATTGCAATCATCCAGGAAGATCATTACGACATTTGTCAGGAGATCAGCAATGAGAAGGGTAAAGTTACTAGGTCAATCTTTGTGGTTTGTGCCTGAGAAGAGAAATGAAGGGAAGTGATGAAATAATAATGCTTCAAGACATCCTCCGTAAGAGTAGGAACCTAAAGCATGCGTAATTAGACTGTTCGATCAGCACAAACTAAAAACTTCACAGAGCCCCAATTTTCTGTTTATGAAAATCTCTCCACCTCTTCCCTTCTTTACTCTTCCTCATGTGTACCCATGAAGAGAACCAAGTGCAGGAAATCGAGGCATGGCAAAAGAAAACAAAAACACTAGTTTCCAGATATAAATGCCAGTTAGTTTATCCCAAAAGCAATCCCTCCCAAAAAAAAAAAAAAATACGCAAAAACATTAGTGTTGAATACATCAGCAATGGTCAGGAAGAAGAGGAGCTGTCTGGAATAGAAAGGGCCAAAGGGAAGAGAAGTCAATAAGCTACACATAACATAACAAACATGAACTAGTGACTCACTCAGAATAAAGTGGTTATGCAACTTTTTTGATAACAATACCAAGTGAAGGTGCAGGCATGTGCTAGACATGCAAGCAGATCCACAAAATGTGTCACACTCAGCCCGAGCTAGCATTAAAAAAATGCAATTGGAAATGGTACACTCACCTGAAAATTTCAACCTACCTTAGCAGCAATTTGGAGACTATCCACTTGCCTCTATAAAAACATTCACAGCAAATCAATCTCAATCTTAAGAATTAAACCCCACCAGGAAGTAGAAGATAAAAGAGAGGATAACATGAGTATTGCTAAGAGTTAGTGAACAACCTACCTCTTAAGTCTCCAGTTTGAGAACAATCTGGCGAACGGAACATAATAAAATCACTCCGACCACAATATTTTAGTACATAAATTGCTCAGCTAAACTTCAATATGGCCGTGAACGGTTTCCGCTATGATAATGCCTATCTGGGCCGGAACCTCCACCGTCTCTGTAATTATCTCTACGTCCACCACCACCACCATAGCCACCTCTACCACCGCCCCTGCAGCAGAAATTGTCATCAATTATGCAGCGCCTAATATGTAAAAAATTTGCAACAACCTCAAATAAAGTGCCTCGACTCATACAAAGAATGAACATCCTCAACAGCTACCAGCAAAGATACATGAATTCGAAAACAAATCATGTGTTGTAAAACAACATATTAATGAACCGTATTGCATACAAAAGCTCTTATAATATAACTACACACAGAAGCAAAATCATGCAAACAATAGCCAGCAAACCTCTAACCCAAAAGAAAGAAGCACACATAGGGCAAAAGAAGTAAGAACGGAATCATCATCTCATTGAACAAAGATAACTACTCCCAAGTAATGACACACCATACAAAGCTGTGGGATGAATTAAGATCAACAGGTAGTCGAATCCCAAAGCAAAGACAATAGTTTCATTAAAATGTATTGCATAGTATATGCTTGGTAAACCCACCAGCACAAATCCTGATCAGCTATTATCAATCTCTATAATGCATATTTTGGAAAAGCTAATAAACTATACATTCAAACATGAATCGGCCTCAAGTTACTGCAAACACCAGTCAAAAGGGAGAGCACTTTCATGTTGTAAGACTAAACAATCACTCATGTGACCTATGAAGCACGGATACAAATATGAGATACAGATACGATATGAATACGGTGATACAGTAACACCTAAAAAATATGATATGAGAACGATTAGAATACGTCTATAAAATATATTTTTTTAAAATTGTATTATTATATTTAATATGATAATAATGATTTATAAAGTGAATCACACAATAACTAACCATTCTATCATTTAGAAATCATATATTCATAATTTTTTTTTTTCTTTTTACAAATAAGGGCCAAAACATACTTGTTCTGGTGCCCCTATTTTTTTAAAAATAATTCAAATAACATTCCGATGTATCCCCAACTTATACTCTGCGTATCCTGATGTATCTAAAATTCAAATTTATTTTTTTTAATTTTAGGATACTACCTAGCCATATCGCATATCCGATCATATCGGACGCGTATCCGTATCCAAAAAAGTATCCGATCCAGATATTTTGACCCTTTTGAAGTATTCGTGCTTTACAGGGTAAGCATGCAGACACAGAAAGAAGAGAAGGGTGTATGCATGACAACATGGCAAAACCAAATCTCAACAGGAGGCACCAAATCACCCTTCCACATTCAACAAAAAACAAACTTCATATAGTGAATTTACCTAGTATACCCAACATTTATGGTGGTATTAACAATTTAAAAAAATTCTATTATGCCTTGACATAATCTCCCCCCCCCCCAAAAAAAAAAAAAAAAAAAAACCCAAAAAAAGAGCCCCCATAAAAAGGGAAAAAAGATTAGAAGTTTGACAACATGCAAACTCAGTTTCTTAGACCATCTTTGTAAATGCATTTTAGAGGTTAAACATTAATTAACATGGGAGTTAAATAAGATTGAAATGCAATTAGCAAATTTTCAAAGCTTGGACAATATCAACATCCCAAAAAATTCATGGACATATACACCAGTACATAACAATAACCTCAAACAAAGATATAGGATAATCTTAAAAAGGAGCATTTGACACCTCTCCAAGAGGGTGTAGAGACAACCTTATATGCAATTCTACTGATTTATTTACACTTCTAGAAGTTCAACAAGATGAAAACATAAAAGTTATGCTTGGTTCTAACAAAGGATGATCAGCTACAAGTCACCATATCTATTAACTACGAGCTACGTACATCGGTATTTAGAAGTACTTAAACAGTGGCTAATTTGACACGCTTGCAAGTGCAATAAACAGTATATATAAAATAAAAAAAGCACAGTAAATAGGCATTAACAGCAATCTACACACACATCAAATGATCTTCACCCTGACACGAAGAGAGTGACAGTCACTGAACTTCTAAAATAAGAATTAAAAGAAACTAAGATACAGAATTGAGATAAGGAACTACCTAGAGTTGTATGCAGGAGGTGCCTTTGGAGCAGACTTCTCGGCCATCGCAACAGTGATTGTATACCCTCTAAAGTCATGATCTGAAAACATAGAATGCAGGCAATAGCCCGTCAAAACCTGACAGTCTAAACCTCAAAAACAGAACCTTAAATCAGAACGTACTGTTATAGAAACCGCCAGCAGAATGTGCTGCAGATGGATCTTCGTAAGACAAAACTGCATCTCCTTTATTGTTTCCCTGCTCATCTGTGTATATTTTTATGTTATAGGGCCATTGGTCCTTATAGCCTCGCTTCTGCTTGATTCTGGCAACCTAATTAAACAGAAAGGGTGGGCATTAGTGCCCCTTACTGACCATCATTGAGACCTTGAAACACGAAAAACATTCCTAGGCAATGACCCTTGAAACGAGACAGAAAGAACCTAATGCAGATAAAAAGACGCATAATTTCTCCCAAAGAACTAATGGACACTAAATAAAATACGGTCAAGCCATGGAAAAATAAATTTTGAACACATACAGTGCAAGGGGCAAAAATAAAGAATTGCAAATTACTTGTCCGATGCCACCAAAGAGTTCCCTCAATTCTTCAGTAGTCACATCTGGAGGCAAATTTGAGATGTAAATTCTAGAGTTGTCGCATGTATCTCCACAATTCTCATCACATTGCGTCACCTTTACTGGATCCTCTGCAGGGACACTACTATAACCACCCACAGGGTTTCGTGCCCCACCGCCGTACCCACCATCATAACCACCTGTTGGGCCACTCCGACCACCACCACGAGCATCGGGTGGAGCATCACCACCATAACCAGCCGGAGCACCATATGATGGAGGATATGAAGTAGGTCCACCAGTATAGCTTGTTGGTGGAGGAACGCTATCGGTTGCATAATTAGGATTGCCACCATATGCGTTAGGAGGAGGTGGGTAGTTGCCACCAGCCCCCCCATAAGATGAGGGAGCAACTGGAGGACCCTGACCGAAACCCCCATTATCTCTTCCTTTACTATCATAATTACGCCCTCTACCGCCTCCACTGCTTCCACTTTCATAATTACCACCTCTACCGCCTCCACCGCTTCCACTGTCATAATTACCACCTCTACCGCCTCCACCGCTTCCACTATCATAATTACTGCTTCTATCCCCTCGATTATTGCCATATTGCCGGTCACTTCCACCTCTGTTGTAATTGCCACCGCCACTGCTGCCACGGTCAACAGCACCGGCAGGAGCAGCTTCACCACATTTGTTACATTCAACTCTTCTTGCGAAATTCAAATTGCCACAGCTACAACATATACAGCAGTTTCAATAATAACCAACCATGAAAGGAAGACAACAACCCCCCCTTGATTCTATCAATCTCAACAAAAACAATCACTGTCAAAGATTTTCCCCACATAGAGTATTAATTTGCAGGAAAAGACATAGCAATGCATCAAGCTGGTTGATTCACTATAACACCGATCTGTGATATTCATAATAAAATAAAATTTCCTCAGAAAGAATAGCAACCAAAAGAATATTTTTCTGTTGGAAAAAAATGCAGGCACAATCTCCAATGAAACAAACACAATGTTTGGGAAATTCAAATTGTGACAGTTACAACATATAGAGCAATTTCAGCTTTGGGAAAATTGTTGAGCTGATAAGCGAATCAGCTCTTCTTACCAAAATCAAATTATCACAGCTACAACATATAAAGCAGTTTCAATAACAAGGACCGAAGTGCATTTTAGTCCTTTTGTCTCAAGAAAAACAACCACGATCAAATATTTTCCCCAAAGAGAGCATTAATATGCGTCAAAGACACGGCACTACATCAAGCTGACTGATTCAATATTCAAAAGATATGTAATATTAACAATAAAACCAAAACAAAAACTCAAAATATTTCCCAAAACAATCTCCAATGAAACAAGCACAACTTTGGTGAAAATTTTCTGCTGATACACTCACGCAAGCTATATAAACGTAACAAATCCCAATAAAAGAAAGTAACCCCAAAAAATAGCACATCCACAGGGGAAAAAGGTATTACCCAGGGTTAGGGCAGCGCCAATCGCCTTCTCTGCCGCTTCCTCCGCCGCGACCCCCTCCTCGACCACCATCTCTACCGCGACCACCACGGTCTCCTCCTTGATATCCACCACCGCCACCTGTTAATCAAAGACGAATGGAGGCGAGAAATTATATATACAAGCATACAGATATATGCAAATCGATAAAAACCCCTAGCTTATTTACTCATTCTTATTATTGATAATTCAGACCACAGGGGAGAAAATAGTAGAAATAAAACAAACCACCTCGATCCTGTGAATTACCACCATATCCTCCACCTCCTCCTCTGCTGCCACCGCCACCTCGACCGCCATAGCCTCCACCACCGCCTCTACCTCCATAACCACCACCACCGCCTCCGTATCCTCCAGCGCCACCACCATATCCACCGTCGCCGCTGCCTCCGTAGCCTCCGCCAACAGGCGGTGGAGCAGATCCGTCGCCTTCGTAGCTGTACGTACCAGACATGTTCAAGGGCTCCTAGGGTTTCCTCGTCAATCTAAGAGAGAGAGAGAGACTATAGCGTAAGGACTCGTGTCGATTAGGGCATTTTTGTATCTCTTATATAACCCGACCCAATTTCGAGATAAGGCCTTCCCTTTCCGAATTGCCAGAAAAAAGCCCACCTAATCGCTTACGCAATAAATCCGTTTTGTGGCGGTTCTTAATAATCAGTTTCATACGTTAGAAAGAAAAATAAAATGATTGAAGGTGAGAGTAATAAATTTTTTATCTTTCGACAAATTATTTCTTCACTCTTTTATCTTTAGTAAGAATAATGAAAAGTAGAAAAATTTAATTTTTTTGTATTTAATAAGATGATTTTTTTTTAATTTTTAATTTTTTTAAAATAATATATAATTTATAAATACAATATATATATATATTAAATGATATATAGACAAATCTATAATATAATATACGGTAGGTTTTAATAAACTCATTTAATGGTTTCAAATAAATTCATTTAACGGTTATCAATATCATTTTCAAAACCTTTCACATTACACCGTACCTTCAAACATAGATTACTCCTAGTAACATACATTTCAAAACATATTATTAATTTTTCATCAATTTTTCTTCCCAATTTTAGATAGATTGATTTTGGTGATTTGGATTAAAAACTAATTTATCCACTTTTTCATCATTCTTTACCAAATATAATATTATATTTATCCTTGGAATGAAAACTAAAACATGAGAAATTTGGGAGTCGGTCCACTTTTCAAAATTTATTTGTTCATTTAAATATTTTATTTGAGAATAAGTTTATTTTGTCTATACTATAAAATATCAGTATTCTTGAAAAACATTTTTTTCCATCTTTACCCTCTAATACAATTATCTCATTCTTATCCTTTTGAATTAAATTTTAAACTACACCCTAATCATCACCTGATTACTTCTCACCCGTTAGTCTCTGCCTCTCCTCTTTTTCAGTTTTCACCCATCAGTCTTTCTCTCTCTCCTCTGCTTAAGTCCTAACCTTTCATATCCTTATAGGATATTTTAGGTTTGCGTTAGTTATATTCACATAGCCGAAATACTCCATTCTTCATTTACAACGTTGTTCCCCGATCAAAGGCGACGACAACGAGCAAGAATAGTAACGACCAGCGATGGCAGCAAAGGCATTGTTCTCTCTCATGTATTCTATCTTTCTCTACCTCTTTTTATTCTACAATACCTCATCCACCCCTTTCCTCCCAACCATCAACCAAGTTATCACCACAACCCCACTACCATTGTCGTTACCCCTGTTTATTTTAGCTAACACCACAGCCCAAGCCCCACTGCCACCAACCATCGTCACACCAAAACCTTAGCCAATTAAATCCTAATTCAACCCCACTGTTGGACCACCATTACCCTACCATGGCACACTAGGTGTTCAATAAAATGTGTTTAAGGTGTTTGATGATAAGACAAACATTTATATGGGATCATAATTGATAATCAGTTTAGAATATGCAGTTGTATTTTTTCTTACCTCATTTTTTGTGCAATAAAGATAACGATTGAGAATTTTGAGCATCCTAATGTTGAAGGATGATGAGGAACTATTGAAGGTACTTAGTGGTGCTTGGAAAAAGGTGATGCCCATGACAGGAGAGAATTAGAAGGTAACGATTTTGTCCCACTTGATATTCAATTCTAATTTTATTAGCTAAGCAAGGCAGGTTTTCAATTGACTCTAAAGAGAGCTAGTGGTTGATTTTAGACAGCACACACACACACAAAAAAAAAAACACCCACATCTTTAGGGGTCTCTATCCATTATCAACGGATCTCTTCTATATCTACAATTTTCACTTCCTCTCTTGTTTGAAAATTTTGAAAAATAGAAGAGAAAAATGGAAAATTGGATGATTTTATGTTTTGAAACAATTGACTATCTGTTTATTTCTATAATTTTCATTTCCTCTCCCTATACTTTTCTCCTAGACAACATCTCATTTACATAAACAAATTTGGCACAACCATGAGAAAAGAGAAATGAAAATAGCAGCCAAAGAATTGAGGTAACATTAGAATCACTATCATCTTTAATTGTTACTACTCGTTTGCCTCCTATCTCTAATAACTCTCAGGTTATTACTTTGCTTAGTGCATATAGTCTCTTCAATATATATTACTTCCCACTTGGTTTAGAGAAAACCAAGAAAAACATAATTCAAACAAAAGGTTCAATCATGCCTAATAAAAATCCATTTAAGACAATCAAGTTCTACTAACTTTGTTTTTGTTGTAAGCTATTAATTAAAAGAGTTCAAGCCATTCATTACAATTCATTTCTTTCATTCTTGTTTAATTAGTGATTTGATTTGCATAGAGGAGGAAAATTTAAATTCAATTCTTGGTAGCTTTGGGCCATAAAATTTATTATCGAAGTAGTTGCAATTAAATGTCAATAGTTTGGAGAAGATGAATGAGTAGTTTCCAATGTTTTTGATATTTTCAAGTGAATAAAATTATATGTCCTGTCATTCCCAACCATAGACCCAGCGATTGCTATGCCATTTTTCGCCCAGGTTACCAGCACTAAGTTTTACAAATTTCATTTTAAAGGAATGAACACAAGTTATTCATCAATTAAAAACTATGTTCTTCAGCTTGATGTTGATGTGTTAGGGCTCAATTTGAGTTCCATCAAAGCAGAATTCCAAAGATCTTACCTCGCACTAGGTTGTTCGTTAACCCAATAGCTTGATTTATATTGATTTAGTTATGACTTTTGAATATATCTTTTGGTTCTACAAATCGTTTGAACTGTGTTAAATAATTTCAAGGTTGAATTTAGATTTGTTGGGACTTTGGTTCTGCAAATGAGTTTAACTTTTGATTAGGTATGTTTTCTTTCCCTTTTTTCATGTGTTTTTTTGGGTTAATAAAAATAATATAAATTTGTTGGAGAATTGTTTTGTGTTGAGGAATTGGGTATAGTTCTATGAATATCATTGTGAGGAGGAACTGTTGAATCCTCTTGATGTTTGTCCTTTTGAAAACTAATTTAACACAATATCATTGCTTATTCTTGTGGATTCTTCTTTTTATACAATATTTTAAAATGCCCTACATGTCTTACTGACATCAATGATTGCAACTTGAAGCAATGAACATAAAGAGTGTGTATGCACGTGTATCACATCATTTGCATATCCAAATGGACTGTGAGCTGGATTGTGATTATTTATGCATGGTGAAAATTTGAGGTTAATTTGGGTTAGATTTTGTCTATGAGATTATGTTGGTGTTAATTTTTTTTGTTTGTTTGCATGTTTTTTGTTTTTGTGTTAGTTAAGGGTTTCTATGTTTGAAATTAATGTTTAGTTACATGAAAATGGAAGAGAAGAAGAGAAATTGAGTATTTTGTGTCTTAGTTTGAGTTGAAAAGAATGGCAGGCACTATCTTATGGAGTTTAGTTCAACTATTTTGATTAGTGCTAGTTAAATTTTCAAATCTTGGAATTAAATATTTTACTTTTAGTTTTGTACTCTTACTGATTTTTTTGGGCATCTAACAGAGATTATGTGTTTTGAGCTTTATGTGAAAATCATCCATTTATTTGCATTTTGAAAATCTCTTTTGTTTTATACCAACCAAAAAGAGGTATATAATTTCATAGCCAAAAATTTTAAAAACTCTACTTTATTGAGCTTAGTTCAACTATTTCACATTGTGGGGGTCATCTTTTCTAACATTGGTGCTAATCGAAATTCTAAATTTTTATTTTTTTTATAATTCTTTTTGCCTTTTTGGCAACCAGTAAGAGGTTTATGATTTTTTGTTGCGGTTTGAGACTCTAAATTTTATTTTGATCTTTTATCATGCTGCTTTGGATAAAGAGAAGATCAAAGGGAAAAATTAAGCTAGATGAGGAACAAGGTCTTTACCAAGGTTTAGGTAGTCAAGTTTTTTTTTCCTTATGATGTTATTGTAGAAAGAATTCTAAGGTGGCACGTTGGGTATCATATTTTTCATTTTTTCAATCATTTTACGATGGCTCTTAAATTTTTATTTGATTCCGTCTAGCATTATGTTACTAAGATTTTCAATAGTGTGTATTGTGTTAATCTGGAGCCTTGAATGGGTTAGATAATTTGGCATTTGATTATTTCTTCTTCTTCTTCTTCTAGGAATCATACTGAGCACGTATACCCAGTGAAACAAACTTATACTTTTTTGTTTGTTTGAAAAATCAACATATTTGTTTAGTTGAGACACTATACTAGTGTTCTCATCGATCCAGTCCTAAAATGTATAATTTGAAATGTGGACTTTTACAAGAATCACTTATAGGTTTATTGTTTCTCTTAATGCCGATTCTTAGAGTTCATTTTGTTGTCAAGTATTCAGAAACTTGAGAATTATCTCTGGGAATTGAAAATATTTTGTGCTTTTTATCCTTAATTGTTACACATTATTCAGATAGAAAAATTATTTTTGGTGTCTACTAAAATAGCATGTAGTTTAGTGTTGAATTGGGTCTTCCTTGGTTAAAAGCCATATTATTTTTTTCCATTAGACAAAAAAATTGCAAATAAAGGTTAACTGGTGGAGTCAAAAAGTGAATTAGCATTGAAATGGATAATTTGAGATGGTTGGCAGGAGAAAATGAAAATAGTATTAGGTATGTACATGAAGCTCTTTACATTGTTCTTGTCACGCTCCGAATTTCCACAAACCCGAGGAGTGAGTGAAAATGGAAAAGAAAAGTAAATGAAAGGTCATTAGGTTGGATAAATTAGTTTCTCATTCATTTTCCATGTTTTTCCAAAGTTTTTCAAGCCACTTTTCTTCCATTTTTAGCCTATTTTTTAAGGTTTCTAAACCCCCCCCCTTTTGACATCTTTTCCACCTATTTAAAAGGTGTTTTACACACTTAACAAGTCTTTTAATTTTTCATAAAATTCTGACATAACCTCCTTTGTTTCCAAGCCTTTTTCCCACCTAATATTCACAATATTTCATATGCATAATTATATCACAATCCACCCTTACTCGGTGGCCATAACCCATGTAAATTAAACATACATCTCTTATTCTCAACATATACATCTAATTGCCCCAATATACACATATGATACTCATTAAATAAAGACATCACAAATATCAATTGAGTTTACACTCTTACACATTAAAATGGTCCAAGACCTTTAATCCACTACTTTTTCAAACTAGTCATTTAGGCTTATGCCCATACATACAAAATATGTCCAATGGCCAAATATACATTCAAGTCTCTTTCCTCTCCTTCCTCTAAGACTTCCTCAAGTCTCAAGTACCGGGAGCCTCATCTATAATATGATATCCCATGAATGGGTCTGCTCAACTGCTGGTATGATAAAGTGCTAATGCTAGGAACAAATTTAAGGCATAACATGCACAAGTGTACATTTTTAAAAGCTATAATCTCATAATCTCTCAATGCTATGCAATGTCAATATGGATGACACACCCATGCAACTCTATGCCACCATGTCTCGGTTCACGGTCCGCCCCCGTCAGCCCGCGAGAATTATCATTGGCCAGATTTTGGGTTTTTTACCACAGGATCTACACCCTTATAATGCATAGCACCAAGTGCTCAACTCACACTATGTTCTAAGGATTTATGTATGCTAAGATGTCATGATTTTTCTCAATGTAAATTCTATGAAATATTTTATCAAACACCTTATCTACATGAATGTGAAGCACCATGCAATGGATTAAACATATGATCAACCTTCATATTCTGTAACGCCCCAAAACCCACTTTGGACGACATTACTATCTATAAACCATTCACAACACGAGAGCAACTAAATAAATTCATCATTTAAGAACATTTCATTCATCACATATATCATTTACAATATTATCCTAAAATAATAGGTCAATCTATGACAATTACATGTCAAAAGAATTACATTTAAACTTAGCAGTTGAGTAACAAAATACTAGACTAGACATGATCGTCAATAAATTCCCTAGCCTAGTACAAAAAGAAAGTATAGTTCTAGAAGTCCACCTCGGGATCTACGAGCCCGTCTAGTGGAGCTTCCAAATGTGTCAGCTCCTTAATCCCAAGTTCTTCCTCTAGACCACAATCTGAAAAATATAGTTTATAGGGGGTGAGCACTAAACTCTGTAGCAATATTTCTCCCAAACTCGAACAAGGTTTATAAAAACATATAAAAACAGTCGGGTCACATTTCACATAGCATATATAAATTTTTGAAGAAGACAGGGACATTTGAAATAGATTTCAAGTTCATCCAATAGCAATAATTAAATGAACAGTAAAATAAATTTCCCAACAATAAACCTTTTCCAACCGTAATCCGTTTTCCACAAGTTCTTGTAGAATATCATACTTCCACAAACTCTTGTAGGAATCCAAGTCCAAACAATAACAATAATCCACAACTTGGATCCTTTCCAACAGTATGTATATCTATCTCAAGCATGATGTATGGCAATCACATGAATCAACACATCGAGAATATCCTGGCCCACACACACAAATCCCCGCAAAGATATCAAACTTTGGGAAGGGTGCCTACCGATGCATTGTCCCATACCAATGCACCGGCAATAACGAATCTAACTCAGGCATAGTATACTAATTCTCTGACACGACACCCATGAACTAATAGTGGTTTGGTCCTCGCAAGGCACCAACCCCACTATGAGTGGTAGGAAATATTCAAACCTGATCAGAGTAAGAACAACCACATCTACCTATTCTACGATACCCAGTCAATGGCCACCCATGATTATCCAAATACCTCTATGAGATACAATTAACCATAATTTCTCAACCAAAGTTCATAATTTCCAAAATTCTCAATTCTCACAATTTGTAATACAAGAAAACAATTTAATAAAATTAGCAAGAGATCATCACAACCTCATTTTATTACTCAACACAAAACACTTGAGTTTCGAAATCAAGAATAAAGAAAAAATCAAGAGAAAAATCAATTTATCTTGAAAACTAGATTTTTAAGTCAAGAAAAGAGATTTCATGGTTATCCCACCATAGATTTGTTTAAAACATGATAGTGTTTGAAGAATATCAAGAATCAATAATTTACTAACAAATAAATAAGATTTAGAGTCAAAATAATACATATAAGTAAACCCTAGCCTCAATGTAAGAGAATGAGAAGAAACCCCTACCTTGTAATCAAGAATTTCAAATCAAAAGTCCAAGCTTTGAAAGACCTTCTTCCTCCTTTTTCTTTCTCTCTTTATCTTCTCCTAGGGTTCTAAAAGGTGTGGGGTGAGAGTGAAATGAAAGAATGAGACAAATGGGGATTAGAATGGTGTTTTAAAACATAAAAATCTTGATTTTTTACTATTCGGCAAGCTTTAAATAAAGTGTACCAGTACGCAATACCGGTACTATTTAGCCCCTGGAGTTGGGCGTACCGGTACTGCGTACCAGTACGGTTTGACTGACAGATTTTTGCTCTAACTTCCATTGCAATTTTGGCCCATTTAGAGGTTGAATTGGAAAAGTTTTGTGAAATATATTTTTGTAACCCTAGAAGTCTAATATCTACTATCAAAAGTTCAGATCAAATGGACTTCAGAATAAAAAGTTATGACCAAAACACTAGACAGTGTCCAAAATCTTTTTTACCCAAATTCTCTCTAAAGTGTGCTTTAACTCCGGTATACTTCCTCACTTCTAATATACCCCATATTACTTCTCCCAAGGTTTCTCGACCTTCCAGATTCAATAAAAATCTTATTTTGACCTAAAAATGTTTTGAACTTACCTAACAACCTCTTCCAAGCTTAAATACTTTCGCAACTTAAACTTCACAATCAATTTACCTCCCAATAGTTATTTCTACCGTTATAATCTATGTGGTTCATTCTTACGTCATTACATATATTAGAATTACTAAACAATTATATCATTATATCAATATAAACATATGGGGGTTTACATATTCCTATGAAACATTTCATCAAACACCTTATCTACATAAATGTGAAGTATCATTTAATGGATTTAAACATATGATCAAGTTTCGTATTCATTACTTTCATAATTTCTCAAAAAAACTACAAATACACAAACTACCAACTCATGTAATAAATCATAATTCTCAAATCACAAGAGTTTCTCTACATGAACATAAGTAATAATATAATAATCTAACACATAAGCAATATACACCTTCACCATAGTAACAAATTGTCAAGAAACTTAAAGAATACAAAATTACTTAAATCACAAATTCTAAGTTTTTAAAGCAACTACCAACTAAATGATTTTCTAACATCAAGTAAACACTTAAATCATTTAATCAAGACATAGAAAGATAAGAAAACTTAAATCTATTCTCAATTTAGCAAAATATCATACCTAAAATGATTTTTCTCAAACCAAGGGAGTTGTGTTCTCGCTTCAAAGCCGAACCAAACAGTGAGAATATAACTCTTGTTGAGAGGAACAACTTCTTAGAAGGAAGTCTTGCAAGAATCTTGGCCTATGATTGAGTTTTGGTGGCTTGAAACTTGAAGAACCTAGAGTTTTTCTTCTATTTTCCTCCAAAAATGTGTATTGACCTTCTCAGCCCAAAAACACTGATATTTTTACACTAAAATGACTTTATTTATAGTGGAGGGCAAGGGTGCAAAAAGACCCTTTTGCCCTTGATGAATCCAGGACCCCGTTACACTACAACTTGTCCCGAAAATGCCTCAATTCGACATTTTATTTTAACCAAAGTTTTTAAAATTATTTTAAATGAAAATTTTCAAAAATATATATTTTCGCTAGTGGCCGGGTTTGGCTGATTCCACCTAGGCCTACCGGGATACCCTTTTTGTCTAATTTTTAAAACTATTTTTGTTTAGACTCAAATTCATACAATAGGTGTATTTTAACATTTTAAGCATTTTTCTATTCTATAACATACTCAAATTATGCCCCTAAATATGACTTATACCTAAATGATGCATATGTAGTGACCTACCAGCAAATGGTGCATTAACAGTGTCCTATCGGCAAAATTAAAAAATTTATCCTTACTTTTCAAATCTCTACAATTCTCAATATACCTGAATAATCCAAATTGTGAATAGATAGATGTATAGGTGGGTTGGTTTTTGTTGTTTAGGATATGTGATCAATTTGGAGACAAAAGATGAACTTAAGCTCTTGTAGTAGTTAGTATATAGAATTAAATGTATTGAACAAGATTTAGTACAAACAAGAACAATTGGTCATGATATTCTATTAACTAAAGAAAATGTATAGTTTAAGTGAGAATTTTGAATAGATTTCGAACTCTTGTTCTCTGCTCTCCGCTAATAAAGATAACTTTGATTTGTGCACCTTGTTTCTAAGTATCTATTGCATTTTATTATTTACTTACATCTAATTACAATTTGATTATTCTAGTTATTTCTTTGGTAGCAATTAGAGTATCATTTTCATTGTGTAATTTTATTATTCACTTGACATATTTTGTATAACAAATCATACTCAACAACCTTTGATACCAAGGTAGCTATGTTATTGTTCTTTCTTGAGTTCCATGTCTTTTTTTTTATTGTGAGGAAGAGATTGATGAGAGACTTCAAGAAACTAGATGGCATTATTGGACTGCCCTTTGACAATAATATTATGCTTTGGAATTCTGTCATTTTGTTAACAGAGTTGTGTATGTCGACATTTATTTTGAGTTCTTAAGATGAGATTTCCCACTCTAGAATTTGAGTGTTCTTATTGAAAGAGAATGTGGAGTGATTCATTATTTCGAGTCCCTTTGTTGTATGTTGATTGTATATTTAACCTACACAAGAGATCCAATGTCTTTTTTTTTTGTTTTTTTTTCATCATGAACAATATATGGGTTTAGTACCCTTCTTTCATATATAAATTTTCCTTTTTAATTTCACACCATTAGGATGTAAGGAACAATAATGTTTACCTTAACTTTTATACATATCTTATTCAACATGTTGGTTTTGTTGTCAAATATTGTACTTCTTTTCCATAAGAAGTCAAGGAAAATGTAGTGGTAAATAGTTTAGGATTCTCAGTTTCTAGATTAAGTGCAGGATAAATAATCAATGTGTAGGCTTTCTCACATGAGGAGTAAGTTTGGAACAATGACCAGTATGCAAACTTTTCACATCCAGATTCTATAAATTTTTTGTCATTTTCACCCACAAAGAACTGACAACTAATTAAGTGTATTGTTTCATGTAATCAACAAGTGTGACTCATACGTACAGGAAAAAAAAAAAAAACTAGTGTGACTCATAGTATCCATATTACTAAAGAGTTGACGCACCCAACCATATAAGGTAGCCAGTTGTAGCTTTTTTACTCTTGTTTTTTTCCCAGATGGGAGATAGTATTGATTGTCAAATAATGAAACAAAGTGTTTGTCATTCATATAAACACATGATCTTAAATAATGTTGTGGAAGATGGAGGAAGTTCATTTGCTTCGAGTAAGCGAAGTTTGAACAATTTTAGTTTAATAAGGACATGAAATGAATGTTCTAACAAAAAAAAAAGAGGCCTATTTGGAGAAGTTTTTCTTTTGAGAACGAAATAGAAAGAATGATCATTCTTGATAGCTTTCATCATACCAATGTCACTAAAAATTGGCAAAATAAGAAATCTGAAAATTATCAACCTCAAGTTGTGATAAGTGTCTTGGTTTGATAATAAGATGCATAACATTCCAACAAATTTTTTAAGGATGATTTAGTTGTTCCTATGTTAGATGACAAATACATAGCTAAAACCAACATAAGTATGTCAAAATAAACTCCAAGACCATGGAGAATAATTTGAATATGAAGATAAGAAATAAATTTTGCTGAAAATATTTCATGACCAAGAGTAAATAGTTAGTACAGATTATAGGAAAAAAGATAAATTTTGGAAGATCCTACAATTGAAAATTACAAACTTATAAGTTGAACATAAATTTTCATGTCAAGGAACTCTACACAATCATAAATAATTGAGTTAAAATTTGGTTTCCACCTCATGAATTTTCCTAAAACTATATAATCCTCCACTTCCACTTCATTGTGCTATGTGATAATCTAGGCACACTCTTTTTTAAATCATTTTTCATATAAAAATATATGATAGCCCAGTGATTTACGTAACAATAATGACGTGCGTATCCTTCACGATTTGTTAAATTTCTCTTTACAATTGTGTACACTTTTTTTAAAATTCTGCAAATTGCTTCAAATAGGTAATGTTGTTCAATTTACCAGTTTTATTTACAAATAATATATTTAATTCTCTTGTATCACTTAACCTTTTCAAATTCTTGTCAAGTCTTTTAAATATAAACATTAAAAAAAACATCTAAAGAATATGTCAAACAAATAATTCTAGAAACTTGAATAAAAACTAAAATTATAATTTAGAATTGTACACGTGCAACGTACGTGTGCATCAACTAGTTGTTCAAAATATTCACTGCATATACATTTAATTAAAACAAAATTGAAAGCTAATAACTCTTAAATTTTAGAGATTTTCTCACATTAAAACTCTTAGGGTGTGTTTGCAAACCCAAATTCAACACTTAAAATAAATATATTCAACACTTATTAATTAAATTCGTTTGATAACTAAAATTTGAATATTATAATATATTAAGTACTCTTTAAAAATATGCTAAAATATTAAGTAGAAGATTTTTTTATTTAATTCTGAAAGCTGAAAGTACTTAGTAAAATCATATTTAATAATACTAGTTAGTGCACGCGTATGTTGCATGCCTACTATTTTTACATATTTTTTGTGAATAAATCAAAAATTATTTTTCATCCTTTCAACTGTCGATTACATAACGTTATTCCTATCATTTCACAGTTGGAGGCATAATACCATTGCAATTTCGCATAAAATAATGTTCTCCATTAGACCATCATTGGAAGCTTTCTACAACTAATCCTCATTATAGGCTGGTCAAAGCAAGAGAAAAATAAGAATGTTAGAATTGTCAACTAAGAAGATCCTGAGTTTAGTGAGCGATAGTCCAATAGAAAATCCCAGAATCGAATTGGAAGAGAATATCTGTAAATCCTCACATGTCTATACTATCAACAATCATCCTATTAGCTTCGTTCTACTTTTAACGTCTTTATTTACATCCTAAATCAAATTATAAGAATAATAATTATAAAGGGCTAAATAATGAAAGAAAAAAAAATATGACATTTGCATTCTCATCAACGAGCTAGCTTAGAGGAATTGAAGAAAGATTTTTTCTAAATATACTAGTTTCACATCATGTTGTCATGGATGATTCTAGGAGACGGAGGGTAATTTGGTTTTGGTTAATGAATGATGCTAGACATGGATCTTTATGAAAGTCATCCTACCTATATTAGAAATGGGTACGAGATAGGATTTGTGACAAAAGACACACAAACTCAAGTTAGACAACTATAGAAGAACCAAGCAGTCCGGCAGACTACCTTTCACTAATTTGATCATAACTCTTTGTTGGAAAGTCCAAATTGCGCACCATTATTTTTGTTAGAACCCTAACTCGTATATATTTTCAACCATATAGGTCACACATACTAGAAATACCTGAGTTAAATCAGTTTATTCTCTAAAGTT
This sequence comes from Ilex paraguariensis, assembly GCA_963454935.2. Taxonomy (NCBI): domain Eukaryota; kingdom Viridiplantae; phylum Streptophyta; class Magnoliopsida; order Aquifoliales; family Aquifoliaceae; genus Ilex; species Ilex paraguariensis. Next base: position 64,738 of record CAUOFW020006303.1, on the reverse strand, counting down.
GACCAAAAATCTGCACTATGGTGTTACTTGGATAGTAAAGTGTAGTGCTTTCTTCTTAGACTTTGAAGGTGTAAACCCCCACATGTTTATATTAATATAGTAATGACTTGTTTAGTTACTTGTATATATTTAATGACGTAAGAATAAACCATATATATTAAAACCGTAAGAATTTGGGATAGCCGTTAGCACATATGGCGGTTCGGAGGAATAAAATAGTAATTTTAATATTTCGAGTGTAAATTTATTTTAATTTTGAAATAAATCATAAAAATAAATTTTTTAGGTTAAAATAACATTAAAAATGAATCTAGAACGTCAAAAAATTTTAGGGTAGTCATATGAATCAAATTGGAGATTTTTAGTGGTAAAATCGTAATTTTGGAGAAAACCCAAATTGCAGCCTGTGAACAGTAACCCGTCGGGACTGCTGTGTTTAAAACACAGATTTCAGCCTATTTGCCTCTATTTCTTTCACTCCACTCTCACCCCAAAACCTCTTAGCACCCTAGGAGAAGATAGAGGAAATAAGGAAAGAGAGAAAGGAGGTCTCTTGAGCTTGAGTTTTGGTTTGAAACTTTGATTCAAGGTAGGAGAATTCTTCCTATTTTCTTACATTGAGGTTAGGGTTAGTTTATATGTATTCTTTTGGCTTAAAAATCTTAATTTCTTGTTATTATATACTTGACTCTTGGTATTCTTGCATTTATTGTCATGTTTTAAACATTTTGGTGGTTGGGTAGCATTAAAACTCATTTACTTGCTTCAAAACCTAGTTTTCAAGAAAAAGGGGTTTTCCCTTAATTTCTCCATTATTGTTGATTCCGAAAACTCTAGTGCTTTGTGTTGAGTAATGAAATAATATTTATGATGATCTCATGCTTTTCTTTTATAATGTTCTATTGAAATTATTTGATTCTCTTGTGATTTGAGAAATACCCATATGATTGGGGGTTTATGGAATTAATTGTATTTGAGAAAATAGTTGGTATTGTATCTCTTGTGTGGTTGTGGGGATAAACATGAGTTACTATTGATCGGGTATCATGGAGTGGGTAGACTACTTCTTACTCCGTGTGGGTTGAACTACTCCTATCACTCGTAATAGGGTTAGTGCCTTGCGAAAGTTAAACCATTATCACTCACGGGGTATCATGGAAAAAGGAAATTGTGTGGTTTGTACGTGGGTCATGATATTTTCGATGGTGACCATGCGAAATCTTACTTCATACCTGAGATGCGAATACAGAAAAAAAGTTATTGTTTATTGTACCAAAAATGATTTCTACAAGAATCTTGGGAAGTATGAGATTCCGCAGGAACTTGGGAGAAACGATTTATGGTGGAATGGACTAGTTGTTGGATATTGGATTCATTTATGTCTTAAATTATTGTTGTGCTTAAACTTGAGATCTGTTTAAATGTCCTAGTTTTTATTTTGAAAGTTATATATGTTATTTGTGAAATGAGACCGACCTGTTTTATATATTTTTTTTAAAATCTTGTTTGAGTTGGGAGGATTTTTACTACAGAACTTCGTGCTCATTCCCCTACCGTTAAATATTTTTCAGATTTGGTGCTAGAGGAGGACCTTGGAGCTGACGAGTCGGGGCATGGGGAGGCCCCACCCGAGGGGATTCTAGATCCCGAGGTGGACATCTAGGGCTATAGTTATTTTTGTACTAGACTAAGAAATCTATTTACGATCATAAATAGTCTAGTATTTGTTTATTCCGCTGCTAAAGTTGAGTGTAATTCTTTTGGGATGTAACTGTCATAACTTGACTTATTCTTTTGGGATGACATTGTGGATAGTACATATGATGAATGAAATATTTTTATTTGGTGGTTAAATGGACCCGATGTGGTCAATGTAGTATAAATGCACATGTTGAGTTTTTGGGTAGAGCTCCCCGTACAAAGGAGACTCTGCCCGAATTTTGTTAAATTAAGAATGTTCGTAAATTATGGATTTATTTAGTTGCTCTCATGATATAAATGGTTTTAAATGGTAATGCTGTCCAGGGTGATTTTTGGGGCATTACAATATCTACGCATTTAATTAATCAATCAATTTATGTTTATTCCTAACATCTACGAGTTTAGCTAGAATGGTTCATTACCACTTCTACTACAAGCAAAAGAGTCTTTAAAGGCGTTTGGTTTCGACATTGAGACAAACGCCGGGTATTTCAGGCTTTTTATTGAAAATGGTCAAACCAATCCTTTTCTATTTGACATTTATTAACTTTTAAGGTCATTCTGAAAATTCTTTTCTTGTACTATGACTTCCATTTCCCTCAACATGAACAATTATAATTTATATTCAAAAGTATATGAATAATAGATTCTTCTTATAAAAATCTTAGAAAACCTATATCCATCAATAATGACTAACACATGCCAACGCGGTAAGTGATCCAGCCATAAAAGTTGCCTCAAGCACTAAAATCAACTTTTACGCTACTAAAAATTTTATCCTTCGAGAGAAAGAAATACCATTGAGAGGTTGCCCCTAGGTATCAAATATTTTCCTAAGAAAATTTATAATATGTTTAGGAGAACGTGTCTCAAAAAGCAAAGAACCCACCATAACCAACATCTTTTAAAGGCCATCTTAAATTAAGTACAACACCCAAAGAGATGGGAGGGGGGATGCAATATTTTGCCATTGTAGGACTGCATAATATATGAATGACTATTAATTTCTTGGACCAATAAGAAGCTATTACAATAGGTTATTATTGTTTATTTATCTTTTTAAGGATAATATTATCAACTAATTTTTTTTGACAAGCATTGACATTCAAAAATAGTATATAGATTATTTTATGAGCAATGATACATGGACTTAAAAAATAGACTTAAAAATTAGACTTGATAATCTCAACAATTGATTTTACTGTGGGTCCCAATATTTATTAAGACACACTACCTATTCAATGGTTGAGATTATCAAGTCTAATTTTTAAATCTAGTTAAGTCCATCTAACATTACTCTTATTATATTTATTCAAAAATTTGGTTTTTAACGAATTTGAATATGCACTATGTACCAACAAACATATTAAAATATATGATGTAATTTGATGATTATTTAATAAAATTGAATAGAAAATCATGTATTAAATATTAAAATCGTTTCTAATCAACTTATTCGGATCAGAACGAATATCTATTTTAATGGATTCAAATATGCACTATGAAAAATAAAATTTATTACACAATTGAATCGGATTCGGATCACATTATTCAAATTGGATTTGGATCGAAATTATATTATTTGGAAAGAAAATAATCATAAATAAAATAATGAATTTATTAGTTGAATTAATGCAACTAATAAAAAAATGAAAAATTCCTCAAAAAAGGATAAAGTCTAGAATTTTTTAAGGATAAATAAGAAAATCAAAAGTTTTTTTCTTAAGCCACTTTAAAAAGGATAAAGTAGACATTATAGAATTATTGAAGGATAAATAAAGAAATTAAAAAATTTTCACTTAAGACACTTTAAAAAGGATAAAGTAGAGATTATAGAATTATTGAAGGATAAATAAGAAAATCAAAAGTCTTTCACTTAAGCCACTTTTATTAATAGTACTAGTAGGTGCACACATGCATTGCACGTGAACCATTTTGAGTTAGCAAAAAAGAATAATATATCAAGAAAAAAATGTCATTATATGGGCAGCTTCAATCATTCCCCTTTTTAAAACCCAAATTTAAATTTGAGTAAAAAAACTGTTAAAAATATTTTCCAGTGCTAAATTCATGGAGACTCATTTTTTTACTTAAATTCATACTCAATTATTTAATTGTGAGATTTCACATTCCTTTAAAAATCCAATATTCATATTTTACCTTTTTTAAATTTGGATTTGTCCTTATTTAAATGAGTTTCTCTTCCTTTAAATTTGAGTTTCTTCATTGGAGATATCTGTACCAATTCAAACTTTTTACCCTTTTTTTTAGTTAAATTTGGGTGAGGGTTTAGATTTTCATTGCAAATAGTCTAATTGCACAACATGATCTCCTTTCCCCCCGTTGTGCAATGCAAATAAATTGGTCAATACATGATATTGGATTAAACATATTACTGTGAAAAAGTGGGCACTTTATCATCAATTAGTCTATCCATTTCAAATTCTACATGACCATACTTGATCGAACTTTCGCCATAGTCTCAAGAATCAAGGCCTTCTCATTACCTAATTTTGGAGTTTTAAACCAAATTTTCAATAGAAGAGACAATTAACTGGTAATCATGTGTAGCCACAAATGGGAAAGTAACAGAAATTGGGAAAAGAAAGAAAATTTATGTGAAATCAAAAAATAAAATACTTTTTGGCAAATCAAAAATTCTTTACAGGTGGCAAACAGGAAGATACTGCCCAAGCACACATGGAGTATTCAAGAGCCCAGCTTTCTTGCTACACCTAAAAACATTTCTTCAACAAGCCCATCCAACTATATTAACGAAGAGGAATATTCTCTACAAAAGCCTAAAAGAGATATCATGAGGTTCTTTGGCTTAAGCACCTTGTTTTCCACCCCATCAAAAGTCGTCCTGCTATTTATTTCCCTGCAAATGGACCACACAAAGCAGAAGGGAGTTCTCTTCTGAATTCTATTGGAAAAGGAACAGATGGGCAACAATTATTCCTTGTATAATGCTTAGACTTTCAATTCCTATTCTGCAGGCATAATCTATAAAACACATCAATCTATATCTATACTATTTATATTTATACTACTAATAAAAGTACCTTAACAAAAAAAAATTTTAATTCATTATTTTACTCTTATAAAAATACTATAAAGTCTAACATGTCATTTTGTATTAAATATGCAGATCATGTAAATCTCTATCTTTGCAAAACTTTGAGATGGTCGTGTTACTCTTAACAGGATAGATAAAAACATTATTCTTTTTTCCAACTATTAATATAAATTGACAACTTTATTGATATAATATCATCTCTGGTGCCGAAAAATCGATATATGCATCTTTTTTCTTTATCCACAATACAAACAATTTAAATACGATAAAAATGAAATAATATCTAATTTTGCTATATAATTAAATTTTTATGTATTTTATCAAATATTTTAACAAAAATTTTCACGTGCAATGTACGTGGCATTGCTATTACCAATAAAAATTGGCAAAAAGGACTATTATCCCATGGTAAATATAATCAAAATATATTTGATTGAAATTTTAAGGTTTCATGGTAATTCTACAAAAAAAGGAGCATGGACATTGACCATTATTAGAGGTACCCGATAGAAGTTGTGTTATGTCACCAAAATTCAAAACAAAAGAATCTTAATATGACACCACAATCACCAATATTTGAATTAACCAACTACATACAAAAACCTTGTATTACATGCTCTTCGATGAATGTAAAATATGAAAGTCAATGTTTAGTTTGACCGAGTGGTGAACATAAAAGAAAACTGTATGTACAATGAAACTCAAATTTATGAAATGACAAGTTCTAGTGGACTTCTGAAGGGTGATCAGAAGGTAGATAAGGGTCAAAGACAACATCAAAAGCTTGGCAAAGAGAGGGAGAGAAAGTGGGAGTTGATCAGTGCAAGAAGATGTTGTGTGAAAGAGAGAGGTACACATGAAGTACAAAGGTAGAGAAAATTTTACTGTTTTAACGAAGCGGATCATAAAGCGGCACCCGAAATTATGTGCTAATTACTGATTAAGATAATTTATGCTATTAATTTAAGAGTAAATAAAAATAAGGGTGAATTTTCCTAGATAAGTCAATAATCAAGAACAAACTAAAATCATGATAACTAAGGAAGGATTTATTGTTTAATCAAGTGCCAAAGGTTAATCTATTTTTTTTAAAGTTGTTAATTATTTCCTAAAGAAAGTAAAAGCTTAATGGAAAACCTAGAATTTTTTTTGGGTAACAAAAGTATCTTCACAAAGACAATCAATACGATACCAAAATACATCAATACATTCGCTTGAAGCTTTTTGTGAGAATCCTTCACCTTATGATTTGTGACAACTTTGGTCCCAAAGCCACATCTCTGAAAACAAACAAAATAAAAATAACATCCAGCAAATCAATCACCAACCCATATATCATCAACCAATCTAATGACAAAATAGAAGTAAAACCCAACAAATAATATCATCAACCAGTCTCATATTTGTCATTGATCCATTCAAGTTCATGAAACAAATACTAATTTTGAACAGGACCCAGAAAATATAGCAAGTTCCACTTCAATAAAGTGAAAATACAAGTTCTACATCCATGAAGTATGCCAAGAATTTATGTTTGCTTTCATTTTAGCATGAGAGAATATAGGAGCCAATACTTTCCAAGCTCTACATCCACTTCCTTGCCCACTCCTTAGATGAAATTAAAAACCTACAATCAAAGACAAAGTCTGGACATAATTTTTGGTGCTTCCATTCCCATATCCATATCCAAGCAACGAAAAAAGATAATAACCTTAGTGACCAAAAAGTGAGAAACTTTCATTTATTAGAGACACAAGAAGACTTTTAGCTTGGTTTGCTTCCATGTTGAGAGAACCATTGACACAATATGACTACATCTAACATGCATACAAATCCTTGTGGCCAAAGGTGTGCATATAAAGGGGTTAAAAGGGAAGGGTGAGTCCTTGATAGAGGCAAATCTTGGGGAAATGGAAGCTAAACACATGTATACATAATGGGATATACAAAAACTAAAGTCAATCTTGTTTTAATCTCTTTAGTGCAGGAGAAAGAAGGTAACCGAGAAAATGAAAGCAAAACACCTGAGCAGTTGTAATAGCCAAGTATTTTGTGAATAATGCTATCAACACCTAATAATAAAATATGTACAACAAGTATAGTTACAATAACTTTATAGGCCATTTCAACTACCAAATTATTAAATCAACTTATTAGGTCGGATTAGCATGTCTCAATAGCATCACCCTTATTTTTCACATTGGGGCTAAGTGTCTTGAGAGGAACTATAGCTAGAAAATCATTCTCGTTAGTGATGCCTATGGTTTCACACTAAGACCAATCTTGACTTTAATACATGCATACAAAGCAAATACATAGCGATCACGATCGACACTTTAATGTAAGTAGTTTAATGCATAATGCCAACAAATTTTAACGGAGAAAGGACATTGACATGTTTGGGGCAGATCTATTAAAAATGAGATCATTTTCATTGGTCCTCAAAGACAAAAAAGTAAAATAATCCGAAAACATGATTCTTCCCTCAATTCCCCTTCCATATATAAAATTGATAAAAATAACAAATAAATTAATGAAACAGAATATTAACTTCTCTCACCAGTTCGGCCATTGAAATTACAGCTCGACAATCACATTCTGACTTCCCATAAAATTTATCCAATTTCAACTTTATAAATAATGGCAAAAAAAACTTAAATGCATCAAACATCTTTTCTATTTGAACTTTCACCTACATAAAAATAAACATTCAACACAATGTTTTCAAAAAAGATGGAAGAGAATAAAAGTAAAAGAGCATATCTCATCAAGCAAGACTCGTGACATCAGAAGGAAGAAACATTGTTGCATACATGTGCTCAAACAGAGTGTTTTTGGCATGCAACTCCCTGAACACAAATTCTTTTCCAACCTCTAATCTTATTTTTGAACTTTACCATGTGCATTATACAGAAAGAACCTAGAAATTTAACCTACAGTATATTGGTGACAACCCTTTAAATCTCTGAGAAAATTATCAAGACAAGCCTAAAAGTTTAGATTGGAAATATTCATAACTAAGGAAAAGACTATGGTACCGGTAATGATGTATACAAAAATATCACGGTTACAAGCATGGTTCTGAATAATGGTAACGGGTGATTTAACGGTATCGGTAATGGTGTAATGGATACAGGGTGTAACGGACGTTACGTAACAGTAAGAGAAATCAGAGTCGTGAATTTTGTTAGTTCATTCCCAACTATCGTCAAAAATCAAAATTTTTTATATATTTGGACCAAAACAAAATAAATTTAGTTTTTTTTTTGTAATTTATAATAAATTTTTATTATATTCATGATTTTGGTATGCTAAATTGCTTAATTAATCCAAATTTAGAGCAAATGAAAGAAAATTAGTTTAAACAATTAATATCTATTTATTTAAAAATCATATTCAAAATAGGAAGTAGTCAAAATAACTGTTAGATTTAGATCATTGGGATAAAATAAAAAAATTTTGTAATTGTAAATAAAAATTATTAGCTATTAAATTTGTATAAGAAGGGCCCCACGACCTATAAATTTTTAATCTGTTTAAATCCACTCCTTCACATTATTAAAGAACATGACACTTGTCATTTATTCATTGACTAAATTTTTTGATAATGAATTAACAACCATTCATTATATAGGTTGTAGTAAGAATATGCTCCACTTGATTTTTGCCTTTCCAAAAGTCTGCCAACCCATGACAACCTGTTGTTTCTCAACCCACAAAGCTTCACTTACCGCCTTTTTACTCAGCCATCTCTTCTGGCCATAAAAACCGCCATGAATGAGCAGTAGAAGCTACAAAATAGGGCGTTACGACAACGTAATGGATTGTAACACTCTCATAATACCCATTACATCCCGTTACAGTGCTGTAATAGTCGTTATAGGTGTGAAATTTATTCGACCCACAATATCAGGGTGTAACAAGATCGGAGCTTATCATTATCGTTATGCAACGGCCATTACGCACTGTAGCGGCCGATTTTCAAAACCCTGATTAGAAGTCAAGTTACAAATTGCAAAAGAAAATTTATAACTATTTTTTTTTATCACAATATTTCATGTTTATAATTTGACCTTAAAACATTGTAATTTTCGATACAGTACCTTGATCGTAATCTTCCTCAATAATTAACAGTATCATAATAAAAGGGATTTTCCAAACTTTTGGATGTATGATGTCCTTCGTGCCCTCATCTAATCTGTCTTTGCTTGAATTCCTATAAGCTCTGGAATGTTCGAAAAATATGGTATGATACAGCCTTACCTTTTTTGTTTTTTTTTGAATGGTGATTGAATCTATAAAATACAAAATTGCATTCTTTTAATCATGGAAGAGTATATAAGTGGTAAAGAAGACGCACAGGATCTTGTTCCCACAAATGCTTGTGTTTTATTGTTATTGTTATTTGTCAATCAATAATAAATTTTTAAGAATTATGTATGAAAAAGTTGATGAGAAAAAGTATTTTTAACTAGTAAATGGAAAAAATAGGTTGATTAGCTATTGAAATTATTCGAAAAGAGGATTAAAATCGATTCTAGGTCACTCATCATATCCACATTAGTGGGGAGCACACTTAAATATAGAGCATCTTAGTTTGACTCATCATAGAAAGCATCAATCAAAGCAGTTGAGGGATCGAACCTAGTACCCGACATCTTACTTTGAGGTTTGGGCAGTGCAGAATACTGAGGGAACCCGACATCTTACTTTGAGGTCTGGGCAGTGTAGGACACTGAGGGAACAAAATAGACAAGTTACTATAAGTTCCAACTTTTTTTCCACCATTCTTTAGTCACTTATCCAAACATCAAATAAACCCAAGTATTTAGAACAGATCATTAACAGTTTATTGGTGTGTGAGTTTTTGAGCGTGAGAGAGAGATCAAAAGTACCTTACGTAGAAGCTATAATCCTATCATGTAAGGCTCCTTGGAAAGCAATACGAAAAACACCAATCCGGCTCACCCACTGGATGTAAACCTGTTCATCATTAAAGATGGACAAAATTGTGGAAATTTGACCCACAAAACCTAGGATTTTAGCAATTGCAAGAATATCATAAATATAATAACTTTAAGAACATTGAGAAGGAGAAAATTGATTTTTGTTGACTCGTTAAATTAATAACAACGAATTTAAGAAAAACAAACCTGAAGAAAACCACACATTCTTAATGCTTGGTGTCACTACCGCTAAGCAGTGTGATTGAGCCTAAAAGAAAGCGAAAGTTACAATAGCTTCTATATCGTTTTGGATATAAAAAGGTGGGGCAGATGTTAATAATATTAAATGAGTCAGAAATTCAAAAAAAAAAAATAAAAATTGAGCCATTAATTAAAGGATAGAGATACCATTATCTTCCTCTATTTGTTGAAGGATGACTGTTTAACGGTGAGAATATAGAGAGTTGGAGTTTTAAAGTATAATTGGTCCATTAAATGCAAATGAAAGTTTAATAGTTTAAATTAGAAGTATTAATTTTAGAATTTATAGGGACTAAAAACCTAAATAACATGCAATAATTATTAGATGAAGGACAAGATTGGTTTATAAGATAGCTCAGGGTTAAAATACGAAAATAAATGTTTTTCACTTTTAGGTACTTTTATAAGTAGTATATAGACAAAAAATTCCTCAAAAAAGGATAAAGTCTAGGATTTTTTAAGGATAAATAAAAAAATCAAAAGTTTTTTTCTTAAGCCATTTTAAAAAGGATAAAGTAAACATTATAGAATTATTGAAGGATGAATAAAGAAATCAAAAGTTTTTCACTTAGGACACTTTAAAAAGGATAAAATAGAGATTATAGAATTATTGAAGGATAAATAAGGAAATCAAAAGTTTTTCATTTAAGCCTCTTTTATTAGTAGTATAATATAATATAATATAGAATATAGATATAGATATAGATTATTAGTCGAATAGATATTTGGATCACAAAAAAAAATGTAGTATAGATATAGATATAGATTTTCAATATGACAATTCTACCCCGGAATATTTCACAATCCTATTAAAACTCTAATGTTCTCTCAACAATTCCTAATCTATCTATTCTACTCACTACCATTTTTTTTCCATCATCTTCTTCAGGGATCACACACAAACGCTACTTTTTCTCTTTCTTTCTTCATTGCACACATATACACATAATTACATACATATAATTACACATACAATACATAAAGCACACACATACACATGCTGTACAAACTTATACACTTTGAACATGCATACACACACATACACACGCGCACACACAGACATAAATCACATGCGCACACACACACTCTGCATATGCATACACACACACACGCTCCACATATACTGTCACACCCCGAATTTTCACAAACCCGAGGAGTGAGTGTAAAGGAAGAAAAAAATTAAATGAAAGGTCATTAGGTTGGATAAATTGGTTTCTCATTCATTTCCCATGTTTTTTCAAAGTTTTTCAAGCCACTTTTCTTCCATTTTTAGCCTATTTCTTCAAGGTTTCTAAAACCCCCTTTTGACATCCTTCCCTCCTATTTAAAAGGTATTTTACACACTTAACAAGTCTTTTAATTTTTCAAAAAATTTTGACGTAACCTCCTTTGTTTTCAAGCCTTTTTTTCCACTAATATTCATAATATTTCATATGCATTATTTTATCACAACCCACCTTCACTCGGTGGCCACAATCCATGTAAATCAAACATACATCCTTTGTTTTCAACATACACATATAATACTCACTACCTAAAGATATTCTACATATCAATTGGGTTTACACCTTTACACTTAAAACGATCCAAGGTCTAAATCCATTACTTTTTCAAATTGAAATACATGTCATTTGGGCTTATGCCCATACATACAAAAAATGCCCAAAGGCCAAATGTCCATTCAAGTTCCTTTCCCTTCCTTCCTTTAAGACTTCTCAAGTCTCAAGTATCGGGAGCCTCCTCTGTAATATGATATCCCACGAATGGTTTAGCTCAATTGCTGGTATGACAAAATGCTAATGTTAGGAACAAATTTAAGGCGTGGCATATGCAAGTGTACATTTTTAAAAGCTATAACCTCATGATCCCTCAATGCTATGCAATGTCAATATGCATGACACACCCATGCAACTCTATGCCCCCCTATGTCTCGCCTCACGTTTTGCCCTCGTCAGCCCGCGAGTATTGTCATTGGCCAAATTTTAAATTTTTCACTATAAGATCTACACCCTCATAATGCATTGAACCAAGTACTCAACCCACACTATGTTCCAAGGATTCATGTATGCCAAGATGCCTTGATTTTTCTCAATATAAATTCTATGAAATATTTTATCAAACACCTTATCTACATGAATGTGAAGCACCATTCAATGGATTGAACATATGATCAAGTTTCATATTCATTACTTTCACAATTTCTCAAAGAAACTACAAATACACAAACTACCAACTCATGTAATAAATTATAACTCTCAAATCACAAGAGTTTCTCTACATGAATATAAGCTAGAATATAATAATCCAACACATAAGCAATATACACCTTTATCATAACAACAAATTGTCAAGAAACTCAAAAAATACAAAAGTACTTAAACCACCAATTCTAAGTTTTCAAAGCAACTACCAACTAAATGATTTTCTAACATCAAGTAAACACCTAAATCATTCAATCAACACATAGAAATGCAAGAAAACTTAAATCTATTCCCAACTTAGCAAAATATCATACCTAAAATAGTTTTTCTCAAACCAAGAGAGTTGTGTTCTCTTTATAGCTGAACCGATCGGTGAGAATATAATCTTGACATAGGAATGAGTTTTGATAGCTTGAAGCTTGAAAAACCTAGGATTTTTCTTTCTTTTTCCTCCAAAAATGTGTACTGACCTTTTCCAACCCAAAAAATGATATTTTTACACTAAAGGGGTTGTATTTATAGTGGAGGGGCAAAGGTGAAAAATAACCCTTTTACCCTTCATGAATCGGGGACCCCGTTACACTACAACTAGTCCCGAAACGCCTCAATTCAACATTTTATTTTAACCAAAGTTCTTAAAATTATTTTAAATGAAAATTTTCAAAATTATAGATTTTCTCTAGTGGCTGGGTTTGGCCAGTTTCACCTAAGCCACCCAGGATACCCTTTTTGTCCAATTTTTGAAACTACTTTCATTTACACTCAAATTTGCACAGTAGGTGTATTTTAACATTCTAAGCATATTTTTCTTCTATGACATACTCAAATTATTCTCTTAAACATGACTTATGCCTAAATGATGTATATATAATGTCCTACCGACAAATGGTGCATGAATAATGCCCTACCAGCAAAACTGAAAATTTTATCCTCACATTTTCAAATCTCTACATCTTTCCCCTCTTAAAAAAATTTCTTCCCGAAATTAGAAATGTACCTCTATGAATAAACAACTCTGAATACCTAGCGCGGACTTCAACCTCACGCTCCCAAGTAGCCTCCTCAACCCCATGATGGTTCCAAAGAACCTTGACCAAAGGGATGGTCTTGCCCCACAAAACCTGGTCCCTCAAGTCTAGTATCTCCACAGGTCTCTCATCATAAGAAACATTACCCTCCACTTGAAGATCTATCCAATCTAGCACATGTGAAGGGTCAGGCTCATACTTCCTTAACATAGACACATAGAAGACATCATGAACCCCAGATAGTTGTGGTGGTAATGCTAGCTTATAGGCCACCTCACCAACCTTCCCAAGGATCTCAAATGGTCTTATAAATCGCGGCGATAGTTTCCTGCTCTGCCCGAATCTCCTCAATCCCCGTTGTGGGGCTACCTTGAGAAACACATGTTCTCCAACATCAAATGATAAAGGTCGCCGCCTCTGGTCTACACAACTCTTCTAGTGGCTCTGTGCTATCAATAGACGCTGTCTAATCACTTGTATCTTGTCTGTGGTCTCACAGACTATGTCAGGCCCTAAGGCAGCTGTCCCCCTACCTCAGTCCAACATACTGATGAACGACATGACCTACCATTCAACGCCTCAAAAGGTGTCATCTCAATACTAGACTGATAGCTGTTGTTGTAGGAAAACTCTACTAAAGCAAGGTAATTTTTTCAGCTACCCTTGAAGTCCATAACACATGCTCTAAGCATGTCCTCAAGTATCTGAATAGTACGCTCTGACTGGCCATCAGTCTGAGGATAGAAAACAATACTAAACAGTAGCTGAGTCCCCAAGGTTGTCTGAAGACTCTGCCAAAATCGTGTAGTGAAATGTGGGTCTCTGTTTGAAACAATGGAAACAGGTATCCCTTGTAGTTGCACAATCTCTTAGATATACAACCTACTGAGAACATCCACTAAATCAGTTGCTCTAATCGGTAAGAAATGTGTGGACTTTGTCAACCTATCAACAACAACCCAAACTGCATCGTGACCTCTAGGTGACTTTGGAAGACCCATCACAAAATCCATAGTAACAAACTCCCACTTCTACTCAGCCACTGGCAATGGTTGTGGTGCTGCATCGTGACCTCTAGGTGACTTTGGAAGACCCATCACAAAATCCATAGTAACAAACTCCCACTTCTACTCAGCCACTGGCAATGGTTGTAACAAACCCCCAGGTCCCTAGTGCTCAGCTTTAACCTACTGGCACTTGAGATATCTCGATACAAACTGTACCACATCCCCTTTCATCCTTGTCCACTAATACTGGCGACATAAATCATGGTACATCTTAGTGCCCCCTGGGTGTACTGCTAGGTGTGAATGATGGAAACCTCTCAGGACATTAGCCCTAAGAGACTCTGGAACAAAGACTCTACCCATATACCTCAGGCTAAGGTCAGAATGAACTATCCATCCTTCAAAGCAATAGGCACTTGCAACTCATGCTTGAATCTATCCTACTTCTGTATCTTGTAACTGTGCCTCAATTACTCAGCTCAACAGTGTAGGCTGTGCACAAACACTGAATAGTATGGCATGTCCCTCAGACTCGGCAAGGTCTAAGTCAAACTCCCCAATGTCTCCCATCATCTCCCACTCCCTAATAGCAATGCTAGCTATAGTGCTCCTCGGTCTCCTATTAAGTGCATCTGCTATGACATTGGCTTTCCCAAGATGGTACTGAAGGTTAAAGTCATAGTTCTCCACATACTCCATCCATCTTCTCTGTTGAAGGTTTAAGTCCTTTTGCGTGAAAATGTATTTGAGGCTCTTGTGATCTGAGAACACCTCGAACCTCTCCCCATATAAGTAGTATCAGTAACTCTTAAGTGCAAAAATGACGGCAGGTAACTCCAAATCATGTGTGGGGTAGTTATGCTCATGATTCTTCAACTATTGAGAACCATAGGCTATTACTCTACCCTCCTGCATCAATACATAGCCTAATCCCTCTTGTGAAGCATCACAATAAAAGGTATATCCAATACCTTCCTCAGGTATAATCAGGACAGGTGTTGAAGTCAGCCTCTTTTTCAGCTCCTGAAATGAATGTTCATAGTCATCTGTCCACTCAAATCTAATGCCCTTGTGCGTCAGACGAGTCATTGGCAAGGCAAGACGAGAAAAACCCTCCACAAATCGACGGTAGTACCCTGCCAATCCTAAGAAACTCCGAATTCCAAACACACTCTTCGGCGTCTCCCAACTCATAACAACGTCAATATTAGAAGGATCCATAGATGTCCCACTACCTGACACAACATGGCCTAGAAACTGCACCTTCTGAAGCCAAAACTCACACTTCGAGAATTTGGCAAATAAATGGTGTTCCCTCAAAATTTGTAACACAGTCTGTAGGTGAAAGGTATGCTTATCCTCAGAAGGTGAATAAATCAAAATATCATCAACAAATACCACAAAAAATTGATCTAAATAAGGACAAAAAATGCGATGCATCAAGTCCATGAAAATCGCCGGGGCATTTGTCACACCAAATGACATAACCACGAACTCATAATGGCCATAACGAGTTCGAAAAGCTGTCTTTGCCACATCCTCCTCTCGTACTCTTAACTGATGATACCCTGATCTAAGATCAATCTTTAAGAAATATCTCGAACCCTTAAGCTAATCAAACAAGTCATCTATAGTCGGCAACAGGTACTTGCTCTTGATAATGACCCTGTTCAGCCTCCTATAGTCCACACACAAACGCAATGTCTCATCCTTCTTCTTCGCAAATAATGCCGAAGCACCCCACGGAGAAGTACTAGGACAAATAAAACCCTTACCCAACAAATTAGTCAACTACGCCTTTAGCTCTCTCAACTCAGCTGAAGCCACACGGTATGGTGGAATGGAAATAGGCATAGTGCCTAGGAAAAGCTTTATCGTGAACTCTATCTCTCGGCAATAGACTAGTCAAGTCATCTAGGAAGACATCTGGAAACTCATCCACTACGGGTGGTAACACACTATCTATAGTCCCACCCCCATCTATTACCAAACTAGCCAACATGTAACTATGACCTCTCAACTCCTCAAATCATACAAGGGATGAACTAAGAAATTCCCACGATTTCCCATGAAATAAAAGCTATCTCCCTCAAGAGTACACAATGTCACTCTCCTCCTATAACAATTTATACTCACCTGAAAAGCAAATAACCAATCCATCCCTAAAATAATATCAAAATCAGACATGTCAAGCAGAATGAAGTCAAAATAAAGGATGCGATCAACTATCTCTATCGGGCAATCTCTAGAGATCCTCGTCAATATCACACTACCCTCAACCGGGGTGTCAACATGCAATGGTGGGTCTAACCGATCTATGTCCTACCCTAATGTCATGGCAAACATGGTAGATATGAATGAATGAGATGCACCCGAGTCTATCAGAACGCTAACCCATGAACTAAACACAAGGAATGTACCTCTTGAATCACTAAAGGTCCAGAAGTAGATGTCTCTGGTGTGACCATTGCATAAACACAACCCTAAGTAGTCTGCCCTGCCTACTTCCCCCTCTCTATCCATGTTGACTTCCTCCCCTCTGTCTAGGAGCTCCAACACTCTGTGCGGAGGGTGTAGACTGGAGATATGGTGCCGGAGGTCTATGGCTTAACTGTCGCTGTGACAGAGGCACCTGAGTATGCTGATAGTAATGGCCTCTGTGAGCTCTTGAAGTCTGCCCCTGAGGACAGTTGGCCCTAACATGGCACGTCTGGTGACAAGTGTAACAACAAAAAAAATAGGATGAACTCGATCTAGCTCTGCGCCTCTGGCTGGGATCTCTCTGGGAGCAATCGGTCATTCTATGGCCAGGCTGTCCATACCGATAACAAGGGGCCTCTGAGGTACTCCCCCTGGAAAAAAAATAGGCATATGAGGTTGAGGGGCTAAAAATTGGGCAGGTTGCTACAATGTCTGTGCAAAAGAAGCACTAGTCCTATACCTCTTCGCCGGTCCCCTACTAGTGTAAACTAGGACAACTGTAGAAGCCTAAGCTGTAACTGCCCCACTCTGTGTCCGAAACTCTCTAATCCCTCTAAGGTCGGCCAAATCCTTCTCAACCTTGGTGGCAATGATCAAAGCCTCATCGTAGGTCTCAATAATGTGACCTGCCAGTCTATCTCTAATGGAGGTCTTCAATCCCCTAACAAAGTAAAAGACCCTCAGGCATTCCTCTCAAATAACATGTGGGGAAAATCTCCCCAATGCAGTAAACTGAGACTCATACTGAGTCACTGTCATGTCTCATTGTAGGAGAGCCATGAACTCATCCATATACCCAATCCGTGCAGTCTCGGGAAAATAGTGGTCATTGAACATGGCCACAAAGGCATCCCATCCCTCCCCGAACTGTCTATTCAGTGAGTAGCTATTCTCCACCACTAACTAGCCAACTCAGTAAACTGAAAGATGGCACACCTGATCCTCAAATGCGGCTCCATGATTGCCTATGAGTTCAGGATCCTAGTGATATGTTCTAACCATTCCTCGGCTATTAGAGGGTTAGGTTGTCCAGCAAATGTAGGAGGTCTCATCCTCTAAAATACCTTCATCACGTGGGTATCCCTAATCTCGCTACCTGTAGTCCTGGTCTCCTGCACGACTCAAAAATACTCTTGTAAAATGGCCGCCATATCTCTGGCGCCAATGTTCTACTCCACCTCCTCCGCTGAGATAGGTGCAGGAGCAGGAGTAATAGCCTCCTCAGCTGTGCTATGAGCAGAAGTAGCAGCTCGGAGCCTACCACAGCTCAAGGCCTACCAAGCCTTGGTGGTGCTGTCGCTCTAGGCCTACCGCGCCTAGGTACTACAGGTCTAGCAGGAGTCCTCTTTGGTGGCATGTGTCTACAAGTCCAAGAAAAGAAAAAAAATTAATACCTCTTTTCACACTAGGCATAGACATTTAAAAGACATGAAGCATATACATGTTAACAACTCACACTTCACAAGCAACAACCACAACACTTCTTAACATAAACCAAACAAGTTCTTACTCTTAACTTAATGCTCACCAAAATTTAAAACCATATGTCACGGCCCTATTGTGTTCAATAACACCTCACAGTCTCTAGGTATTCAAACCTAGGCTCTGATACTAAGCTGTCACACCCCAAATTTTCACAAACCTGAGGAGTGAGTGTAAAGGAAGAAAAAAAGTAAATGAAAGGTCATTAGGTTGGATAAATAGGTTTCTCAATTATTTCTCATGTTTTCCCAAAGTTTTTCAAGCCACTTTTCTTCCACTTTTAGCCTATTTCTTCAAGGTTTATAAAACCCCCCTTTTGACATCCTTCCCACCTATTTAAAAGGTCTTTTACACATTTAACAAGTCTTTTAATTTTTCATAAAATTTTGACATAACCTCCTTTGTTTCCAAGTCTTTTTTCCACCTAATATTCACAATATTTCATATGCATTATTATATCACAACCCACCTTCACTTGGTGGCCACAATCCATGTAAATCAAACATACATCCTTTGTTTTCAACAAACACATATAATACTCATTACCTAAAGATATCATACATATCAATTGGGTTTACACATTTACACTTTAAAATGACCCAAAGTCTAAATCCATTACTTTTCCAAATTGAAATACAAGTCATTTGGCCATACATACAAAATATGCCCAAAGTCCAAATATTCATTTAAGTCCCTTTCCCCTCATTCCTTTAAGACTTCCTCAAGTCTCAAGTATCAGGAGCCTTATCTGTAATATGATATCCCACTAATGGATCAACTCAATTGCTGATATGAAAAAATGCTAATGCTAGGAACAAATTTAAGGCGTGACATGTGCAAGTGTACATTTTTAAAAGCTATAACCTCGTGATCCCTCAATACTATGCAATGTCAATATGCATGACACACCAATGCAACTCTATGCCACCCATTTCTCGCTTCAAGGTCCGTCCCCGTCAGCCCATGAGTACTGTCATTGGCTAGATTTTGGGTTTTTTACCACAGGATTTGTACCCTTATAATTCATAGCACCAAGTGCTCAACCCACACTATGTTCCAAGGATTCATGTATGCCAATATGCCTTGATTTTTCTTAATGTGAATTCTATAAAACATTTCATCAAACACCTTATTTACATGAATGTGAAGCACCATTCAATAGATTGAACATATGATCAAACTTCATATTCATTACTTTCACAATTTCTCAAAGAAACTACAAATATACAAACTACCAACTCATGTAATAAATCATAACTTTCAAACCACAAGAATTTCTCTACATGAACATAAGCTAGAATATAATAATGCAACACATAAGCAATATACACCTTTACTATAGCAATAAATTGTCAAGAAACTCAAAAAATACAAAAGTAGTTAAACCACTAATTCTAAGTCTTCAAAGCAACTATCAACTAAATAATTTTCTAACATCAAGTAAATACCTAAATCATTCAATCAACACATAGAAAGGCAAGACAACTTAAATCTATTCCCAACTTAGCAAAATATCATACCTAAAATAGTTTTTCTCAAATCAAGAGAGTTGTGTTCTCTTTATAGCCAAACCAATAGGTGAGAATATAGCCTTTGTTGAGAGGAACAACTTCTTAGAAGGAAGTCTTGCAAGAATCTTGGCCTAGGAATGAGTTTTGGTGGCTTGAAGTTTGAAGAACCTAGGATTTTTTTTCCATTTTCCTCCAAAAAATGTGTACTGACCCTTTTCTAGCCAAAAAATTGATATTTTTACACTAAGGGGGCTGTATTTATAGTAGAGGGCAAAGGTGCAAATGACCCATTTACCCTTCATGAATCGGGGCCCTCGTTGCACTACAACTCATCCCGTAACGCCTCAATTCGACATTTTATTTTAACCAAAGTTCTTAAAATTATTTTAAATAAAAATTTTCTCTAGTGGTCGGGCTTGGCCGGTCCCACTTAGGCCACCCAAGATACCATTTTTGTCCAATTTTTGAAACTATTTTTGTTTATGCTTAAATTCATACAGTATGTGTATTTTAACATTCTAAACATATCTTTTCTATGACATACTAAAATTATTCTCCTAAACATGACTTATGCCTAAATGATGCATATGTAATGACATACTGACAAATGGTGCATGAATAGTGCCCTACTGACAAAATTAAAAAATTTATCCTCACTTTTTTAGATTTCTACATATACACACACTCTACACACACACACACACTACGCATATATTATGTTATTCAATTTGTTATTATTCTATTCATCTTTGTTATTTGTTAACATTTTATTTATTCAATTATTTTATATGTTTATTAAATGTAGATTACAAAATGATAATATTGATAATGATTTATGTTATAAATTAAACTGATTTGATATATCGTAGTTTTTTATTAGACAAAAGGGTATTTTATAAATATTTTCAAAGTAGAGAGTGGAAGGGTAAACTTAAAATTAATTTATTTTCGTACATCAACTTTATGTATTTATCACATAGTTTGGTTCAATTCAGTACATAAATTTCAATGGGTACCAAATAGTCCACAAATTTAGTTAAACACCACCTTTGTAATACTCTAAACAAAAAATAGTAATTCAAATAGAATAAATAATAACATTAAATATTAAAATTTCAAAAAAATTAACCAAAAAAAATAACATTCAAAAAAAAATTGTAACATTTAAAAATAAATAGTAACATTGAATATTAACATTTCAAAAAATTAACCAAAAAATAGTAACATTCAATATAAAAAATTGTAATATGAAATATTAACATTTTAAAAAATTAACCAAAAAATAGTAACATTCAAAACAAAAAATAGTAATAAAAAATAGTAGCATTGAATATTAACATTTTGAAAAATTTATCAAAAAATAATGATATTGAAAACTAAAAATAGTAATATTCAATATTAACATTTCAAAAAATAGTAACCATATAAGTCCATCTCCATTGAAAATTCAAACCCTTAACCAAATTTGAGTAAGAAAAGGATAACAAGCTTGATTTGGTGTAATCCTCTCCAATAGAGAAATCCAAATTTAAAGGAAAAGAAACTCAAATTTAAATAAAAACAAACTCAAATTTAAAAGAGGGTAGAATAAGACTATTGGATCTTTAAAGGATGTCGAAGTCTTACCATTAAAGATTTGAGTTTAAAAAATGGTTTCACTTCATTTTCTTATGTGTATGAGTTTAACATTGGGGAAGCATTTTAGATCATTTTTACCCAAATTTAAATTTAAATACAAAAAAGTGTAAGGGTTGTAGATGTTTTAAAAGACCATCTCTAATGGATACTCAAATACTTATCCAAATTTGAGTTAAAAAAATGGTTAAAAAGATTGATTTGGTATAGAATTCTCCAATAGAGAAACCCAAATTTAAAAGAGAGTAAAATATGATCATTTGATCTTTAAAACAGAGTGTAATCTCATCACCATTAAATATTTGGGTTTAAAAAAGATTCTCCCTTAGAGGCTATTTAAAAATAGGCTAAAATTTTAAGTAGTAGGTCACCTACTTATCACTTAATGCTGAAAAATATTAGTAAGGATTTTATCAATTTTTATTATAGACAAATATACCCTCACCACCATTGTGTCATCGCCACCACCTCCAACAGTATGACCACCACGACCATTGTACCAACACTATCACCACCATCATCGCCACCACTACCACCACCGCCATTGTGCCATCGTCACCACCACCACCACCGTTGCCACGCACCACTACCATTGTGCCATCATAATCACTACGACCATCATTATCATCACCACCACCAATATCATTAGCACCACCATTGCTGCCCCCACCTCCACTATCATCACCACCAGCACCATTGTTTCGCCTCCACCACCATTACCATTATGTCACCGTCACTACCACCATTGTACCACTCGCTATCACTACCACCATTGTCGCCGCCACTACCACTACCACTACCACCACCACCACCACCATTGTGCCACTGCCACTACCATTACCATTGCCATAGTCACCACCATTAGTACCATTGTGTCACCCCCACCACCACCATAGTATTATTGCCACCACCACAATCGTTGTCGCTATCATTACCATTGGGTCATCGCCACCACCATTACCAATACCACGATCACCACCACTACCATTTTGCCATCGTCACCACCACCATTGCACCACCGCTACCACCACCACCACCACCACCATCACCACCACTAGCACTACCATTGTGTCGCCACTACCATCATCATTGTTGCCATCACCACCACCACCATTGTGTTGCCGCAACCACCACCATCGTCGCCATCACCACCATTGTGATGGTGGTGATATGAATAAGACAGTTGCGGAAAGATGGTTAAAGAGAAGGGAGAAATTAGAATAATAATAATTTTTAGACTTTAGGTCCTTATATTTGTCAAACAATTTGATTAAATTCAATACTTAAATTTCAATTGATACCAAATAGTCTATGAATTAAAAAATTTAGCATTCAACACTTAAAGTTTAGCATTCAGTTTTTAGCGTTCACCTTTCAGTTTTATCAAACACCACCTTAATTTGGGTTCAAAAAAGGGTTTTCTTTCATTTGGTATGGATATGGGTCTAACATTGGAGAAATATTTTAGATCATTTTTTTCCAAATATAAATTTGAGTACAAAAAATGTAAGGGCTAAAAATGCTCTAATATAATGTATAGACATTTCTGAAACAGTTCATATTTCGCACATAGTTGAGTCTTATACAATCAAAACTCACCTATAATTTACATCATCTATTACTCACAGCAAGTTTTTGGGTTTGACGCCATAATTGGGTAGAGGTTTTTAATGACTTAACCAGTGATCTCAATGGCAACAGGCTCAACCTTGTTCTTTGGCTACCACAATAGTGAGCACACCATTCTCCATGTTAGCCTTCACTTCATTTGTCTTCACATTTTTTGGTAACCTACACCACCGAAAAAACCATCTGATGCCCCTCTTCGATCGGTGCCACTTGTCGGTCCTCTCTCTCTTATTGTTCTATGCTTCTCTCTCCACTGATCCTCATGATTGTGCCATCTACGACCTCAACCTTGATGAAGGGAATGGTGAGTGACTTTTGATATGTGTATTCCATTAGTAAATCATTCACTTCATGATGCCAGACTTTGACCTCTAAACAAAAAACAAACACATAACATTAAGAAAAGAAAAAGATGGATAATATATATTCTTGAATTTCAATTTCAATTTTTTTGAAAAATTTTTTAGGGACAAATTTTTATTGAGCATAAATCAAGGCGTAATTGATTTCTCAGTTTGGAAATTACTTTCACGTTGAAAACTACTTTCAACATAATAATAAAGGGCATTTTAGTATAAATTATTTTTTAGACTTGACTACTTACTAATAAGACAATAATAATATATAAAATTAAATATGTTTAAAAGATGGACTTAAGCTATTATAAGTTCCCTAAAAAGGATGGACCCAAGCATTACTTAAAAGATCATCTGATTCACGAAAAATTTGAAAGTTGATATAAAAATTTAGATTTAATTGAGTTAAACTACATTAAGGAAACTTATTTGACTCTAAATGCATTTTTTTTAAAAAAAAATCAAAAAGGTAATTTATTACTTTATTACTCTCTTTGTCCTGTAAAATTTGGGAAAATATAAACTTTTTTCCGAAAAAAGGCAAAATGGTAATTTATCACTATAATGCGAAATTAAAATACGTATTTTTATAAAGCTCGAATGATGCAACAAACTTCACCATTGGATTCATCTCGCGAAATCGAGTTGTCCAATCAATTTTTATCATATTCTGAGATAGTCAAATTTTTCACGTTTTACTAGACAACTGGGTGTCGGATGACCTCACAAACATCCCTAAAAATAAATTTTATAAAATTTTCTTATAATTTAATTTAAGTTCATATAAAAATAATTTAAACTTAAACCGGAATAAAATTAAGTCATTCAGAACAAAAACGGACCCAAAAATAAGAAACGTGCGGTGCGACGTGGACCGCACAATGAAAGGGTATAAATAGGGAGAAATATTTTATTTTCTCCCTATTTCCATCAGATTTCTCACGTTGGAAGAGAAAGAGAGAGAAGAGAAAAAAGAAAAAGAAATCTCCACATTCTTTCTTCGATCTACGAAGTTTCGACGGTCGGATTCTCTTAGACTAAGAGTTAAAGTTGATCACCGCAATGAGAGTTATGCAACCATACCAAGAACGAAGGATTTCACTAAAGATCCAAAGAGGAGATTTGGGAAAATCAAGAGTTTTGGGGCTTGAGAGGTCTTCTTGAAGTTTTACTCTTCGTTTTACACTTCAAGAGGTAGGGTTCCCTCTTACTTTGGTTTATTGCTAACCTATGGTGTCCATAGGGAATGGTTAGGTGTAAAGAACTTGCCTATTGTCATGGAAATGAGAAAATGTGTATGGTAATAGCTTAGACCAATTTCTAGTTGAATTTGGTGTAAGGAAGTTGCTTGTATAATTTCTTGGAACTTATTATTATGTGGCCAATTTTGTGTGATAACATGATTGGTGCTTTGAATGTGTTTTTCTAAATGTCTATGTGAGAATTAAGTTGGTTACGGGATGAGTTATGTATAACATTCTTGTGAATTGTTGTTGAATATGAATGAGTTGATATATGTTGTTAATATATTAACATCATGATAATTTGTGGTAATTATATGCTTGAGATATACATTACCATAGGATATGTGGATCTACGGTTCAATTGCTCATATGATGTTTATTACATATGGGGCATGACATGGATATAGCAATGGTGCATTACATAGCATTTGTACGGAAAACATCACAACCATGGGCATGAGACATGGGTGTGGGTATGCGTGTGTGCATGGTCTAATCAAACACCATACTTGGTGGTTAATGGGTGGGCTCGGGAAAATTGGATTGAAAATCCGTCTGAGTCCCACGGTTGCATGAAAAACTTGTGTCGGGTATAGCAAGAAGGGCTAGACTCTCCCTCGGGTGTAAGACCCGGCTACTGATTTATACACTTTCTACGATGCAAGTCCAAAAATGTGTATCGGTATGCGGAGCCGACGGTGAGACACCAAAAGTCCGTTATCTAATAAAGACACATGATTTTGTTTTATAAAATAGTCATTCGATGTGTAACATCCAACAATGATTCAGTTTTATAAACACATGAATTTTATTTCAAAATGATCATTGGATGTAATTCATCAATGATAGATTTGCTGCACATTAGCATTGCATTGTGTTGTGGGAGTCGGTGATGACTCGAGTTATAGTGCATAAGTTAGTATCATCTCATATCATATCATGACATGGTAAAATTCCAACATTGATTGACATATTCTTGTTTGGAATGAAAAATGATTGTTGATTGTTGCATGTGCAAATTTCATATGCACTTAGGTTGGGGGAGTAGCCTATATAGGGGATACTCTATTGAGTGTGGCTCACCATATATGGGAAAATATTTCAAGTGTGGTATACACACCGACGGATGACGTCCATTCGGGGCCTCGAGAATGAAGGGAGGCCAACTTGTGGCCTTTACTTATATTTTGTAAAATATTATGAAAACTTATGTTTTGGGTATGTAATCATATGTAAATGGTTGCTAAAGAACTTGTATCAACTATGTTTGAAGTGCAAATATAGTGTTATATGAGTTCGGGTAGGTTTTGGATGGAAATAATACATTTTCAAATGAATTGAAAATGAAAAATGTATGAAACAGGCAAAATTGGACAATTCCTACCGGTACAATTTTGTCTAGTAGGCAAACCCTACCGGTAGGGTCCTACTGGAAAAGACCCTACCGGTAGTAATTTTTCAGTAGGCTAACCCTACCAGTAGGAATCTTTCCAATAAGCTCACCCTACTGGTATGCCATACCGGTAGGCCTTCCAAAAATCTGAAATTTTAATAACGGTTTGCCATGTTTTTTGGCCATGTTTCCTTCCTTCTAAATGATGTAAATGGACTATAATGGAGTATGAACTGTGGTATATTGGATCACGGTTGGATAAAATGATAAAATGTACATGGGTTATGCGTGTGGGTTAAACTCCCGGTTAAGGAGATGTTATAGACGTGACGTCGAGTTATGCGAAAATCATGAGTATTTTCGTGGGTTAACGGGTATCAACGGTTAATGAAGGACCCTTGGTTTTAGGGGTGTCACAGCTTAATATCAGAGCATAGGTATACAATTTATCTAAGAATTAATGAGCATGAGTTTAGACCATTGCATTCATTGTGCATTTTATGTTATGTACTTTAAAATGCTACATGTCATGTGACGCCCCAAAAATTGGGGGTCCCGTTGATCGCCCATCAACCCGTGAAATACCTGTAGATATCGTATAACTCGATACCATACCATTGTGTCTCATTTACCGGGATTCATAATTTAAGAAAATCGGGCAGAGTCTCCTTTGTACAGGAAAACTCTACCCAAAACACAACTTGTGCACCGTATCATCACATGACCCATCCGAGGTCTCATATACAAATGTTGACTACACAGGGTCCATTTATAAGAAAAAATTGACCACAACGGGTCCAATTATCCATACTTTCACCTCATGAGTTTATGCATTAAACATAGTTAATACATTATAATTCCTTTACAAATATTACATGCCAATACATAGTTTGAACAAAAGTCTACAAAACAGTCATGGTTAAAGGCCACAGTCGGCCCCTCTACACCCTTGAGCCCCCGAATGAAAGTCCTCCGCCGGTACGCACCCTGCACCTGAAATGTTTTTCGTATAGGGTGAGCCAACGCTCAGTAGAAAAACTCCTACAGAGGCTACTTCCCACCTAAAATGCGTATGCAATGCACACATGCCACAAACAACTTCTTCCATTCCAAATAAGAATATGTTATTCAAGATAGAATCTCATGATACCATGCCAAGTAATGAGACAAAACTCACACATGCATGCTATCCCGAGCCCACACCGACCCCCACAACACAATGCGACACATATGTGTAAAACAAACTTCTTTGATGAAACACATCCAAAGATCATTTTGAAATCAACCATATGTCATAAAACCAATTCATTCTTGGATGTTTCTCATCAAATAAATAATTTATATATTAAAATCATGTGCCTTTATTGGGTGTCGGATTCAGGAATGGCACCTCCGGCTCCGTACGCCGTTACACTTTTCTAGAGTTTCACCGCCGGTAAGTGTATGAACCAAGTGGCCAGGTCTTTCACTCGAGGGAGTGTCTAGCCCTACTTGCTATACCCAACACAAGTTTTCCTATGCATGTAACCGTGCGACTTAATAGGATGTTCCATCCTACTTTCCCGAGCCCACCACCAACCACCAAGGATGATGATTGACCAACCATGCAACCACACACCCATGCTCATGGTTATGGATGTGTTTACCCCGTGCATATGTAATGTAATGCATCATTTCAAACTACTGCTATGTTCAATATGTAATGAATGCCATATAAATAATTTCAACATATCCCATGATCAATTATATCCAAACATATAAATTCCATGATCATCATAATACTAACATATCGTTAAGCATACATCAACATAACATTACAATTGTAAATCACATCATAAGCATGTAATTTCGCTTTACAACATTTTCCAAGCATGTTATTTCATCAAACAACAACTTCAATAACTCAAGACATTTTATTAAACACCTTCACGACACCAATTATGTTATCACATAATTCACTCACATTCATCGTATAACTCAAGAAATCATAATAAGTGACTTCTACCATTAACCCCTCCATCAATCCACGGAAAGATCCATGAATGTCGCACTAACTGACATCACATCATTATTATCCCTTTGTCCGGGATTTTAACTTGCACGTGTAACCCGTGTTCCTTTACTAATTTAATCCTATCGAGGTCCAATATACCCCAATATATCTCATTTAAAACCAAAGAACACATAGTGATGAGTGCAAAATATTGCATATTTGAAGGCCTCATTACATGCATTTTAACTCAAATTTTGCATGTAAGCAATTAGAGTGAGCCGAAATTATGAATAATGTTGATATTTGGATGTTGCAAGTATTTATAGCATAAATAAAGTATTTTAGAACCTTGCAACTATCTTGGATGTGTGGTGAAGGTATGGCCACATTACATGAGGATTTGGAGGCTTAGAAGTTAAGACATCAAAGAGGTATTGGTGTTTGGTAACAAAAGTACCAGCACTAGCTCCCTTTGGTGGAAGTACCTCTATTTTTCTCCATTTTTACCATGATCCACTCAGAATCTGGAAACGTTCAAAACAAAAAAATTGTAGATCTAGATGTCTTCTGTATTGTGTCAACATTTCAGCTCCATCCAACTGTTGGATCCAAAGTTATGACGATTCTATGACAACTGGTTCAGAGCAGAAAAGTGTATCGACTTTTCTTCACCCAATTTCTATATCTATTGCAAATCCTTTCTTACAAGATTTATTTAGCACATTTAGGCACCCTTTTCCCACACTTAACATACACTAATGGTGCATTCAACAAGATAATTTATCTCAAGTCATGCTACCCATCCTCAATACCCCTTTTTAACTAAACCATTAATTTCAAACTAGAAATTGATTATATCCTTTCTACACCAACTCCATAACCATAGGCAAGTGAATTACATAGTTCCATATGCCTACCATTTTTCCATCCAACCAACTATGGTAGGAAAATTTTAAAATACACAAAACAATCCATGTAAACCCAATTTTTCAAAAGTTTACACTAATAGCTTCCACATATGAAATGTAAGCTAAAACTTGGTTTTTCTTCCTTCTCTTTTAATCTCCCTCACTTTAGGTTTCCAACAAGTAAGACACACACACACACACACACACACACTGATGTATGAGTTAAACACACTCACTTTTCTACATATTAAAGCACACATAACTTCCATCCAAGAAATTACACATGCACTTTCACATAGCAAAACAAAGTAGGACTTGAATCAAACCCATTCTACACCTACTTTCTCAAGGCATAAAATAACATTTGCTATTTAATCAAAATTCACAACACACATGTTATACATAGCTCATGCTACTAACACATTCAATTTTCAAGGGATTTCACAAGTGATTCCCACATATCACATACAACTAGAAATTGACCTAAGCTATTTCTACACCCTTTTTCATTCTCATTTTATCTATTTCACATGCATAGGTGAGTGATATATATATATATATATTCTTTGAAGTGTGGAGACTTCAAAAACACCAAAACAAACCCCAAGTTCTTGATTTCTTAAAAATTTGCCTTTGAATCTTCGGTAAAAATTGTTGTTTTTGGTACCCATGCGTAGCCCTCGTAGTGTAGATCGACTTTCATTCTTGACCCGATGAATTTCGATCGACGGAACTCTAAGAATCGGCGGAAGAAAATTTGAAAACTCGCTTTCTCTCTTCTCTTCCTCCAACGTCTAAAACCAGCCAGCAAATGGGTAGGAAATATCTGTTTTTTCAGATATTTCACCCTATTTATACTTTTAGAATGCTTGGCCTAGAATGCGCCACACGACCTCTTTTTTTCAAATCTGTTTTCATCCCGAAACGATTAAATTTTGTCCCGATTTAAGTTCAAAATATTTTTATTTTAACTTGCCTCAAATTATTTCCCAACTTTTAAAATTTTTTGCCAAAATTCCATTTTTTTGGTCATCCGAGATTCAACTACCTCGAAAAACGTAAAAAATTTGATTATCTCAGAATTCGATGAAATTTGACAGGGTAACTAAATTTTGTGAGACAAATTCAATGGTGAAGTCTGTTTCATCATCTGAGTTTCAAAAAAATTTTAGGTTTTTAACCCGTACTGTAACGACAAAATTACCATTTTACCCTTATTTTCAAAAGTTTAAATTTACCAGATTTTACATGTTATTTGCTATGTGTTATGTGAATTATATGCATGGAAAAATGTAAATGAGAAGAGAGACATTAGAGTTACAAAACATAATCTTGGGAATCAAAAAATAAAGGAACGAGATAGTTCATACTATGGATATCTGGTAGTAGGTGGCACATGCACTAATAGGGAGACAAGGAGAGAAATCTCAAAGTTTAAATTAGGTCCCTATTTTGGGATACTATGTGAGGCTCTATTGCTGTCTGAAATGTGTGTAGATGGCAAATAGGGGAAGAGGACACTGAGGCGGTGGGCAGAACAATGATCAACCACCATCGGTCATTGACCAATAGGCCTTCTTAGAGGCTATTGGTACTGCGACTACTACCATTGCACAAGTTAGTGCAAATTGGGGCAAGGAGGCATAAGTAACCTCTAAAATTTTAAGGCGCACAAGCTTCCAATATTCAAGGGAGGGGCGAATCCGATGATGGCCAACCATTGGTTCCAGCAAGTTGGCAAGATTTTAGAGGCAATGGAGATCACCTCCGATGGCACGAGGAGAATACTAGCTGCATTCCAGCTGGAGGGAGAAGCCCAATTGTGGTGGGATTGGGTAAAGGACTTAAAGGACTTAAGGAACTTAGAGTTAATCACATGGGGAGAGTTCCGGGAGCTCTTCATGGGTAAATACTTTCCAGCGGCCGCGAGACATGTAAAGGCCCAGGAATTCTTAGACTTGAAGCAAGGGACAATGACGGTGCTGGAATATGTGGCTACATTCACTGAGTTAGCCTGTTTTGCCGATGACTACGTGGCCATAGACATGGTCAAGGTGAGGAAGTTTGAGGATGGTCTGAAATTGTCCATCCGGGGTAAAATTATGGGCCACTACCTGCAAAACTTGGATTCGATGGTCACAACAGCTATGACCATTGAGAGAGAAGTTGAGGACGCACAAAATATCTGGGAAGCATGTGCTAAAGACAAGAAGAAGGAGGGTCAATCCTCTTCTTCTAGCTCGAAAAAAAGATAAAGGACTTCTACTCTACAGGGACAGGGCCGTGGCTATCAGGACCAAGGCCAAGGCCAATCCTTCCAAGAAGAGAGAAATCAAAGGCCTTTCTATCAGACAGGTCAAAGAACTTTCTATCATTGCCACCAATGGGGTTACATGAAGAGGGATTGTCCTTAGAGGCAGGAATCCCAGAGTTATAGGGCGTCTCAGTCCCAGTCATTCGTGGGGTAGTCACAGACGTACTTTGTTCCTCCCTACCCCACTATGGGCTAGGGAAGCCAGTACCAATTGGAAGGTGCTACACAGGTCCCTACCACTTCATGAGCGGGGACTCCACAATCAGGCCAGATGGGCCAGGGTATGGGACGAGGCCGAGGACAAGGTATACAGGCCGGGACATCGGGGACCCAGGGGTGTGTCTATGCCATCACACCTCAAACTGAGCCAGTGGATAAGTCGATCACCCAGGATACATTTTTACTCTCTCATTTATGGCCAAGGGTATTATTTGACTCTGGTGCATCTCATTCTTTTATTATTGCATCATGTGTAAAAGATTTGGGCTTAGAGGTTGAGACCTTGGAAGAGCCATTACATGTGAGTTCTCCCCTAAGAGTTAGGGTGAGTGTTGATTAAATATGTCAGGATTATGAGTTAGAAATCTCGAGAATTTTACTCACCATAGACCTTAGAGTCATGGAGTTATGGACATGTCAGAGTTTGATGTCATCCTTGAGATGGATTGGTTGGCGGCACATCGAGTCGTCATTGATTGTGATCGTAAGAGGGTCACTGCCTACACCTCGGAGGGTGTTTGTTTTAAGTTTTAGGGGAAAAACATGATGCTTTGCCCCAAGTCATGTATGATTTCCGTTGGCATGGGTAGTTGGTGGCTTAGCTTGCGAGCCTTACCTTAGAAGACGAGGTAAGACAGGAGTTGGGTCTACCTTAGGTTGTGTGTGAGTATGAGGATATTTTTTCAGATGAACTACTGGGATTACCTCTACATAGGGATGTAGACTTTGTAATTGAGCTGCATCTTAGTACATCGCTTATTTCTATGACTCCACATAGGATGACACCAACTAAGTTGTAAGAACTCAAGATCCAATTGCAAGAATTGTTGGACAAGAGCTTTATTAGACCAAGTAATTCACCATGGGGCGCTTTGGTGTTGTTTGCCAAGAAGAAGGACAAGACCATTTGACTATGCATAGACTATCGACAGTTAAATAGGGTTACTATCAAGAATAGGTACTCTTTGTCGAGGATTGATGATTTGTTTGATCAGTTGAGAGGAGCGAGGGTCTACTCCAAGATAGATCTTCGCACTGGCTACCATCAGTTGAGGATTAGAAAGGCAGATATCCCTAAGACGGTGTTTAAAATGTGGTGTGGGTATTTTGAGTTCACAGTGATGCCATTTGGATTGACGAATGCCCCGATAGCATTCATGGATCTCATGCATAGGGTGTTCCAATCCTATTTATATTAGTTCGTCGTAGTGTTTGTTGATGACATCCTGATCTACTCCAAGTCTGAGGAGGAGCATGAGGGTCACTTAAGGGTTGTTCTCTAGACTTTGAGGGATCACCAGTTATACGTCAAGTTCAGCAAATGTGAATTTTGGCTTACGGAGGTAAAATTTTTGGGGCACGTGGTGTCGGCTTTGGGTGTATCAATGGACCTGGATAAGGTAGAGACGATCATGAGTTGGGAGAGGCTGAAGTCAGTCTTTAAGATACGCAGTTTCTTGGGATTGGCAAGGTATTACAGGAGGTTTATTGAGGACTTCCCCCAATTAGCGGCACCTATGACGAGATGAACTCGGAAGGAGGTCAAGTTTGAATGGAATGAATCATGCGAGAAGGCATTCTAGGAGTTAAAAAAGAGGCTTACTTCAGCTCCTATTTTGATAGTTCCAGAGAGGGGACAGATGTATACAGTGTACTGTAATGCCTTCAGAGATGGACTGAGTTGTGTTTTGATGCAGTCCGGGAGAGTAGTGGCTTATGGTTCTTGACAATTAAAGAACCACGAGCAGAACTACCCCATGCACGACATGGAGTTGACTGTCATTATCTTTGCCTTGAAGGCTTGACGCTACTATCTATATGGTGAGTAGTTTGAAGTATTTTCGGACCTCAAGAGTCTGAAGTATATCTTTACACAGCGGGACCTTAATATGATGCAACGCAGATGGATGGAGTATTTGGAAGACTATGACTTCACTTTGCATTACCATCCCGGTAAGGCAAATATGGTGTCTGATGCACTTAGTTGGAAGTTACGGGGAGTTGTGGCTAGTGTGACTTCTCGAGAATAGTGAATGCTCGAGACTGTAGGATAGTTTGGGCTGCATTATTGGGGTCAGTTTTAGGGAGCTTGGTGGCTACACCTTCCCTACTGAGCAGAGTGATCGAGTCCTAGGGATAGGATCTAAAATTGTCATCTATCAGGGACCGAGTGTAGGCAGGTATCGGTGACAAGGGCTGGGCCATTCACTCAGATGATAGTCTTCGGTATAGAGGAAGGGTTGTGGTTCCCCAGTTAGCAAATTTGAGGGAATAGATCCTTAGGTAATTCCATTGCTCCCGATTTATTGTGCATCCAGGTGGCACGAAGATGTACCATGATCTTCGTCTCCAGTATTATTGAAGCGGAATGAAGGTACATGTTGTAAACTTTGTCAGATGATGTCTCACGTGTCAGCAGGTCAAGGCTGAACACCAGAGACTAGCGGGGTTGCTTCAGCCTTTGGAGGTAGCTGAGTGGAAGTGGGAGCACGTTACGATGGATTTTGTGACCCACTTACCACAGACATTGCGGGGATATGACGTAGTGTGGGTGATAGTGGACCAGCTTACAAAGTTGGCACACTTTTTGACCGTGCGGATGACATTCACACTGGAGGAATTCTATTGATTGTATATATAGGAGATTGTCTGGTTGCATGGGGTGCCCGTATCTATAGTATCGGATTGGGATATCAGGTTTATTGCTCATTTTTGGGAGAATTTCCAATGAGCCATAGGGACACAGTTGATGATGAGCACTGTTTTTCATCCCTAGACGGACGACCAGTCTGAGAGGATCATCCAGACTTTAAAAGACATGCTACGAGCATGCGTCCTAGATCTCAAGGGTAACTGGGAAGAACACCTACCATTAGTAGAGTTCGCATACAACAACAGTTATCAGGTGAGTATATGAATGACACCCTATGAGGCATTTTATGGGAGGCCTTGTCGTTCTCCAGTTTGTTGGACGGAGGTAGTAGAGAGACCCTCTACAGGTCTAGATTTGGTTAGATACACCTAGGAGAAGGTGGACCTAATACAGAAGTGTCTTACGGCTTAAAATCGACAGAAGAGCTATGCTGTCAGACGAAGATGACCTCTAGAGTTTGATGTGGGAGATCATGTCTTCTTGAAGGTGATGCCTAAGAGAGGAGTAGTCAGGTTCGACGAACATGGAAAACTATCACTGAGATATATTAGGGCCTTCGAGGTGCTTGAGAGGGTTGACATAGTTATTTATCGCTTGGCATTACCGTCGAGTCTATCAGGTGTTCACCTGGTGTTCTATATCTCTATGCTCTGGAAGTATACTCCAGATTCGACACATGTGGTGGATTAGGGTGAATTGATTGTTGATGCGGATGGGACATTCGAGGAGGGACCAATGCGTATCATGGATAGCCGGGAGTAGGTTTTGTGAGGCAAGTCTGTGAGACTAGTGAAGGTACTGTGGCAGCATCGTAGCGAGGAGGAGGTGACATGGGAGCGTGAGGATACCATATGTACCAATTATGCATTCCTGTTCGAGGATAGAGGTGCAATTTTATAATCATAAGTAGGATATTACTATTGCATGTACGTGTGGTTGAATGTGCATGTGTGTGTGAATTTCAAGGACGAAATTCTTTTAAGGGGGGGGGAAGAATGTAAAACCCGAAAAAATTTGAACTTTTTTCCAAAAAAGGGTAAAACGGTAATTTTTTACTATAATACAAAATTAAAATGCATATTTTTATCGAGCTTGGATGACGCAACGAACTACAATGTTAGATTCGTCTCGCGAAATCGAGTTGCCCAATCAATTTTTATTGAATTCTAAGATGGTCAGATTTTTTACGTTTTACGAGACATCTGGGTGTCGGTTGACCTCACAAACATCCCCAAAAATAAATTTTATAGCATTTTCTTATAATTTAATTTAAGTTCATATAAAAATAATTTGAACTTAAACCAGGATGAAATTAAGTCATTTTGGAACAAAAACGAACCCGATAATAAAAAACGTGCGGCACGATGTGAACTGCACAATTAAAGGGTATAAATAGGGAGAAATATTTGATTTTCTCCCTATTTTAATCAGATTTCTCATGTTGGAAGAGAAAGAGAGAGAAGAGAAAAAAGAAATAGAAATTTCCACCTTCTTTCTTTGATCTACGGAGTTCTGACGGTCGAAATCCCTCAGACTAAGAGTTACAGTCGATTACCGCGACGAGAGGTATGCAACCGTACCAAAAACGAAGGATTTCACTAAAGATCCAAAGAGGAGATTTGGGGAAATCAAGAGTTTTGGGGTTGAGAGGTCTTCTTGAAGTTTTCCTCTTCATTTTACGTTTCAAGAGATAGGGTTCCCTCTTACTTTGATTTATTTCTAATCTATGGTGTCCATAGGGAATGGTTAGGTGTAAAGAACTTGTCTATTGTAATGTAAATGAGGAAATGGGTATGGTAATGGCTTAGGCCAATTTCTAGTTTGAATTTGGTTTAAGGAAGTTGCTTGTATAATTTCTTGAAACTTGTTATTATGTGGCCAATTTTGTGTGTTAACATGATTGGTGCCTTGAATGTGTTTTACTAAATGTCTATGTGAGAATTAAGTTGGTTATGACACGAGTTATGTATAACATGCTTGCGAATTGTTGTTGAGTATGAATGAGTTGATATATGTTGTTGATATATTAGCATCATGATAATTTGTGGTAATTATATGCTTGAGATATACATTGCCATCGGATATGTTGATATGCGGTTCAATTGCTCATATGACGTTCATTACATATGGGGTATGACATGGATATAGCAATGATGCATTACATTGCATTTGTACGGAAGCATCACAACCATGGGTATAAGACATGGGTGTGGGTATGCGTGTGTGCATGGTCTAATCAAACACCATACTTGGTGGTTAATGGGTGGGCTCAGAAAAATTGGATTTAAAATCCGACTGATTCGCACGGTTGTATGAAAAACTTGTGTCGGGTATAGCAGAAAGGGCTAGACTCTCCCTTGGGTGCAAGACCCAACTACTAATTTATACACTTCCTACGGTGCAAGTCCAAAAAAGTGTATCAGTATGCGGAGCCGGCGGTGAGACACCAAAAGTCTATTACCCAATAAAGATACATAATTTTATTTATAAAATAGTCATTCGATGTGTAACATCCAACAATGATTCAATTTTATAAACACATGAATTTTATTTCAAAATGATCATTGGATGTAATTCATTAATGACAGATTTGCTACACATAAGCATTGCATTGTGTTGCGGGAGTTGGTGAAGACTTGCGTAAAAGTGCATGAGTTAGTATCATCTCATATCATATCATGACATGGTAGAATTCCAACATTGATTGGCATATTCTTGTTTGAAATGGAAAATGATTATTAATTGTTGCATGTGCACATTTCATATGCACTTACGTTGAGGGAGTAGCCTCTGTAGGGGATACTCTATTGAGCGTCGCTCACCCTATATGACAAAATATTTCAGGTACGAGATACACACCGGCGGATGACACCCATTCGAGGCCTCAAGGATGAAGGGAGGCCGACTTGGGCTTTTACTCTTATTTTGTAAAACATTGTGAAAACTAATGTTTTGGGTATGTAATCGTATGTAAATGGTTGCTAAAGAACTTGTATCAACTATGTTTGAAATGCAAATATAGTGTTATATGAGTTCAAGTAGGTTTTGGATGGAAATAATACGTTTTGAAATGAATTGGAAATGAAAAAGGGGTGAAACAGACAAAACTGATCAAATCCTTCTGGTACAGCCTACTGGTACAACTTTGTCCAGTAGGCAAACCCTACCGGTAGGAATCTTTCCAGTTAGCTTACCCTACCGGTATGCCATACCGGTACGCCTTCCAAAAATCTTAAATTTTAATAACGCTTTGTCATGCTTTTGGATCATGTGTCCTTCCTTCCAAATGATGTAAATGGACTATGATGGAGTATAAAATGTGGTACATTGGACCACTGTTGGATCAAATGATAAAATGTACACAGATTACGCGTGTGGGTTAAAATCCCGGTTAAAGGGATGTTATAGACGTGACGTTGAGTTATGCGACAATTATGAGTATTTCCGCGGGTTGACAGTTAGTCAACGGTTAATAAAGGACCCTCAATTTTAGGGGTGTCACAGTCTCCTTTCTCTCCATGACTCTCTCACTCTCTCATCTCATCCCCATTTTCTCTCTATCTCTCTCTCCATTGCTCTATCTATCCCTTTTCTCTTTCTCTTTCTTTCTTTTTTCCTATTGATAATTTATTTTTTTAAATATATAAATATTTGATTTGATTTTTTATCTCTCTTCTCTATTTGTAGTTAGGGTACAAAAATATATTTTTTTTTGTTGCGTATCTTCTCTTTTTATTTAATAAATTTTTATGTGTAAAATTTTTAGTTTATTATTTTTAAAATTGATGGTGTAAATCAACGTAGTGCAACTTTGTGATACTGAGCAGATGAGATGAGCAGTGTGTGACTATTAGGGTCTGAGCTATAAGGCTCGAAAGAACAAGGATTGGTATTTTTTGGGGGGAATTGGGGGATTGATATAATGAAAATATAGTGTTTCACCAGCTCGGGAGCTCGACTAATCCACTCTTCAATGGAGGCTCTTGCTCTTTCTTTCTTTGTATATCCTCCGAAAATGTTTACAAGACTGATGATCTGTTATCCGAGAGCCCCACTCTTGGAGGCGTTACATAATATTCATAGGGCTGTCCCTAGTTTTACGGGATCTGCACTGAGATCCCTACCATTTATCCAAGGAAATCTCCTTGATCTTAAGAGAGGATCTTGGCTGGTTAAGGATTTTATGCCTTGAATATGGCTCTTTGCCACCTATAAGATTTCTATTTTCATCCAGCTGTTCCCTTATCATTTCCACTACTGTCACGTCTGGGGAGAGCTCTAACTCTGATCCTCTAAGCTCTGCATGTCTTTCATGACCTCTTGGTCTGACCTGTTTGTCTGACCTCTGAACCTGAGCTCATACTTGAAAATTATTCTGAGTATCATCAATTGCCCCCAGCCCTTAGCCCAAGTGAACTTGGGTAAGGGCTGAGCTGAGGCTTAATTAAGGCAGACCTCTAGACGCGGGACCTCGATTTGTGCGCGAATAGGTTTTTGACGATTTCAGACAATCATTTCACTTCCTAGTTTATGGTGCACGTTCTCCACTTTGTACTGTTAGCTTTAAATACCCATGGACCAACGGCTCCCTCCTCACTCTTCGAATTCTCTTTGGCTTTCCTTCTTTCCTTCGCAACTTCATCTTCCCCAATTCGCTACTGTTCTTAAGGCTTTTGCGGAGAGACGGTTTCCTCTAATTTAACCCGAAGGCTTAGCGAGGTTTGCTTTTTCGTTCTTCACTTCGAAGGATTAGGTACGCTTCTTGTCTTTTTTCGTGCTTCTTCATCCTGGACCCCTCAAATTTGAGTTGGTGGTTGTATTTTGGACCTTTCGATTTTGCTATTTCAGGAATAAAGGTCGATCTCTGTCTCTTATTCTCCTCTTCTTAGACCCTTATTCAATCGCTAGGGTTTTTCTCATTGGCAGTTGCTGTGTTGCCCCTCAGACTCTTAGAGAGTGTTTCGTAAATATTTTCCCCTTTATCACACCTTTAGTCTCCCTTTTTCTTGTACCACTATGTCTGCCCCTTCTAGAACTTCCCCCTCTTCGGTTTTCCCCTAGGGAATAGATCTACTGAGGAGGATTCTGATCTAGGTGAGGAAGGAAAGGAGATTGACAAATTCCCTGGTGTCGATTCTGTTGAAGCTGAGGGAAACCCTGTGGAGATTCCTTCCTCTGTCTCTCCTATGCCCCAAAACCCCAACAAAGGTAAGGCCAAGGTGGGCAACGCTGGTGACTCCGACAGTGCTGAGGGTGCGGGGGTTGTTTTTAGGACTGCAGAGCTCGCGGGCCCTAGCGAGCTCACTTTTTCCCTTATGAAGCTTCTTGGTGCTCGTTTTGGTTTTCCTCTTGGCGTCCAATGTTGGTGCCCAGATAAATTTACCCCATACGTCTCCTAAGTCCATAAGAAGGTCTGTTTTTTTTGTGGCCACCATCGACAATGGCCTTCATTTTCCCATGCACCACTTTATCAAGATTATTTTGCAACACT
Organism: Ilex paraguariensis; assembly: GCA_963454935.2. Taxonomy (NCBI): domain Eukaryota; kingdom Viridiplantae; phylum Streptophyta; class Magnoliopsida; order Aquifoliales; family Aquifoliaceae; genus Ilex; species Ilex paraguariensis. Next base: position 25,206 of record CAUOFW020006303.1, on the reverse strand, counting down.
TCAACGTCTGCCCTGCTCAGATTTCCCCCAACTTCTGGGGATTCTGGTGGGCCTTCTCATTTTCTTCAAGAAACACAAGCTTGGGGTTCCCACTGTCTCTTTGCTCATGGAGTATTTCAATGTCAAGTACACCCCTACTGATGGTTTCTTGTATATTTCTAAATGGTTAAAAGCCAAAGCGATTATTTCTAACCTTCCGAGCTCTCATAAGGGCTGAAAAAAACTTTTCTTCTTCATGGGGGCATTCACTGGGAGTACAATCCTATAGATAACTCAGATTCCCTTTCAGTCGCTCGGGTCTGGAAAGCCTAAGACAACTTGGGTAAGTCCTCCTCTGAGTGAACTTTATCAATTTTAGGGCTTTTTAGGTTGATCTCTTTTTTCTTATTTTACCTTGCTTCTTAGGTATCTACCCTAAACTCAGTGCTGCAAACGAGCGGATTCGCGATCCTTAGAGGGTTGTAGCTCAGAGAGATAATCTGAGCTCATTAAACCTTGGGTTCTTGTAGCGGAGGGGTTTAGCCTCCCTGAAGTAACGATAGAAGCTTCTATTCCTCTGTCTGTAGTTAGTGCAGAGGAGGCAACTGGTATGCCTTGACTTCTCCCCTTCCAACTTTTTCTTTCATTCTACTTATATGTTCTTGTCTGTTTCTAGGCTCTCAGGGTCATCTGTGATGAAGCCATCCATAGTAGAACTCTAAGTCAAGTGGTAAACGCAAGGCCAAGGTTGGCTCGGGTAGTAAGGATGTTTCTCCAACCAAGGTGCATAAAATGGACGTGCCCCCTGGCTCTTCTGCTTCAACTCCAACCTCAACCATTCATCCTTCTTTTAATCCGTGGACCGCAGAGTGTTCTCTTCCCACAGGGTCTCCGCTCGCCCCTAGCAGGGTTCTTGAGCAAGGGTAGATCTCTCCAACCTCTTTTGAAGTCGATAGGGCCCTGGGAATGATTTCTCACTTACTGCCAACCTCCAGCTCTTCTGCGACATCCGGGTAACTTTCCCCGTTGCGCCTTGTAGGCACCAATGTTGGAAAGAGAAAAATCCCCAAGGTGGAAAGTAGCCAGGGCTCCTTCTTTGACAATATTGAGCTCGTTGCTGGGGTGATTAGCTCCATTCTTCCTAAGTTTGACATTCAAAGAGCTTCTTCCATACCTCTCGAGACTTCAATAAGCTCAGCTCTTCATGGGGCGACTACTGTAAATGTCTATCTCTCTCCTTCTTCTTTTTCTGCATGTTATAATCTAGAGCTAACCCTTGTCTCATCTGTTCTTGTTTTCAGCTAGCCCTCCACTTGAAGGGTTTGATGGAGAAGATCTGCTCCTTGGAAGGTTCATCCAAGGTCACAGAAGATCTTCACATTCAAAACCAGGAGCTCCAGGAGCAGGTGGAAAGGCAAGCCTCCTTCATTCGGGATTTAGAGGCTGGGAAAGAAAGAGCTAAAAACAAAGAGAAAAAGGCCAAAGAAGAGCTTGAGCTTAAGAACGATGCTTGGGTCAGAGCTTGTGAGGAAACTCTTGAGGCCTTGTGTTTTTTCAAGAACATGAAAAAGGAGTATGACAACGTGGCTGAAGTAAACGACGCCATCTGCCAAGATCTTGAGGAGAAGAAGGCCACCCTACTCCAAAAAGATGATACAATATCCCAGTTAAAGGAAGACATAACCCAGTTGAAAGATGATGTATCTATGAAGTGTGTTACGGGGGTGGCTTGCTTTCCAAGACGTTGCTGAGAAAACATACCCCGATCTAAATTTTGACCTTCATATCCCCCCTAAGGAGGAGGCGGAAAGAACTACTACAGGGGATAAGAGCGAAGCGTTGGAGTCTTTTGCTGCTGAGCTTCCTGAAGCAAACACATTACCTATTGCTTCTGCCATTATCCCTTTCTCAGCTGATCTCGTTTCTCAGGCATTGGCCTTCAGTTCGCCATCATCTGGTGTTGAGGTCCCTATTTTTAAGGATCCTGAGACTTCTTCTTGCATGCTTGCTTTGGATCTCTCAGGGGTTTTCACTGTTGAGCTAACAAAGGCTCCATCTTCTGACCTGCCAGACCTTTTCGCTACTAAGCTACTAAAATCCTCTGCTCCTGCTTCAACTACTTAGGAATCTTCAATGTAAAATTTTTTTCTTCTTTTTTTTTTCTTTTGCTTCACAACTTCTTTGAAGCACTGATGTAACTGTTTATCTTTTGAAGTGAATACTAGACTACTCTATATTTCATGTTCTCCCTTACCCCCTTGCTTCAAGGAATACTGAGTTCTCATTTTGTTTTACTTTATCCTTCCCTTGCACCTTGCTTTGAAGAGTACTGAGTTCTTCTTAAAGCAAATTTGTTGAGGCTGCGAGCCTAAACGAGCTACTGGTTCATTGAGCTCCTCTAAAAGTTAAGAATTTGACTTTCAGAGAGTTTCATACTTATGTTTGCTAGATTTGGTGAAGAGAGTAAGTAACTTGGTGCTGAGGTCCATCACAAGTGCATCCATGAGGGCTTTGATGAGGGACGAGCTCGACAAATGCCAGTCCCCTAGTCCCATTCTTGAAATAGCTTGCCTAATGGAGATGTTTCTGGAGGTCTATACAGCCATACGAGCTGAATTTGATCCATAGACATCTGAGAAGTAGGGAGCTGTCCTAGAAGGTCCATATAGCCATACGAGATGACCTCAACCTTTGGACATCTGAGAAGTAGGGAGCTGTCCTGGAAGATCCATACAGCCATACGAGCTGACCTCAACCTTTAGACATCTGAGAAGTAGGGAGCTAAGAAAGTCTACCAAGATTGCCAAGTGCTATTATGGACTTGAAGTTAAGTTCCCAAGTTATGCTGCAACTTATTGTACTGGACTTTTGTTGGATCGCCGAGGGCTACTAATGCTTGAGATGGATGGGGAGTATCAGGGAAATGTTGAGACTATTGGGGAGGCTTTTTCTTTTGGACCAACTGAAGGCAAGGGACCTGTCCGAGCTCTTTTGGAAGTTAACTTTGTGCGAACAACTACTAGTAGTTATGTTCTTGGTGCCCTATTGTTTTTTTTAAACGTGCTTGCCCAACTACTTTTCAAAAAGTGTAACTACCTTCTTAAATTGGTGAACCCAAAGGTTTGTCGACTTTGGTTCTTGTGCGTTCTTTGATTGCATTAAAGCTTGGTGTCTATACGGTTTGCTATATTTTCTTGGATCCTCCTTATTCTCAGAGTCTCTTCTCGAATCTTGAAGATTTATCATTCTTCTAATTCTTCTTCTCTTTACCTTCTCTAAATCTTTTGATGGCTGTCCCAATCTCGCCCTTGTTCAAGGAATGAACCTTCGTTGGAATTGAGTGGGAGTGGCAGACTGGCTACTTAGTTCCTTTGTCAATATCATCCTCAGATTTGGATGGAATAAAGAAGAGGTTCTTTCTTGACTTGGAATTAACTCTTTGGGCCCCATCCTCTGATGAGCCCTGCAATTATCTTCCTCGAGGAGAGACTTGTTTCTTCAAAGGAGCTTTGGATATGGGGCTGTGTCTACCCATTCACCCCGCTATTGGTTATATATTGGCTCATTGCGGCTTGTGTCCTTCTTGCCTCTCTCCCAAGGGATGGGCCACCATAATCAGCTTTTTCCTATTTTGGCACTTGCGGGGTGATGGAAAGTTTCCCACAGTATGATAATTCTTTTATTTTTTTGACCTTGAAGAGGATGAGGTCCCATGTTTTATCTATTTTCGATGGAGGCACTTCAAACTGCGTTGTTTAGTGCTTGACCTTACTTCTCCTCCTGAGGGATGGACTCAACACTTCTTTTATGTTTCTAGGGACTCCTGGAGGTCTATTGAGCTGCATTATAGAGAGTGCAGGGTTCTTAGGTCCTGAAAGAGCTTTTCTTACCCAGGTAAATATCTTGACTGCTTTTACTGTTCAGGTCCCATGATGTCGTTTCCTAATCAAAAGGTTTGCTTTGGTTAGTAGGGCCCCCTAAATTGGACTTATTGGAGGATATGCAAATCGAACAGATGATCAATGTTGAGCCTGTGTCCTACTCTGAGCTGATGACACTAGACACCTATTTTTGTTCAGCGCTATAGGAGCTACTATGGACTTTGTTTCTTACCCAGATTCTGCTGATTCCTATCCTTCCGAATCTAATGAGGATGAGGATGTTGGTACATCTTCCAGAAAATGTAAGAGGAGCGACTCTTCTTCATCCTCATCTGGATCTTCCTTGGCAGCAATTTTGTTCTCTTCATTAGGGCAGAAACTTATAAATCTTCTAACAGAGGTAGAGAAGGAGAGGGATGAGCTAAAAGAAGAGAACGTCCGCCTAAGAGAGGAAGTTGTTGAGCTCCAGAGACGCCTTAAGGGTGATTCAGAGTTGGGAACTTTTCTTGTAATCTTTTTGCTTTCTTCATTGTATTACTACTACATTTTTAAGCCTTTGCTTTATCTAATGATTTAAATTCTCCTTCATCGATTGTTAAGTTTGTGGTTTTGTTTCGAATCTTGTTGCATGCTTCTGACCTGAAAATCCTGTCTCAATTCCATAAGCAGAAGAATTCATTGTATAAGCTGAAGAGCTTATTCTTAGCTTATAAGCTAAAGAGTTTATCTCGAGCTACAGGGCTCGCTTTCATGAATTGGGAAGTTCATCATGAGCTGTTGAGCTCTTTTTTTTTATATGAACATAGTTCCTCGTCAGCTATTGAGTTATTTTTAAGAATCGAAGAGTTCACTGTGAGCTATTGAGCTTATTTTTAAGAACCGAAGAGTTCATTATGAGCTATTGAGCTCTTTTTATGAACTGAACAGTTCATCGTGAGCTATTGAACTCATTTTATGAATTGAAAAGTCCATCGTGAGCTATTGAGCTCATTTTATGAACTGAAGAGTTCATTGTGAGCTATTGAACTCATTTTATAAACTAAAGAGTTTATGGTGAGCTATTGAGCTCATTTTATGGACTACAGAGTTCATCGTGAGCTATTGAGAATCAAAGACTTGCAGTTTTATTGAGAATAATCAAATTATAAAATTGGCTTACTGAAAAAATCTCTTGAGATGTTCTACATTCCAATAGTTGGGCAGGATTTTCCCTTCCTCCGTTTGTAATTCATAGTTCCCTAGTTTGACCACCCGTGAGAAGATATAGGGACCTTTTCAATTAGGCCCCAGCTTCCCATGAGTGGGGTCCTTTCTTGCTGACAATAGTTTTCTAAATATTAGGTCTCCCACCTTGAAGCTCCTGTGTCTGACCTTTCTATCATAATACCTGGCCGTCTTCCTCTAGTAGCCCCTGATACGATGCAGAGCTGCTTCCCTTTTTTCTTCCAAGAGATCCAAGTTTAATAGGAGTGACTTATCATTGTGCCTATCGTCTACGAATTCAGTCCTGGGGGATAGAAACCAAATCTCGACAGACGCCACTGCTTCAGTTTCGAAGGCCAAGTCAAACGGTGTTTCTTGAGTAGCTGACCTGATAGTTGTTCTGTAGGCCCACAACACTTCTGGGAGGTGTTCCGCCCATTTATCCTTTAGATCTTTTAGCTTGGTTTTCAGGGTTGCTTTTATGGTCCTATGGTGACCTCCGCTTGTCCGTTAGATTGAGGATGAGCTAGGGCTGAGAAGTAATTCTTAATTCCGAGCTCAGCACAGAAGTTTTTGAACTTTGAATTGTCGAATTACTTCCCGTTGTCAGAGACGATTGCCCTGGGAATACCAAACCTGCAGATTATGGATTTCCAAGTAAAGTTCTGAACTTTCTGTTTAGTGATTGTTGCCAAAGGCTCTACTTCTGCCCATTTAGTGAAGCAGGTTACCCCGATGATAACGAACTTACACTGTCCCACACTGGTTAGAAGGGGTCCTAGTATATCCAGACCCCATTACTGAAAGGCCATAGGTTAACCATCGAGGTTAAGAGCTCTGGTGGGCAATGGTGGATGTTGGCGTGCACTTGGCAGATCTTGCACCATTTGACCAAATCTGTAGCATCCATGAGCATTGTGGGCCAATAATACCCCTACTTTAACGTCTTTCCTACCAAAGCCCGAGCTTCGATGTGGTTGCCGCAGACTCCCTCATGAACTTCTCTGAATATGTAATTAGCGTTTTCGTCCCCCACACATATAAGAAGAGGTGCTAAAAAACCTCGCTTGTATAAGTTTCCCTACAAAATAAAAAACCTGGCTGACCTAATTCTTAGATTTGCAGCTTCTTTGGGATCCTATGGCAAAGTTCCATGCTGAAAATATCCTAGGATAGGGTCCATCCAACTTGGTGGGGCTTGTACAGGCAGTACTTCTTCATCCTTAATGCATACAGACAGTTTTACTTGGTGCTCTACTGGAATTAGCTTGTCCAAGCTTTCCTGCGAAGCTGTTGCTAATCTTGCCAAGGCATTTGCTCGTGAGTTCTTAGCTCTCAGGGCATACCTAATCTTAACTTGCACGAACTTCTTGATCAATTCTTGTACCTTTCTGAGGTAAAGGACTATTTTCTCGCCTTTAGCTTCATAAGTCTCCTCTATCTATTTTACTACCAGCTGGGAATCACTGCAGATCTCCAGCTGCTCTATCTCCATCGAGTGAGCAAGATTAAGTCCAGCAATGACGGCTTCATATTCTGCCTCGTTGTTTGAAGACTTAAACCCAAATTTTAGGGCATATTCAACGTCTATTCCATCTAGAGAGGTCAGTATCAAGCCTGCACCGCTTCCTTGAGCGTTGGCAACTCCATCTATAGAAAGCTTCCATGTGGGGAGGTTAGGCACTAGCGACGTTGCTTCCATAGGTGCTGGTGTTGTAAACTCTGTGATGAAATCTGCCAGAATTTGTCCTTTGATCGTAGTTCTAGGCTTGAACCTGATGTCAAACTCGCTGAGCTCCATGACCCACTTTATCAACCTTCCCGAAGATTCTGGTTTATGCAGTACTTGTTTCATTGGCTGTTTTGTTGGGACCTCGACAGTATGAACCTGAAAATATGGTCTAAGTCTCCTACTTGTAGTCACCAATGCTAAGGCAAGCTTTTCCATTTTTGGGTACCTCTCCTCTGCCCCCCTTAAGAGCTCTGTTGTAGTAATAGACTAGTTGTTGAGACCTATCTCGCTCCCTCACTAGTTGCTGCACTAGTTGAGAAATCTGAAATAGCTAGATAGAGGTTAGTACTTCCCTCTCCAAGGGGCTTACCAGAACGGGAGGGGAGCTCAAGTAGGCCTTCAAAGCCTTGAATGCTTCTTCACACCAGGTATCCCACTAGAACGCCTTTTTTAAGATTTGAAAAAGGGCTGACACTTATCGCTCGATCTAAAGATAAAACGACTCAAGACAGCTATTCTTTCTGTCAAGTGCTGGATCTCCCTTACATTAGAAGGTGGTTGCATATCCAAGACTACCTTAACCTTTTCTGGGTTACCCTCAATTCTTTTACTGTTGACTATGAAGCCCAAAAACTTTCCTGCAGATACTCTGAAGGCACATTTTGCAGGGTTGAGTTTCATCTTGTATTCCTTAAGAACCTGGAACGATTCTGCTAGATGTGCAATGTGGAGCTCTGCTTTCAATGATTTTACCAGCATATCGTCGATATAGACCTCCATGGATGTTCCAATTTACCCTTGTAACATCTGATTCACTAGACAATGGTAAGTGGCTCCTGCATTTTTTAGCCCAAAAGGCATAGCCTGATAACAGTACGTTCCCTACTTAGTTACAAAGGAGGTCTTCTCCTGGTCAGTTGGATCCATCCTGATTTGATTATATCCTGAGAAAGCGTCTATGAAACTGAGGAGCTCTTGTCCAGCTGTGGCATCCACTATTAAGTCGATCCGAGGTAAAGAAAAACTGTCCTTGGGCATGGTTAGTTGAGATCTGTGAAGTCAATACAGAGTCACCACTTTCCGTTGGTCTTCTTGACAAGAACCACATTGGCTAACCAGGTAGGGTAGTCGACTTCCCTAATATCTTTGGTGTGGAGAAGCTTGTTGACCTCCTCATTAATTGCCTTATGGTTCTTTGTTTTGTTTTTGCTTAACTGGTCTGTAGGTGGGATTCACACTTAGCTTGTGTGTGATAATCGAGGGGTCGATTCCTTCTATATCTTCTTGCTTCCAGGCGAATACTCTCCCGTTCTCCTTTAGGAATTGGAGAAGAAGGTCTTTTATTTCCCTGTTTAGCTTAGACCCAGTGTAAACAAGGTGTTTTGGCTCCTCATCAAGCTGAACAGGCTCTAACTCCTCTGATGGCGTTGGCCTAGTGTCTAGTTCGTTCCTCATGCTCATCTAGCTAGACATTCTCGACTTTTTTCTGCTTCATCGGGGTCATGTAGCATTCCTTTGCTTCTCGCTGGTCTCCTCGGACCACTCCAACCCTATTTTTCGTAGGAAATTTCATAACCAAGTGATCAATAGAGGGGATTGTTTTCATCGCGTTGAGGGAGGGTCTCCCGAGAAGTATATTATATGCAGAATGGGCATCAACCAACATGAATCTTACTGTGGTGATGGCCAGGCAGAGAGGATCTCCCATAGTGAGGACGAGCTAGATTGAGCCTAGGGACAATACCCTCTCTCCTGCGAACCCCAACAGGTGAACACTAACTGGCTCCAACTTTTCCCTACCCATGCCCATTTTGTCAAACGCAGAAGCAAATATGATATCTGCTGAGCTCTCGTTGTCAATTAGAACTCGGTAAACAGCTCTTACCACCAATGAGTCATCATGTGGGTGTTGGTAGCCTTCCAAGTCGGAGTCTGGAAAGATAATAGTCGTGTCGAGCCAAGGTTCCTTGGACATAGCGTGCACTTCCAACGTTTCACCCAGTTCTGATTCTGCACAGGTGGGCCTTCCTAGCTAAACTTGATTCTCCCCTTCCTGCGAATCCTCCAAATATTACTCTGATTTTCCCCAGGGGTTGCTGATGTTGCACAGGAGCCTGCTGCTGAGGCGGCGGAGATGGAAGGGCTCGGTCTTGACCATGATCCCTATTAGGTATTCGCAGTAGTGTGGTGACCATGATCCCTATGGTATTCGCAGTACTTTGTGGGATCTCTTTGCGCCGGGTCTACTTTCATCCGAGGTGGCCACCTTAGAAATTTCTCATTCTGTACCTAATATATGATCTAAGATATCGTTGCAGTTAGAGGAGAAAGCTGTCGAGGTGCGTACCTCGACTGTAATTCTGGCTGTGGCAGACCTAAGAGATCCCTGATGTTTTTTCTCCTTTTGGGGGAGCGATCTCTGTCCCTTCTTGGAGACCTATCACGTCCTCTTTCTCGCATGGGACTTCGGTCCCTTTTCTTTTCTTCTTTTCCCTTATCTTTTTGCGTGGATGAGCTCCCCACTTTTGAGAGAAGAACTTCCTCGTTGTTTATGTATTTTTTTTCCTTAGCCAATACCTCAGCTATACTTGCCTAATGGTTCTTTGAAATAGAGAACATCAGGTCTTTGGATTGCACGCCTAAACCAACTATAAATGCTGTAATAGCAAACTTCTCATCTGGGACATCCACTTTCAGGGATTTCGAGTTGAACCACTGGATATAAGACCTGAGGTTCTCATGGGGTCTTTGTTTCATGTTCAATAAGTGATAGCTCGGCTTTCTGTATATCCGAGCTCCTATGAAGTGAGGTACGAAGGATATAGAAAAATCTTTAAAGGAGGAGATCGAGGCTAGTGGGAGCCTACTGAACCATGCCAGGGCTGAGCCTTTTAATGTGATGGCAAAGGCTCTGCAGCACACTAGGTCCTAGTATCCATGGGCTCCATCTAGTTCTTGTAAGTATTGAGGTGGTCCACAGGATCCTTCGTCCCATCAAAAGCTTCTATCTACGGCATTCTGAATTTTGAGGAGAGAGGGAAATGTAGTACGTTGGTGGTGAATGAGGACTCAGTCTGTTGCACCAGGGCATCCATTGTGATTGGGGTCTTGCCCTTCATTGCTTTCTTCATGTGGCTGAGCTCTTGCTGGATGCCCTTAAAGTGTTGCTCCTAGTATTGTTCTCTCCTTTCCTATTGATAGGGGAGAAAATCATTTCTTTCACCCTCATCATTTTAACTTTGTACCTCTTCATTGCATCCGTTCCTTGGGGGTGGATGAGGATCCTGCCCCTAGGTCTGACTGTCCCCTCCTTCATCAACTTCTCTAAGAGGATCGAGGTGTTGTTGCTCTTTGTGAGAGGGGTTATTCTAGCCTTCTTGGGTCGATCGTGCCTCCTGAGGGCGTTTCAAGAGTTTCAAAAGCTCTTCATTCTACCGTAGCAGACATTAATTAACCAGGCGAAAGGCCTCCAACTCGTTGTTTATGTGGGGATTTCCCATGGAGGAATTTGTCTCTAGGACATTCTCGGGCTGTCTGTCATTGGTAGCTTCTTGTTGTTCTTGCATTCGTGGTAGATTATTTGGCTTCTACTCATGTTACGAGTTGAGACCATCAATTATTGAAGGATCAACGTATTTGTAACAGGAACAGTCGTTTCCCACAGACGGCGCCAAACCGATGGTGTAAATCAATGTGGTGCAACTTTGTGATACTAAGTAGATGAGATGAGCAGTATGTGACTATTAGGGTTTGAGCTGTAAGGCTCGAAAGAACAAGGATTGATATTTTTTTGGGGGAATTAGGGGATTGAGATAATGAAAATATAGTGGTTCACTAGTTCGGGAGCTCGACTAATCCACTCTTCATTGGAGGCTCTTCCTCCTTCTTTCTTTGTATATCCTCCGAAAATTTTTACAAGATCGATGGTTTGTTATTCGAGAGCCCCACTCTTGGGGGCGTTACATAGTATTTATAGGGTTGTCCTTAGTTCTACGGAATCTATACCAAGATCTCTGTTATTTATTCAAGGAACTCTCCTTGATCTTAGGAGAGGATTTTAGTTGGTTAAAAATTTTGTGCCTCAAATATGGTTCTTTGCCACCTATAAGATTTTTGTTGTCATCCTGTTGTTCCCTTATCATTTTTATTGTTGTCATATCTGAGAGAAGTTCTAGCTCTGATCCTCTGAGCTCTGAGCTATGCGTGTCTTTCCTAACATCTTAGTCTGATTTGCTTGTTTAACCTCCGCGCCTGAACTCATACTTAGAAATTATTCTGAGTATCATCAAATATCAATAGCAATAAATAAATTATATCAAAATTTTTAATTTTTAATTAATTTTAATACAATAATTTTTTTTTTCATTTTTTAACAAAGCCTTATCCAAAAAAAAATAATAATAATCAAAAGATAAACTATGGCGCTAAGAAGCCAGTCACGCATAACGAAAAGCATCTGCAGTCAGCACCGATGACAACAATGGACCACGAGGCTGCCACGCGCCTCTTGCAATCCCACTAATCTTCATCGTCCACGTGCCTCACTTCTAACGGCCAAAAATTTGTCTAGCCAGCCAGGCAAATCTTCGTTCTACATATATCTTTCTCTGCGCGCGCACACACGCACTTTTCAGTCCGTTCTTTCACCTTCCGTCCCGTCCCCTTCACCTTCGACCACCATATAAACGATCGTCTCATTCTTTCTCTCTCTCAACCTTAGACGGAGAAATGCACTGCCAATCTCTATATTCCTTCTCTGTTTCTCCGTTTAACGCTTCGGAGAGCCGTTTTTATGGTGCTTCGTCGGCTGTGCAGCTGTTTCGGAGGAATGTGGCTGGCTATGGCGGTTTCATGATTAAAGCTTCGAGGGAGGCCAATAATAGAGCCATCTCGGACATCGTCTTCGAGCCTTTCGAAGAAGTGAAGAAGGAGCTCCTTCACGTCCCCAATGTCCCTCAGGCATCGCTCGCTCGTCAGAAGTATACCGATCACTGCGAGTTCGCCATCAATGAACAGATCAAGTACGCTTTACTTCTCTCCATCTCTTTACTCAGATATGTATTTTATATATACGAACAAATATAGCTGTATGTAGACATAGTCATATACAGATGTTTGGTCTGGATCTGTTTTGTAGAGTTTTATTTGTATAGATGTGTTATCTGCGAGATTTATATTCTTTTTATTGGTTTTGTTGACGAGAAAATGGTGAAAAAGAGTCGAAGAAGGATGTTCTCCTTTGGTTGTTTGTTGTTTTCAAAGATAAAACTAAATAAGGAACTATATGGACATATCAGAATTCTGATTTGGTTTTGTTTCCTGCATTAATTTTCTCCCCACTCAAACTGAGTATGGGTGTTTGAGCCTTATGTTTATAGATATTTTTCTTTCTTGATTGTTTTACGTGGAGTTGAAGTTTCCTGTTAGCACTGGGGCTTTGTTGTGCTTCCTCAATTTCTGTACTTGCTGGACTCTTCATAACATATCCTTAATTTTTTTGAGATTCTCATTTCACTTGCATATGTAATATGTTCGTGTCCACATTTGATGTCCACAGTGTGGAGTACAATGTCTCCTATGTTTACCAGGCCATGTACGCCTACTTTGACCGTGACAATGTTGCTCTCAAAGGCCTAGCTAAGTAATAAATTCCTTCATATCCTGTATTCAGCTAATTTTAGTGCCTTGCTATTCTGTATTTGCTAGATTGCTTCTTATTGTTTGGTTGCTAATAGTTTTTTCAAGGAATCAAGTGAAGAAGAAAGGCAGCATGCTGAGAAATTGATGGAATACCAGGTGTTTGCAATGATGCATTCGAATTCTCCAGTTATCAATGATCAATTTGTCTGGAAAATTTGTTTTAGCTTGCTCCTCACTTTTTATTTTGACATCTGTAAAATAACTGTTTTCTGACTACATTCAGAATAAACGAGGCGGGAAAGTCAAGTTACAATCTATGCTGATGCCTGTATCTGAATTTGATCACATTGAGAAGGGTGATGCACTCTATGGTAGGTTCGAAACCACTTTCTCTGTTAATGCACGAATGTATTTTCCATGCTGAAAATTGAAATCTGTCATTTAATTCCACTTGCCCATCACCTGGTGGAATTCTAATGGACTTGATGGATAACAGAATTGTGCTTACATGAATCTATCCCTTTGCTGAAAGCTGTATGCATTAGCCACGTTATGTATATCAGTTATCATGACGGCTACATACATTTTGCTGTATTGCCTTAAGTCCACATTTATTCAGAGGGATATAGATGCATTGCATAATTTACATATCTTACGGTAGCAGTAGCTTCAATTCTCATCTGATTCCACTACATTTAGTAGATAATCAACACCAGATGTATGGTCCTAGTCTCATGAAGCTTTGAAAACTTGCAATTTCATTTTATGGCCTTGAGCATCATTCCCCTATTTTGTTTTCATAGTTGTGGTATTGCAGAGCATTAAATTCATAGGATACTAGAACAGCAGCATTATTGGTATCCCTAGCTTTGCAGTGTTGGGTTAGTGGCAAGAATTTGTTACTGATTTCCTTTGAGTTTAGTGTCTTTGAATGTCTTCTGTTTACTTTATTCTTTTCTTTATTGGTGGATTTCATATTAACGTTCTGTAGGTTCCTGGCATAAATTATGCTATGGTAAAACAGGCTTAGCAATCAATAATTAAGATGTAGACATGTCCATAACTGATAAAATGGGCACGTTGATAGATGAGTGGTAGGAAAAGATGACATGACAGCATTTAGCACCATTTGAGGACTAGAGAGAGAGTTGGCTAAGAATGTTTAGCTGTATGCTAATAATGAGACGCAACTTGTGCACTTTCAGGGGAACAAAGGAGAGATCCAAGGTTTTCCCTCACAGCCAATACAACTGTTACTAGTAAGAGTATCTGTAATATGATATTGAACTAAGCAAGAAGTTGATGCTCCCCACTTCTGCCAAATTGAAGTCCAGAAATATCCCTTGTGGTTTGACAGCTCTGCACCACCTCCTAGAAAATTAAAATCTGCATAACCCATGATATTCTTGTAGTGCATGTCACCAGTTCTCTGAGTGTGTTCTTTCTGAAGAAGAGCAAAACGACCCATGATACTAATTGTTAGTGATTTTTGATTCAGCAATGGAGCTTGCCTTGTCCCTGGAGAAGTTAACGAATGAGAAACTCCTGAATTTACATAGGGTAAATAACTTTTTATCTTTGTGTTATTTTAACGATTTTCCTGTTTGTTTCTCCAACCTTCATTGGCGATAATATCATTCATGTGAATTCTATTGGGGTACCTTAGTAAATCAGGCAATAGATTGCTCACTTTGTGGTGCTTGAAGCTGCTGTTGTTGATGCACCATTCTTAAGATAATAATATTCTTCTAATACATGCTTTTGTTTGGGTAACTAAAGGTAGCAGATCAAAATAATGACGTGCAATTAGCAGATTTTGTTGAAAGTGAATTCTTGGCTGAGCAGGTGAAGCTTTTTTATCTTGTTTTCTGACTTGAAGAATTTGTTAATCAATGGTACTTCGCAAAAAATTTCTGAGAGTATATATAATCAACCATTTTTTGTATTTAATCAAGATTTCCTCCAACGTTTAGTTGGAAGCCATCAAGAAGCTGTCAGAATACGTTGCTCAGCTGCGGAGAGTGGCCAAAGGCCATGGTACTTCCTTATCCCCTGTTGTCCACATGTAGTTTACTCTCATTAATTATTTTATTAATCTTTATGTGTGGATGCATTCTGTTTTATATGTAGATTTTGGTTGTCAATTTACAGGTGTTTGGCATTTTGATCAGATGCTCCTCACCAATGGGGTCGCTGCATGATAAACTCTTACATCATAAATCTATCCGTTGAATATTCTAATCCAATTTTGATTGAGGTTGCTTTATTCCTCCTAGAAAGTTCTGTAGTTTTGGTACTAGTTGAAGTTGAAGTTGAAGTTTATCCCATAATCAGATATTTAGTGAGCTAGTGACAATTTTTAGTTTGAGAAACTTATGATAGCTCATTACTTGAAATTGATTGGTTTGATGTCATTTTTATACATCATTTGTTTTGATGTTGAACAAGGTTATTGGTCGTGATGCAGCTATAAGGTTTCTATTGTGGCGTGGATGTCACCCTCTCCCAAATCCGTCTTTTTTTTTTGTTAAGCTAATTGTTTCGTCACTTTCTTGTTGATGCAGTTTTTAGGCAACCCAGTTGAGCAGCAGATCTTTCATAATTATATATTCCCTCCCGATGTTGTAACAACAATATGCGTGCATTGAGCCACCCCCAAGTAAAGCGTTAAAAAGTGGGTATAGGTTATTCTTCCTGGTTTTCACCCATATGGTGAAACACAAGGTTGTCAGACTCAAGTTTAGGACAAAGGGCAATGGAGACTGGTACCATATTACCTTTACCTACATGAAACATTAATTAGGTAAGGTTTAATTAGGTCAATACGTTTTTCCAAAGAAACAAGATGCTAACATATACCTGAAGAACGCATCTCCAGGATCTTTCCTCGACGGAACTCGAAAACTGCATGAAGAAATTAGTTTCTGGTAAGCAGTTTGAAGCTCACCAGGTTACCCGACAATGAATACCGATGATTAAGCGCATGAATAGAACAACCACGACCAACATCACATGCCTCCTGCCAGTGATCAGGAGACATTGCCTCCCGAGAAAAATGGAACGCCGAGTCTACTAGCAGAAAACACCAACACTTCAGCTTCCTTCGAAATCTTCATGTTAACTTGGCCCATCTTACATGAATGGGTGTTGCGTTTCTGATGGAACTTTTCTGAAATACTCCAAGATGAAGACACGTGTCCTCAGCGTCACTAAAAATCCTGTTAACTGAGATCACGTACCATCGGCTTACAACTCCCTCGCCCCCGAGGTACTTGACACGTGTCGAGTACGTTTACGAACCGACACGTATCCCTCGGTCTGATATGGTACCTCGGTCGTCATGTACAGCTTCCCTCGGCTCGAGATGTACCTATCCTCGGTACCGAGATGTACCTATCCTCGGTACCGAGATGTACCCCCGTCCAGGATGCCTTTTTCTCTGCTCCAGTATAAGCTATTGATGTACAGGTCATTAGCTTAGGCTAGTCTAGGTTAGCTATCATGGTCTCGTCTTACACAATTGGTGTCAGAAGGAACAGGAAGGCAGGGTCCACAGCCAATGAGGGATGGACGCGTGGCAAATTGTGTCACATCAGAGACAGAAAGACCGCATGCCCTTACTGACACGCGACTTGGGAAAACAAACATTTAATTACACCATTCCCTTGATGAGACCGCATTCAATGCGGTAAGGCTCGGAATTGAAAGGCAATAAATGTCTCTAAGGCTGGGTATTTATTGCATCCTCCCCGAGTGGAGATCATTAGACAGTCGGCAGCCCGATGACACAGCATTGATTGCTCGGGACTCCGAGCAGTTAAAGAAAGGAAGACATTCCTCATCAGAATCAGTGCGCACACTGCCTGTACCTAATGATCATCTACTGACAGCAATCATGAGCTTTTGAGGTATAAATACTCCTCGTAAAAGGCAAAATGGTATGCAACAAAAAACTCTTAACTACGAAATATATTCAGTGCTTTCTTCTTCCTCTCCCTTTCAAAAACTAACTTGATCGTCGGAGGGGATAAGCCGGAAAACACTCCGGCGCCCTTCTAACTTGTTCTCCTTTGTTCCAGGAACCTTTCCCCAGCCTTACTGGATCATTCCTTCAATCCACGAGGGTCTCCCGTTGCCGTTCCAGGTTACCACCAGACCTCACAGGCTGTCCCAAGCAGCGTGGTTGACCATTCAACTGACTCACTCGAGTTCACCAAGGGAGAGATCTGTTCTCGTTTTTTATATTGTGCAAGATCCTGCACGCACAATCTGGCGCCGTCTGTGGGAAACGACTAGTTCTCCTAGTTTTTTCTCTATAAAGAACAGTGACCATGGTGAACACTCGACAAAAAGGGAAAGGTCCCCACCAAAGAAGTCTCGAACTACAAGCTCCCTGTCACCACGGAGGAAGGGATCACACTGACGGGAATAAAAATGCCTCCACTCAGTCAAGAGGGGTTACCCCTCAAACCAGTATGGGAATTAGGTCAGGAGGGTCAGCCCCCCTGGCTCGTCAGCTGGCGGAGGTGATCGAAGAAAAGTTTGGCGATAGATTACGACAGCTGGAAAAGGACAATGTAAACGTCCTAAGCCGGCTCAACGAATTCGCCGCCTCCGGCGAAGGGTCGAGGGACTCATTCCTCTCTCGTGGGCTCCCCCGCCCGGGAGGTGGAAACGAAGGATCTAAGGAATCATCTAAACAACAAGGCGGAGAGCTCCCGGGCTCCAAAGCGACCGAGAGCCAACGAGCACCTTCCTAACGACCATTCAAGGAAGGCAAGACCATTAGCCCTGGACGACCTCCGGCGAGGATTATCTAGACGGAGGGAGGGGGATGAGTCCGAGGAGGATTCTACCCTATCCGCACGGCGCCCAGGAAATGAGGGGCCCATTGATGAACTCAAGGACTTCAGAAGACATCCCGTCAGGGAGGAAATTGATCTCAGAGCCCGGCTGGAATCCAGGAGAAAGAGTAAGGCTGTCCAGGATGAGGTCGAAGACGAGATCATACAAACACCCTTCACCAGGGAGATCGGAGAGATGGAGGTTTCAAGAAAGTTCATCGTGCCGAGGTTCAAAACTTATGACGGACGGTCCGATCCCGAAGCCCATCTCAGGCAATACAAGCAGATGATGTCCCTCTATCATTCGGACCAACGGTTTCTCTGCCGAGTGTTTCCAATGAGCTTGGGGGACTCTGCGATGAAGTGGTTCGAGGCGCTTCCCCCAAACAGTATTGGGTCGTGGAAGGAATTGACGAGGCAGTTCCTGGCTCGATTCATTACGGGGAGTAAGCGCCCCAAAGACGTTGGATCATTGCTGACCCTCAGACGTAGGAAATCCGAGACCCTTCGCCAGTATGCCATCCGATACTGGGAAGAGGTTAATGAGGTAGAAGGCTGCTCGAAAGTCATGGCAGCGGCGTCTTTCCGGCTCGGCCTGGCGAGGGACACGGACTTGTACCGATCCTTGACCAAGAAGACTCCCTCGGATATGGGGGAGCTGATGGCCCGGATAAACAAATACTCAAGGATCGAAGACGAGATAGGAAGCAGCAAAGGCCGAACCCTGCAATCCAAGAGAAAAGAGAGGGAGCGGGAAGATACTCCCCGAAAGGGGTTGCTACCCCCTCCAAGGGGTTCGTCCAAAGGAGTTCACACTATGTTCAAAGAACCCATCTTCAAGTTGCTCCATAAGATCAAGCACGAGCCGTTCTTCAAATGGCCGCCCAGGATGCAGAGCGATCCCTCCACCCGTGATCAAAGGGTTAGGTGTTCCTATCACCGGGATTTCGGACATCGCACCGAAAGCTGCAGGGTGTACAAATCGTTCTTGAAAAAATTGGTCTGAGACGGATACTTGAAAGAATACATAGAGCCCAGGCCAGAAGAGAGACACACCATTGCCCCGACCGAGGAACCGGACAACGTCATAGATGTCATCCATGTATGTCCCCTGGATCGCCCCACGTCCAAGGAACTCGAGTCCGACCTCAAGAGGGTAGCTTTTACAAGGAAGGTGGCCGAGGATGATGGAGGGCCACCCAGTAAAAGGGCCAGGACTGGTGAGCCAAGCATCACGTTCTCGGACGCGGACTTGACAGGCGTAGTGACTCCTCATAACGACGCCCTTGTCTTGACCCTGAAGATAGAAAAATTCGACGTCAAAAAGGTGTTGATAGACTCTGGAAGTTCCTCGGAAGTGATGTACTCCGAGACTTTAAAACGGATGGGTCTTGGCCTCAAGGACCTCACCAAGGTCAGAACACCTCTCATCGGATTCAACGGCTCGTTCGCCCTACCCATAGGCAAAATCACATTGCCAGTTGTCACAGGTCCCTTCGTCATCAACACCGAGTTCGTCGTAATTGATACGGACTCTCCCTACAACGTGATCATGGGGCGAACATGGCTGCATGCGTTGGGAGCGGTGCACTCCACCTACCACCAGAAACTAAAATTTGCCACGCCAGAAGGTATCATGGAGATCCGGGGGGACCAAGCGTCTGCAAAAAATTGTTTTTATTCAGCTGTTAGAGCCGGGGCGTTCACCCAAGAAAAGGGACGAACACCGGAAGAGATCATGGAAAAATAGCAATCACAGTCCAGGCGTCCAGGAATGGATGACCCCCGGATAGACCCAACTGAGCGGTCGGTAGAGGACCTCCGGAAGGTACCCTTGATGGAGGGAGAAGAAGAAAGATATTTCTTAGTTGGAACTGCAATGCCCACAGCCGAACAGGAGGAGATGATTGAGTTCCTAAGGGGAAATGCGGACGTGTTCGCTTGGAACGCAATGGAGATGACGGGGGTAGACCCCGAGATAATCACGCACAAGCTGCATGTTGACCCAACGCACAAGCCAGTCAAACAAAAGCCACGACGCATGGCCCCGCATCACGCCTGCGCGGTCAACGAAGAAATCGACAAACTCCTGAAGGCCAACGCCATTCGGGAGATACAGTTCCCAGAATGGCTATCTAATACGGTTTGCGCGAAGAAGAAGGGGGAAAATGGCGTGTCTGCGTGGACTTCACAGATCTAAACAAGGCATGTCCCAAGGATGACTACCCCCTACCAAAGGTGGACCAGCTAGTGGATGCCACTGCCGGATATGAACGCATGGACTTCCTGGATGCCCGAGCGGGATATCACCAGATCCCTCTCCATCCCCCAGATCAGGAAAAAATGGCGTTTATCACTCCGAAAGGAGTTTACTGTTACAAAGTGATGCCGTTTGGACTAAAGAACGCTGGGGCGACGTACCAAAGACTGATGAACCGGATGTTCAAAAAGCAGATCGGCAACACCATGGAGGTCTACATTGACGATATGCTGGTAAAGAGCAAACGAAGTCGTGATCATCTGGCAGATTTGGCCGATACCTTCTCCACCCTCAGGGAGTACGGGCTGAAGCTGAACGCGGCAAAGTGCATTTTCGGAGTGGAATCGGGTAAATTTCTCGGATATCTGGTCAGCCAACGAGGATCGAAGCTAACCCGGATCAGATTCAAGCGATCCTGGACATCCGGAGCCCCCGAACTGTCCGAGAAGTCCAGAAGCTCACGGGGATGCTAGCAGCACTTAACCGTTTCGTCTCACGCTCCTCAGACAAATGCAAACCCTTTTTCGGAGCAATCAAGAGTGCTGGGAAGGATATGTGGAGCCAGGGGTGCGAAGACGCCCTGGCTGGAATCAAGGAATACCTAAGGACTCTCCCGACCTTATCCGTCCCCATCCAGGGGGAAATGCTCTTCTTGTACTTGGCCGTGTCTGAATTTGCGGTAAGCGGGGTACTTATTCGTGAGCACGAGCACCGCCAGAAGCCGATTTATTACATAAGCAAGGCGCTCCTGGACGCGGAGACAAGATACCTGCCCCTAGAGAAATTGGCTCTATCCCTGGTCACCACTGCAAGAAAACTGAGGCATTATTTTCAGGCACACCCAATTACCGTCCTTACCGATCAGCCCTTAAAGGCCATTTTGAGGAAAGCGGAGCTCTCCGGGAGGATTTCCAAGTGGGCAGTGGAGTTGGGGGAACACGACATTCATTTCAAACCTCGAACTGCAGTAAAGGGTCAGGTATTGGCGGACTTCATAGCTGAGTTTACCGGGGAGCACCCCGTTCTAGAAAGACCGCCTCCTCTCGACATAGCCTCTCCAACGAATTGTGAAGGATCGCCATGGCTTTTGTGTGTGGACGGTTCGTCAAATAGTAAGGGGTCCGGGATCGGTATCTTGCTGATCTCTCCAGATGGGATTGTCGCAGAGCAGGCCGTTCGGCTGGGATTCAAAGCATCAAATAATGAGGCTGAATACGAGCCCTCATCTCAGGACTTCGGTTAGCTGAGGCAACTGGAGTTACGGACTTGATCGTGCATTGCGATTCCATGCTGGTGGTCAACCAAGTTAACGGAGAGTTTGAGACAAGGGACCCTAGGATGAAGGCTTACCATCTCCAGGCGACAACTGTGATCCGAAGATTCGGAAGGATTGAGATCAAACAAGTGTCCCGAGACAAGAACACGCATGCCGACGCCCTGGCTTGTCTAGCCTCGGCAGTGGATTCCTCCCAGTCACGCAGGATCACCATAGAATATCTTCCCGCATCCTGCATAGACCATGCTCCCGAGGCAATGGCCGTCCAGGACGAACACAAGCCGCCCAGCTGGATTGATCCCTTTCTCAGGTTCCTAACAACAGGAGACCTCCCGGAGTGTTCAAAAGAGGCAAGGAAGATAAAACTCAAAGCCCCGAGATTTTGGGTCTCTCCGGATCAGAAGCTGTATCGGAGGTCTTTCTCAGGACCTTACTTGTTATGCGTCCAAGAAGACCAGGTGGAAGACCTTCTCTATGAGGTACACGAAGGAATATGCGGGGGGCACTCTGGGGGCGATCGATGGCACACCGCATCATGTCTCAGGGATATTGGTGGCCGCGAATGCAAAGGGATGCGCGTACATACGTCCAGAAATGCGACCAATGTCAGAGGTTCTCCCCTGCAATCAGGCAACCCGCGGGGGACTTGCACCCCCTGACCAGCCCTTGGCCATTCGCCCAGTGGGGACTCGACTTAGTTGGGCCCCTGCCCAAGGCTCCTGGAAACAGGAAGTTCCTCATTGTGGCCACAGATTATTTCACCAAGTGGGTTGAGGCGGAGCCGTTGACTCACATCCGCGACATAGATGCTAAGAAGTTCGTCTGGGAGAACATAGTCATCAGATTCGGGATTCCCCGGGCACTGGTATCAGATAACGGGACTCAATTCACCGGCGGGCGTTTCAAGTCTTTCTGTGAGCAACTCGGAATCCGTAATTTCTACTCCACCCCTGCCTACCCTCAAGCCAACGGGCAGACAGAGGCCTCCAACAAAACAATTATCAGTGGAATCAAGAAGAGGTTGGAGAAGGCCAAGGGAAAATGGGCAGATGAGTTATTAAACATTTTGTGGGTGTACAGGACCACCCCTCGGTCCTCGACAGGAGAAACCCCATACTCCCTGGCTTACGGGATGGAAGCCATCATACCTCTTGAGGTAGGACTCCCGACCATAAGGACCCAAGCTTTCGACACGGGGGGAAATGACCGTCAACTGGGGCTTGATTTGGATCTGGTGGAAGAAAAAAGGGAGACAGCCGCCTTAAGAATAACCAAGTACCAGGAAAAGATTTCCCAACTGTACAACAAAAAGGTCAAGGCGCGAGAATTCTGAATCGGCGATCTGGTCCTCAGAAGGGTAACGGCCAATACCCGTGACCCAACAGAAGGAAAAATGGGACCTAACTGGGAAGGGCCTTATAAAGTGATATCTATCGGAGGCGCCGGGTCATACAGATTAGAAGATATGGAGGGAAAACTTGTAACGCGACCGTGGAATGTGATGAATCTAAAGAAATACTATTTTTGAGTATTTGTCTCCCTCAGTGCTTGCCAACGACAAAGATAAAGGGCAAGGCCCTGGGGACAGAGTTCAAAGACTCTCGCCCCCGAAACAAACACAGGAGCAAGCCTCCTGGAAGGGCAAGGCCCTGGGGACAGAGTTCAAAGACTCTCGCCCCGAAACAAACACAGGAGCAAGCCTCCTGGAAGGGCAAGGCCCTGGGGACAGAGTTCAAAGACTCTCGCCCCCGAAACAAACACAGGAGCAAGCCTCCTGGAAGGGCAAGGCCCTGGGGACAGAGTACAAAGACTCTCGCCCCGAAACAAACACAGGAGCAAGCCTCCTAGAAGGGCAAGGCCTTGGGGACAGAGTACAAAGACTCTCGGCCCCGAAACAAACACAGGAGCAAGCCTCCTAGGACAGTTCAAGGATTCCTACGAAAGTATACGCAAGAAAAAAATTCAGAAACATGAATCACATTCTATCCAATATTAGACCTTTAAACAGAACTTTGTTCAAAAAAAAAAAATATACTCCAGGCGAAAAATTCGATTCAAAAAGAGGGGCTTTGCGTCCCCAAAAGCTACAAGGGAAAAAGTACAGATCAAAAAGAAAAAAAGGGTTTTCATCTTGCCCCGGGCATCTCCAAAACATCCGCCGATGGCGAATCGGCGTAGAAAGGTTGAGCAGCTTCGGGAGCAGGCGGAGCGGGAGGTACTTCGGCGACAGAAGGACCCTGAGGAATATTATGGTCCGGGTCCCGGTCCGGCAGGGCCTCATCAGACAAATCCACTATTACCGCCTCAGGCAGATCCACCGAAACTTGCACCGGCGTTGGAATCTCGCCCTCGGCAGCAATCTCTGCTTCGGCCCGTTCCATCTCCGCCGAGGGCACGTACTTGTGCATCTGAAAGAGCGGAGAGTCTGACGGGATTCCAGCAGACTGGAGCGCCTCGTCCCACCCCCTCTTGAAGAACTCCTTGCTGTTTTCCTCAAGAGCAGGGAGCACGTCATCGGCGAACTCTTCTCGGAGTTGCTCCTCGGACTTCCTATTCAGTGCCTCATCCCTGATCCTGTCCAGCTCCTGGGTCAGAGCCAGACAGCTTTCCTCTGAACCAACAGCCCTCTCCTCTGCCGCAGAGAGCCGCTGCGTCTGTTCTGTTATCCTCCTCTCAGCGTCGGCAAGGGCAGCACTTAGCTTTTCAGCGCCGACCTTCGCCAACTCGGCCTCCTTGAGGAGTTGCTCGATTTGAGCAGCCTCCCGCGAGGGTGGAATCCCTTGCAGCGACATCCTCCCTAGCACTGGCAAGGGCTCCCTCGGCTTCTTCCTTCTGCTCTCGAACCCGCTGAAGGTCCATCCTAGTCCCATGGTACCGCGCCGCTATTATGGAAATCTGTTGGGTGGCCTGCAAATGAAAGAGCATGTCACTAAAAGAAAATTGGGGCTAAAAGAGACTGAAGCAAAGATGAACTTACCACCAAGGAATTTTGGATGATGGAGCGAAACAACACGTTTGTTGATCGCCCCCTGTGAGCCGCCATGTCGGCCTCGAAATGCAGCGTCTCACTCACTGCATTGGCGACATGAGGGTCCTGCAAAATGGAATTGTCGACCCTGATCACTCGGTCCATGTGATCAGTGGCTCGAGGGTTTCACTCCGCAGCTTCCACTGTCTGCGGAAGAGGAGGAGTCTGCTGTCGCCGCTGTTGCTGTTGTTGCTGCTGTTGCTGAGGAGCAGGAGGTAACCCATGACTTCTCCCACTTTGCTGCTGAGCGGGGGAGGCCCTGGATCCCCTCCCAAGGCCGTCGTGCCTATGTTTGACCCTCCTCTCCTCCTCTATCTGAGGATCTCGGTCACGCACCTGACCCCGACTGACGACTCTTGAGGAGGGGGTGGCATTGGTCTCTGCAGATGGGGTCCCACTGGTCGATCCTCGTCCCCTCCCAACAGCGAGGGCTTGCCTCTGCCTAAAGAACCCTAAATAATTACGGGGCACGCTGGACATAGCTACCTCAAGGGCGTCCTCGACGTCGAGAGATTGTAGGATTTGGAAGTCCGGCCAGGAATCTCTCCCCGAAGTCCCCACCTCGGCGTGCGAAGGAACCAAGTCCTCTCCGACCCCGAGCTCTCAACTTCACCCTCAACTTCAGCCTCCGAGGCTCGATCAGGGTCTTCTTCCAAGTTCTCCTCAACTTCTTCGCCCCGTCGCCTGATCAAAGAGTTCAGACCACCGAGAAGGCTCGAAAGGCTGGGGAAGCTGCGAAAACTTTTTATACCCGGGGGTGTAATTCAGGAGGATGTGGGCAGCCCGCCGAGCCCGTCGTCGCCAGTAAATTTAAACAAACAGTGATTAAGTCAGCAAAATTCACCGACGATCGGGGTGGAGGTGCTGTTTCCCGAGGGGAGATGTCTGCACAAGCAAAAAGAGGGAGAGAGGGTCATGAGCATGTAGAAAATTTCAGAAAACAAAATAATAAGGCCCGAAGGAACCGACGTACTTGTCGTTCTCCATTCCAATGGACATAACAAGCCGTCATACTCGGGACCGACACCTCTCTGCCAAGATCCCCTGAAGATGAGTAGGTCATCCTTGTACCCCTTGTCCGAGTCAGGAAGGTGAGTTACGAGGTACATAGATGGGTCCCTGGCTTTGAGGTAGAAGTGTTGTTGAGGCGTAACTCTCAAAAGGGAATAACAAAAAAGGATATCGTCCAGCCCGACGTTTACCCCAAGACGCCTATGAGCTCTAGCACCCCATAATTATCCTAAAGACATTAAGAACACTGCCCACGGAAAGAGGTGAAAATGAGAGAGGAACGAGAAGCAGAGGGGGCAAAGGAACCTATTTCGCCTTCTATAATGGCTTTTAATATAAAAGGCATTGCATC